>CM059445.1:12829592-13322162 GCA_030390025.1 Squalus acanthias | reverse complement strand
TGTTATACACGGGGTATTATACACGGGGTATTATACACGGGGGTATTATACACGGGTGGTATTATACACGGGGGATATTATACACGGGAGATATTATACACAGGGGGTATTATACACGGGGTATTATACACGGAGGGTATTATACACGGTGGGTATTATACACGGGGGGTATTATACAGGGGATTATTATACACGGTTGGTATTAAACACGGGGCTATTATACACGGGGTTATTGTACACGGGGGTATTATATACGGGGGGTATTATACACGGGGGGGTATTATACACTGGGGTTATTATGCATGGAGAGGTATTATACACGGGGTTATTATACACGGGGCGATTATACACGGGGGGTATTATACACGGGGGGTATTATACACAGGGGGTATTATACATGGTGTGCATTATGCAGGGGGGTATTGTACACGGTTTATTCAACTCGGGGGTATTATACACTGGGTATTATACACGGGGGCTTTTATATACAGGGGGTATTATGCACGGGGTATTATACACGGGGGTGTATTATACACGGGGTATTATACACGGGATATTATACACTTGGGGTATTATCCATGGGGGGTATTATGCACGGGGTATTATACACGGGGGTATTATGCATGGGGGTTATTATACACGGGGGGTATTATACACGGGGAGTATTATACACGGGGGGCATTATACATGGGGGGTATTATGCACGGGGAGTATTATACACGGGGGGCATTATACATGGGGGGTATTATGCACGGGGGGTATTATACATGGGGTTATTATACACGGGGTATTATACACGGGGGGAATTATACACGGGGGGTATTATACATGGGGGTGTATTATACATGGGGGGTATTATACACGGGGTATTATACACTGGGGTTATTATGCATGGAGAGGTATTATACACGGGGTTATTATACACGGGGCGATTATACACGGGGGGTATTATACACGGGGGGTATTATACACAGGGGGTATTATACATGGTGTGCATTATGCAGGGGGGTATTGTACACGGTTTATTCAACTCGGGGGCTATTATACACGGGGTTTATTATACACGGGGGTTATTATATACAGGGTATTATACATGGGGTATTATACACTGGGTATTATACACGGGGGCTTTTATATACAGGGGGTATTATGCACGGGGTATTATACACGGGGGTGTATTATACACGGGGTATTATACACGGGATATTATACACTTGGGGTATTATCCATGGGGGGTATTATGCACGGGGTATTATACACGGGGGTATTATACACGGGGGGTATTATACACGGGGGTATTATACACGGGGGGTATTATACACGGGGGGTATTATACACGGGGAGTATTATACACGGGGGTATTATACACGGGGGTATTATACACGGGGGTATTATACACGGGGGGTATTATACACGGGGTATTATACACGGGGGTATTATACACGGGGGGTATTATACATGGGGGTATTATACACGGGGGGTATTATACACGGGGGTATTATACACGGGGGTATTATACACGGGGGTATTATACACGGGGGTATTATACACGGGGGGTATTATACACGGGGGTATTATACACGGGGGTATTATACACGGGGGTATTATACACGGGGGTGTTATACACGGGGGGTATTATACACGGAGGTATTATACACGGGGGGTATTATACACGGGGGTATTATACACGGGGGGTATTATACACGGGGTATTATACACGGGGTATTATACACGGGGTATTATACACGGGGGTATTATACACGGGGGGTATTTTACACGGGGGTATTATACACGGGGGGTATTATACACGGGGTGTATTACACACGGGGGGTATTATACACGGGGTGTATTATACCCGGGGGGTATTATACACGGGGGGTATTAAACACGGGGGGTATTATACACGGGGCTATTAAAAATGGGGGATATTATACACTGGGGGTATTATATACCGGGGCTATTAAAAAACAGGGGGTATTATACACGAGGTATTATCCACAGGGGGTTATTATACACGGGGGTTATTATACACGTGGATTATACACGGGGTATTATACACGGGGTATTATACACGGGTGGTATTATACACGGGGTATATTATACACGGGGATATTATACACGGGGGGTATTATACACGGGGATATTATACACGGGGGGGTATTATACACGGAGGGCTATTATACACGGGGGGTATTATACACGGGTTATTATACACGTGGTGTATTATACACGTGGGTAATTATACACGGGGTCATTATACACGGTGGGGTATTATACACGGGGGTATTATACACGGGGATATTATACACGGGGGGTATTATACACGGGGTGTATTATACACGGGGGGGGTATTATACACGGTGGGGTATTATACACGGGGGTATTATACACGGGGGGGGGTATTATACACGGGGGGTATTATACACGGGGGATAATATACACGCGGGATATTATACCCGGGGGTATTATACATGCGGGGTATTATACACGGGACGATTATACACGGGGGCTTTTATACACGGGGGTATTATACATGGGGGCTATTATACATGGGGTGTATTATACAGGGGGGTATTATACCCGGGGGTATTATACATGGGGGGTATTATACACTGGGTATTATACACGGGGGCTATTATATACAGGTGGTATTATACATGGGCTATTATACACGGGGGTAATATACACAGTGGTATTATACACGGGGTATTATACACGGGGGTATTATACACAGGGGTATTATACACGACGGTATTATACACGGGTATTATACACGGGATATTATACACAGGGGGTATTATCCACGGGGGGTATTATACACGGGGTATTATACACGGGGTATTATACAGGGGGTATTATACACAGGGTATTATACACGGGGGGTATTATACACGGGGTATTATACACGGGGGTATTATACACGGGGTATTATACACTGGGGGTATTATACACGGGGGGTATTATACACGGGGTATTATACACGGGGCTATTATACACGGGGGGTATTATACACGGGGGGTATTATACACGGGAGGTATTATACACGGGGGGTATTATACACGGGGGTATTGTACACGGGGGGTATTATACACGGGGGGTATTATACACGGGGGGTATTATACACGGGGTTATTATACACGGGGGTATTATACACGGGGGCTATTATACACGGGGACAATTATACACGGGGGTATTATACATGGGGAGTATTATACACGGGGACAATTATACACGGGGTATTATACACGTGGGGTATTATACACGGGGGTATTATACACGGGGAGTATTATACACGGGGGGTATTATACACGGGGGTATTATACACGGGGGTATTATACACGGGGGTTATTATACACGGGGTGTATTATACACGGGTTTATTATACACGGTGCGTATTATACACGGGGGGTATTATACACGGGGGGTATTATACACGGGTTTATTATTCACGGGGGTATTATACACGGGCGGTATTATACATGGGTTATTATACTCGGGGGGTATTATACATGGGGTTATTATACATGGGGGTATTATACACGGGGGTATTATACACGGGGGGTATTATACACGGGGGTTATTATACACGGGGGTATTATACACGGGGGGTAGTATACTTGGGGGTATTATACACGGGGTGTATTATACACGGGGGGTATTATACACGGGGGTATTATACACGGGGGATATTATACACGGGGTGTATTATACACGGGGGGTATTATACACGGGGTGTATTATACATGGGGGGTATTATACACGGGGGTATTATACACGGGGGTATTATACACGGGGGGTATTATACACGGGGTATTATACACGGGGGTATTATACACGGGGGGTATTATACACGGGGGTATTATACACGGGGGGTATTATACACGGGGGTATTATACACGGGGGTATTATACACGGGGGTATTATACACGGGGGTATTATACACGGGGGGTATTATACACGGGGGGTATTATACACGGGGGTATTATACACGGGGGTATTATACACGGGGGTATTATACACGGGGTATTATACACGGGGGTATTATACACGGGGGTATTATACACGGGGGTATTATACACGGGGGTATTATACACGGGGGTATTATACACGGGGGTATTATACACGGGGGTATTATACACGGGGGTATTATACACGGGGGTATTATACACGGGGGTATTATACACGGTGGTATTATACACGGGGTATTATACACGGGGGTTATTATACACGGGGGGTATTATACACGGGGGGTATTATACACGGGGGTATTATACACGGGGGGTATTATACACGGGGGGTATTATACACGGGGGTATTATACACGGGGGTATTATACACGGGGGTATTATACACGGGGGGTATTATACACGGGGGTATTATACACGGGGAGTATTATACACGGGGTATTATACACGGGGGTATTATACACGGGGGTATTATACACGGGGGTATTATACACGGGGGGTATTATACACGGGGGGTATTATACACGGGGGTATTATACACGGGGGTATTATACACGGGGGTATTATACACGGGGGGTATTATACACGGGGGGTATTATACACGGGGTTATTATACACGGGGGTATTATACACGGGGTATTATACACGGGGGGTATTATACACGGGGGTATTATACACGGGGGTATTATACACGGGGGTATTATACACGGGGGTATTATACACGGGGGTATTATACACGGGGGTATTATACACGGGGGTATTATACACGGGGGGTATTATGCACGGGGAGTATTATACACGGGGGGCATTATACATGGGGGGTATTATGCACGGGGGGTATTATACATGGGGTTATTATACACGGGGTATTATACACGGGGGGAATTATACACGGGGGGTATTATACATGGGGGGGTATTATACATGGGGGGTATTATACACGGGGTATTATACACTGGGGTTATTATGCATGGAGAGGTATTATACACGGGGTTATTATACACGGGGCGATTATACACGGGGGGTATTATACACGGGGGGTATTATACACAGGGGGTATTATACATGGTGTGCATTATGCAGGGGGGTATTGTACACGGTTTATTCAACTCGGGGGCTATTATACACGGGGTTTATTATACACGGGGGTTATTATATACAGGGTATTATACATGGGGTATTATACACTGGGTATTATACACGGGGGCTTTTATATACAGGGGGTATTATGCACGGGGTATTATACACGGGGGTGTATTATACACGGGGTATTATACACGGGATATTATACACTGGGGTATTATCCACGGGGGGTATTATGCACGGGGTATTATACACGGGGGTATTATACACGGGGGTATTATACACGGGGGTATTATACACGGGGAGTATTATACACGGGGGCATTATACATGGGGGGTATTATACACGGGGGGTATTATACATGGGGGGTATTATACACGGGGTATTATACACGGGGGGAATTATACACGGGGGTATTATACACTGGGGGTATTATACATGGGGGGTATTATACACGGGGTATTATACACGGGGGTATTATACACGGGGAGTATTATACATGGGGGTATTATACACGGGGGGTATTATACACGGGGGTATTATACACGGGGAGTATTATACACGGTGGTATTATACACGGGGAGTGTTATAGAGGGGGGTATTATACACGGAGTATTATACACGGGGGGTATTATACACGGGGGGTATTATACACGGGGGGTATTATACACGGGGTATTATACACGGGGTATTATACACGGGGTATTATACACGGTGGGTATTATACACGGGTATTATACACGGGGTATTATACACGGAGTATTATACACGGGGGGTATTATACACGGAGTATTATACACGGGGAGTGTTATAGAGGGGGGTATTATACACGGAGTATTATACACGGGGGCTATTATACACGGGGTGTATTATACACGGGGGTATTATACACGGGGGATATTATACACGGGGGGTATTATACACGGGGGGATTATACACGGGTGCTTTTATGCACGGGTGTGTTATACACGTGGTATTATACACGGGGTGTATTACACATGGGTGGTTTTATACACGGGTGGTTTTATACACGGGGTATTATACATTAGGTGTATTACACACGGGTGGTATTATACACGGGGGTGGGGTAATCTCAACAGGGGGATTATAAACGGGGCAATTTGAAAATTTGCTTTATGACTTGGATGCAGATGCATTTTAAAGTCCGTGAGGGAAGAAATGGAAATGTTTAGAAGGTTCTTGTTTTGTTTTTTAAGCTTGCGTAAAGGTTGCTGATTAAAATGAGTTTCCATTGAACGGAGTGGATTCCGTGGTTTGGGTTGGGGTGGGGCGGGTGGGCGGATAGTGGCGGCCGGGTAAGACGTTAAGTATAGGAGTCTAATGTGGTTCCCACACTGCACAAGTACTTCAAACCTGAGGTGGAGATCCTTCACCCTGCATCTAACCACAAGTAGCATCCGCTTATTCAACATTTACAGTCATTTAGCCCGCACAATTTGCACTGAACAATGGCCTGGACCGCTCGTGGTTCTGAAGGGATCGTGATAGCGAGAGGCAGCGGTGGGGGGGAGGCGGTGGGGAGAAAGCTTGATCTGAAACCACATGTTGTACTCTTAAGACATCTGCCCACAAAGAAACATAGACGCTGCCCTGAAGCCAGCAGCTGTTTGCTTTAACGCTGCTTGGTAGGCCGCAGGCTTTAGTGCGTCCAGCTGCGCAGACCAATTGAGGTCTGTCGGCCTGCTAACATTCACAGCAGTTTTCGATGCTTGTTGAAAATGAAAAAAAAAAGAAAGATCTTGCATTTATATAGCGACTTTCGCGACCTCGGCTCGTCCCAAAGGGCTTTACAGCCAATGAAGTACTAATTTTGGAGTGTAGTCGCTGTTGTAATGTCGGAAACGCGGCAGCCAATTTGCGCACAGCAAGCTCCCACAAACAGCCACGTTATAATGATCAGATAATCTGTTTTATTGCTGTTGGTTGAGGGATAAGTTTTGGCCAGGAGACGGGGAAGAACCCCCCCTGCTCTTCTTCCAATAGTGCCGTGGGATCTTTTACGTCCACCTGAGAGAGCAGACGGGGGCCTCGGTTTAAGGTCTCATCCGAAAGACGGTACCTCCGACAGTGCAGCGCTCCCCTCAGCACTGCACTGGGAGTGTCAGCCTGGATTTTGTGCTCAATTCTCTGGAGTGGGACTTGAACCCACGATCTTTTGACCAAGAGGCGATCCTGAGGAGGAAGGAGCCAGGTCCCAAGCAAAGCCGTCTGTAACAGGCAGGAACCTAAACCAGAGAGAACTGTGAGTCAAGGAGAGCTGAGAGATTAAGGCCTGTGAGCAGCCCAGAGACTCAGCCCTGTGAGCCATCCTGTAGAGAGAGAAGAAAGCAGAGCGAGAGAGAGAGAAACAGGGTGAGAGAGAGTCCTCCAGTGAGACCAAGGTAGTCGCCCTCAACAGGCCTGCCAGAAACCTCGACTGCAGCTTAAACGTCGACACGGACTAGTTGGGCCAAATGGCCTGTTTCAGTGCTGTACTTCCTATGTAATGTATGTAATACATCCAAGTTTGAGGAGGACACCAAAACTGGGCCTCATCATTGGACGACAGACTCAACCTGGTTACGTCAGACCTGTAAGTACAAAGGGAATTTAGCCCAGGCTGGGAACTCAGGTACATGACACTGTATTTAATACTTGTCTCCCTGTTAGCATGACATATCTTTTTCTGGCTCTTCAGCTTTGAGAGACTGTGGCCACCCCTGTGCTGGTGTTATGATTTACCACAGTCTGCCAATTCCAAAAGTATTTGGCGGAACCAGCCCACCCTAGCTTGCGGAATGAAGCTCCTGCTATTCCCGATGGGGTATGGTAACCTTTATTTTAATGTGAGTGGTATTGAGTGCACTGCAGATGTGTGTCCTGGTCACTTAACCGTGTCTGGTGCGTGGGACGGCGAATGTGTGGTTCAGGTTGTGCTGGAGGAAGGGATGCACCCTAGAATATATAATAGTCATGTTTCATAAAATGTCATACAGCTTATAACGAGGCTTGAATGAATAGGTCAGCTACCTCGTGATACAGTCCATTATTTGTCACAAACTCCGTTCCCTAACCACCGACTCCATCCCTCTCCCTCGCATCTGTCTGAGGTTGAACCAGACTGTTCACAAACCTGGTGTCACATTTGACTTTGAAATGAGCTTCCAACCACATATCCGTGCCATAACTAAGAATGCCTATTTCCACCTCCGTAACATCGCCAGTCTCCGCCCCTGCCTCAGCTCATCTGCTGCTGAAACCCTCATCCATGCCTTTGTTGCCTCTAGACTTGACTATTCCAACACACTCCTGGCTGGCCTCCCACATTCTACCCTACGTAAACTTGTCATCCAAAACCCAGCTGCCCCGTGTCCTAACTCGCACCAAGTCCCGTTCGGCCATCACCCCTGTGCTCGCTGACCTACATTGGCTCCTGGTTAAGCAGCGCCTCGATTTCAAAATTCTCATCCTTGTTTTCAAATCCCTCCGCGGTCTCGCCCTCCCTATCTCTGTAATCTCCTCCAGCCCCACAACCCCCCGAGATATCTGCGCTCCTCTAATTCTGCCCTCTTGAGCATCCCTGATTATAATCGCTCCACCATTGGCGGCCGTGCCTTCAGCTGCCTGGGCCCTGAGCTCTGGAATTCCCTCCCTAAACCTCTCCGCCTCTCTCTTTCCTCCTTTAAGGCGCTCCTTAAAACCTACCTCTTCGACCAAGCTTTTGGTCACCTGCCCTAATTTATCCTTCTGTGGCTCGGGGTCAAATATTTGTCTTGTGAAGCTCCTTGGGATGTTTTACTACGTGAAAAGCGCTACATAAATACAAGTTGTTATTTGTTGTCGCATTTTTGTGAATGATTTATTAGAAGGTTGCACGGTGTTGCTAAGGGCCACTCCTGGTTGCTACGCAAATGTCACATGACATCTTTGAATGGGGTTTTTTAATTGTTCTCCTGATGACATCGCCCAAGAATATTTGCCCACCTGAGCCAGTGAAAAAAGTTATTAAAAAGTGTGAATGATGGAAGGTTGAAACTTGTAGAGGAAGAAGTTGATCAGAATGTGGTTACTGCCATTGATGCAACGATGCACAGTCATTGGAGCAGACTAGAAAGAAGCAAACTAGGGTCGGGCAGTTTCAGAATTTTCTTTTGTTATAAATACAGTTGAAGGAGTGGGCGGCGGAGGGTAGTTGAACATCCAATGTGGAGGATACTGTGCTCACTGACCGACATTGGCTCCTGGTCCGGCAACGCCTCCATTCTCATTGTTGTTTTTCAAAGCCCTCCGTCTCTGTAACCTCCTCCAGCCCTACAACCCTCCGAGCACTCAGCGCTCCTCCAACCCTGGACTCTTGTGCATTCCCCGATTGGCAGCCGTGGCTTCAGCTGCCTGGGCCCTAAGCTCTGGACTTCCATCCCTAAACCTCTCCGCCTCTACCTAAGAAGATAAGAAATAGGAGCAGGAATAGGCAACTTGGCCCCTCGAGCCTGCTCCGCCATTCAATAAGATCATGGCTGATCTTGGGCTCAAAGCCACTTCCCTGCACTATCCCCATAACCCTTCACTCCCTTATCTTGCAAAAATCTGTCTATCTCCACCTTAAAAGTATTTAATGACCCAGCCTCCACAGCTCTCTGGGGCAGAGAATTCCACAGATTTACGACCCTTTGAGAGAAGAAATTCCTCCTCATCTCCGTTCTAAAAGGGCGACCCTTTATTCTGAAACTGTGCCCCCGCGTTCTAGATTTCCCCACGAGGGGAAACATCCTCTCTGCATCTACCCTGTCGTGCCCCCTCAGTATCTTATATGTTTCAATACGATCACCTCTCATTCTTCTAAATTCCAATGAGTATAGGCCCAGCCTGCTCAACCTTTCCTCATAAGTCAACCCCCTCATCTCTGGAATTAACCGAGTGAATCGTCTCTGAACTGCCTCCAATGCAAGTAGATCCTTCCTTAAATAAGGAGACCAAAACTGTACGCAGTACTCAAGGTGTGGTCTCACCAATACCCTGTACAGTTGTAGCAGAACTTCCCTGCTTTTATACTCCAACCCCTTTGAAATAAAGGCTAACATTCCATTTGCCTTTTTGATTACTTGCTGCACCTGCATCTCTCTCCTCCTTTAAGACGCTCCGTAAATCCTACCTCCTTGACCTGTCCTAATATGTCCTATGTGGCTCGGTATCAAATTTTGTTTGATAATGTTCCTGTGAAGCGTCTTGGGACATTTTACTGTTAAAGGTGCTATATAAATGCAAGTTGATGTTTTTTTAATTCATACTCGGGATGTGGGCGTCGCTGGCAAGGCCAGCATTTATTGCCCATCCCTAATTGCCCTTGAGAAGGTGGTGCTGAGCTGCCTTCTTGAACCGCTGTAGTCCGTGTGGTGAAGGTGCTCCCACACTGCTGTTAGGGAGGGAGTTCCAGGATTTTGATCCAGCGACGATGAAGGATTGGCCGATATACTTCCAAGTCAGGATGGTGTGTGACTTGGAGGGGAACTTGGAGGTGGTGGTGTTCCCATGCGCCTCCTGCACTTGTCATTCTAGGTGGTAGAGGTCGCGGGTTTGGGAGGTGCTGTCGAAGAAGCCTTGGCGAGTTGCTGCAGTGCATCTTGTAGATGGTACAAGATTGTTGGTGCAGCAAGGGTCGGAAGGAGTTCAGCAGAGTTGGCCCAGTCCTCAGACAAGTCGGTGAATGCTGAGAAATGGCTGTGGACAGTCTGAGATCGTGTACATCGCACCTGTGTACGACCGGGAATGAGGAAACGCCATTCAGCCTATCAAATCACTTATTTTTGCAGACCTTGTCTATCCTGAGATGGGCTCTATCCCATCCATTCAGTCTCCTGAGGGAAGGATATGGGGATAGGGCGGGAAGGTGGAGTTGAGGCAGAAGATCAGCCATGATCTTATTGAATGGCGGAGCAAGGCTCGGGGGGCCGTATGGCCGACTCCTGCTCCTAATTCTTGTGTTCTTATGGAAGAGCTAACAGGAGGTCCCTCAAGTTGCGAGGGACGGGCAGATCGTCCTTTGCTTCGTGGCGTGCCAGGGTCCCGGGTCTCTGACATTCAACGTGCCATCAGACGGCCTCTGTCGAATAACGCTCTGTCCTGTCCCGCAACACTTACAGCACAAAGTTCCCCGAGAGTTGGGACTGCTCAGCCGAGCTGGGCTCTCCAGTCACTCGAGATATAATGTAAACAAAACACCCTTTGTTACTTTGACTTGTTGGCTTCCGTCCAACCAAATTCTTTGGATGTTTCCGTCTTTGAAATCCACGTCCTTCACAATTGGCTCACAATATTTCTTTTCCTCCACAAGCAAGTTGAACTTATTTCTTTCTAGGCAAGTTTGCCATTGGAAAAATAAAAGGAAATATAAATTAAACTATATACAGTACACCCGTGGCGTTTTCCATGGGAGTGAAGATCAAGTGTAGTCTTGTGGTGAAGTAGGGTTAGAGGGTGGGAGATAATTGGACCAGGGAGTGCGGATATCATTCAGTCTCCGCTCTCTGCTCTTACTTTTATACAATTCTTTGACTTTTAAAAAATTATTTTCGTTAAAAGAAAAGAAAGACCTGCATTTCTATAGCGCCTTTCACGACCACCGGAAATCCCAAAGCGCCTCACAGCCAATGAAGTACTTTTTGAAGTGTGGTCACTGTTGTAATGTAGGAAACACGGCCGCCAATTCGCGCACAGCAAGCTCCCACAAACAGCAATGTGATAATGACCAGATAATCTGTTTTTAGTGATGTTGGTTGAGGGATAAATATTGGCCCAGGACACCAGGGATAACTCCCCTGCTCTTCTTCGAAATAGTGGCCGTGGAATCTTTTACGTCCACCTGAGAGAGCAGACGGGGCCCTCGGTTTAACGTCTCATCCGAAAGACGGCACCTCCGACAGTGCAGCACTCCCTCAGTACTGCACTGGGAGTGTCAGCCTAGATTTTTGTGCTCAAGTATCTGGAGTGGGATATATAGTCAGAGAACACAGCCAGATGATTACAGTTAATCTTTCTAACTGCCCTTTATCACACCTCGGCAGAGAGATAATCACGGCAATCAAAGGTGTGGATGGTGTCCAAACAGGTCAGGCGGGAAATTATATATGCTGTGCCTATATGCATCTCTTCACTTCACCTGACGAAGGAGCAGCAGCTCCGAAAGCTCGTGATTTCAAATAAAGCTGTTGGACTATAACCTGGTGTTGTGCGACTTCTCACATTTGTCCACCCCAGTCCAACACCGGCATCTCCGCATCATTATAAATGTGGACATTGTAATGGGGAGAGCTGATCGTAGGAAGCGTGCGCAGATGTACGATTTTTAATACATGACAGATACGTGTGAAGCAGAGTCATTGGCCATTGCTGCTGTACAGGAAACAACCTCCGCTGTGGGATTACCTTGCTCAAGGTGGTCGGCGGGTGTGTATTTGGCTTGCAAGCAATGAAATTCCTGAATGCATGCAAACTGCCTGCCTGCAACATGGTGGCAAGAGGGGGATGGGGGGCGAGACTGCTGCACGCAATGAACAATTTTTTTCAAGAACCTGTTAACTTTCCTCCCTTGCTTTACTTTTATCCACCCTTTACGCCCCCTCCCCCCAACCTTTGCTGCGCTCGGGTGTGCGACCCGTTCCCTAGACCCCTGCCGCATCTAGAACCCGTGGCACTACTTGAAGAGGAAGATCTCCTGGTGGGTGTGCCCTGGCCAACCACCCCCCCCCCTCCCCCCCCACCCTCAAGCAACCAGCGTCCAAAGCAGTCTAACTGGCCGCTCATCTCATTTGCTGCTCGCTGAGAACAAAATGGCGGCAGCTTTCGCCGCTATGACAACAGTGACGGCACTTCGAGATAATCCATTGCGCAGTAACGCGTCCTGGGATGATGCGCTGCCTCAATGCAAGTCTTTCTTGCGTGAGAGGCGTTGTTGCGGACACCGCTCGGTCTATCAAACTGGTCAAAGGTCTGGCTAGAAGTTGCTGCCAGGCAGTCATGGCCCCTTCAGTAAAGCGAGTCCCCCCTCCATCTCGGGGAGCAGAGGGAGGGAGTGCAACTCAGGAGCAGGAAGAACAAAATGGAGGGGACTGCAGCAAATGGATTGAAACAGCTGGAAGCTGTTAGTAAAAGGCTGGAGTTTTTTTATTTGTATAATTTACCAAAAAGTAGCACAAGGAATATATTAAATAAAAACTGAAAATGCAGGAAATAGCTCATAGGTCAAGGCAAAAAATACCGGTTAACTTTTAATTGGGGCTGTTACTCAGAACTCCCATCCCCCACCCCTTTCCCTTTTTTTCATCTGTACATTTCAACAACAACAACAACTTGTATTTATATAGCGCCTTTTAACGCAGTAAAACATCCCAAGGCGCCGCACAGGAGTATTTTAAGACAAAAAAATTTGACACCGAGCCACATAAGGAGAAATTAGGGCAGGTGACCAAAAGCTTGGTCAAAGAGGTAGGTTTTAAGGAGCGTCTTAAAGGAGGAGAGAGAGGTAGAGAGGCAGAGAGGTTTATGGAGGGAATTCCAGAGCTTAGGGCCCCGGCAACAGAAGGCACGGCCGCCAATGGTGGAGCGATTATATTCAGGGATGCTCAAGAGGGCAGAATTAGAGGAGCGCAGATATCTCCTTTAATGGTCCTCGGTGTCTGGGGGGTAGAATATCTTTTCAGTCAGACTCTCCCGCTGACCGGGATTCCCAACTTCCCGTGGCACGGAAAACGCTGGGAGCCTTGCCCCGTTGGATCCCGCTCCAGGAAAGAACCACGGCAGTCCGCCTGCCTCCAGGCAGCTCTCGCTGTGTTGAGCGGGATTCAGCCCTCCTTCCCAATCCCGGAGATCTGGTTCGAGGCGATAAATTCCGTGGGAGCTGGGAATCATGCCCAGGTCGGAGGTTGGTTCCTGCTCAGTGTACTTTGGGTTACCTCCAAGTAGACCCAGTATGTATATATATCTTTAGGATACAAAGCAATGCCAAGGATATTATTGGAGGCAAGATACATTTTCTAGCCAGACTGAATGATATACAAAGGACCTGTCCTAATGGGAGTTAATTAATAAGAGTCACAAGATTGGGGATAGGACACAGAAATAGAAATGTTCAGCGCACGAGGGAACAATTTGGCCCTTCTTGTCTATGTTGAATTTCGTCCCCTCAAGGGGGTGGACTTTGCACAGTCCCATTTCCCCATCCTCGTAGATTTTGCTTCTTTATCCAGCATACTGCTGTCGCTATCCTAGATTCATAGATTTAGCATCAATTGCCACTTGTACCAAACCATTCCCCGTTCTGAAAAGCTCCAGTGTGAAAGTTTGCTCTAATCACCCCCTTTAATGTATCTGGTACTTACCTTGAGGTCTTGGCCTCTGCTATTTGATTCATGAGTGTCAGACGTGGCTCAGTTGGTAGCACCCTTGCCTCTGGGTCAGAAGGTTGTGGGTTCAAGTCCCCACTCCATGACACTTGAGCACATAAAAATCCAGGCTGACGCTCCCAGTGCAGTGCTGAGGGAGCGCTGCACTGTCGGAGGTGCCGTCTTTCGGATGAGACGTTAAACCGAGGCCCTGTCTGCTCTCTCAGGTGGACGTAAAAGATCCCGCGGCCACTATTTCGAAGAAGAGCAGGGGGAGTTCTCCACCGGTGTCCTGGGCCAATATTTATCCCTCAACCAACATCACTAAAACAGATTATCTGGTCATTATCACATTGCTGATTGTGGGAGCTTGCTGTGCGCAAATTGGCTGCCGCGTTTCCTACATTACAACAGTGACTACAATTTAAATAAACGTAGTTCATTGGCTGTAAAGAGCTTAGGGACGTCCTGAGGTCTTGAAAGTCTTTCTTTCTTTCTTTCTTTCTTTCTCGTACCAATGACAATCTATCTCAGCTTACCTTTTGCATTCCTCTTCTCATCTTGAACACCTCTTATCGAATCCCCCTCAATCTTTCCATTCAAGAGAGTTCAGCCCTAGTTGCTTTAGTCTTTCCTTATAACCGAGAGCCCTTATCCTGCCGATCATCCTGGTAAATCTGCAATGCACTCTCTCCAGGGCTGTTTATCTCCTACAATGAGGAGCCCAAAACTGCAAACCTGGGACCTGCTGGCTTTAGGGGTCTAATCCTTCTGATCATGAGAGAGTCTTTTGTAGAGATTTATCAATAAAGAAAATACAAGAAGTCACAAGGTTGGATCTTTTACTTTGTTCCGTCCCCTGCCCTCCCTGTTTTCATCCTCTCCTTGTCAATTATGTACTTACTGATGATTACCATTCTTACAACCAGACAGGATGTAATGATCCCAGTCCACCTTTAAAGCAACAGGACCAGTACTTTGGATATTATATCGACTAGGCCATTGGGGGAAGTTATTCACTTCGAAACTGAAATACCTCCCAGCCTGGGGTTTTGAAGATTAATGGAACATTGCTGGGCCACTGCATGGAGCAGGGCATGTACCCCCGCCCCCACCCTGTACCAGCCACCCCCTCTCCCCACCCCGGCCCACTATCTCATTCTTCAATCCCTGTTTCTCTGGCAGTGCACTGTACAATTTTAGAGGCTCTTAACCAGAATCTATCTATCTCTCTCTCTATCTCTCTATCTATCGATCTATCTATCTCTCTATCTCTCCATCTATCTCTCTCTCTATCTCTCTCTCTCTCTCTCTCTCTATCTCTCTCTCTCTATCTCTCTCTCTCTATCTCTCTATCTATCTCTCTATCTCTCTCTATCTATCTCGCTATCTATCTCGCTATCTATCTCTCTATTTCTCTCTCTATCTCTCTCTCTATCTCTCTATCTATCTCTCTCTCTATCTCTCTCTCTCTCTCTCTCTATCTCTCTCTCTATCTCTCTCTCTCTATCTCTCTATCTATCTCTCTATCTCTCTCTATCTATCTCTCTCTCTATCTCGCTATCTATCTCTCTCTCTATCTCGCTATCTCTCTCTCTCTCTATCTCGCTATCTATCTCGCTATCTATCTATCTATCTCTCTAACTCCAAAGCTGGGCCTGAAGTAACAGAAGTAGCCATTTGCGTTTGGTCCCACTGCTCTAACCTACAATATCTTAACCTACACCAGAGAATCATCCTTCTAAATTGAACAGATTGGACTTGAATATGCAAATCAGTGCCCAATCACAAGGCTGTTGTCGGGTTTTAATTACGAAAAACTTGTTTTCCTTTTTACATAATCTTGAAACCACCAAAAGAAAATAGATTTAACTTGTTGTTCATCTCATTGCTGTTTGTGGGATCTTTCTGTGCACACACCTGGCCTACATAGCAAGAGTCGCTGCACTTCAAAGTGAGTTCCTGTATGTGAAGAGCTTTAGATGTTTTTGAGAGGCGCTCTACGAATGCAAGTCTTTTTCTCTACCTCTACACTCGCTGGTGCCTCTTTCTTTCTTTGCCGCTGTGTCTTATGCTTTGAAAAGTTTCTGGTTAGCGGCTGCCCGAGAGTGGACATGTTGTGTAGAATCCCCTCTCGGTGTAACACCGTGAGGCGGGATGGGGGCGAGCTGCGCACGCCTTTCTGTCCTGTCACACCATTTAGTGCACGCACAGCGCACAAAAAAAATCCAAACCCATGCAGGGCAGATGTTCCGAATCAGCCCTGAAGGGAAGGGGTTAAATATTTTCGCAGCTGAAGCCAGTGGAGGTAATGATGGGGAGTTTCTCCAGGTACCAGGTTGCGAAAGGCTCGAACAGCAGGTAAAAGATTCAGGTCACTGAAAGTAACAGCGAGGCTATGGCAACAGCTTCTTTTAGTTGGTTCAGGGAGAAGGGAGTATTTTATTTGGAGATTGCAATGATTCCACTACACACACCGGGACAGAGGCAATAATATAGTCAGAAAGAAAGAAGTTCCTTAACAGCACTCTGCACCTGAGCGCTGTGCCGGCCAGGAGCATCAGGGTAAGGGTTAGATACAAGGACAGTAGGTGGAAGTGTTGCTGGTGAGAGTTAATAGAGAAACAGTCATCATAATATGGCCTACAGGCCATTTGCAGGTTGTCTTCCTTCACACATGTGCTTCAGCAGGCTTGCTGTGACTGTAGCCCTAGGGTTGTCACTTGCCAACCCTCCAGGATTGGCCTGGCATCTCCCAAGAATCGAAGATTAATCTCCAGGACACGACTGCGAGCAAAACCCAGGAGTAAACTCATCGGGGCAGAATTGTGTTTTTCGAAGAAAAAAAATTTCTTTGAACACTTTTGTAATGAAAATATCGCACGTGGGAATGAATGAAGGCTTTTGACTGACAGGGGAGGTGTCATCCAATTGGGCAGTGAATAGTCTATTCGTTTTCCGATTGGCCTTGGGGAAGGTGGTGGACCATGAGGTTGGGCATGTCGGGCGACCAATGGCGGTAGTGTGGGGGGCGGGGTGGGGCGGTTGGAGATCGGAGGTCATGTGATGAAACCTCCAGGAACATGGCCAACCAGAGTAGCCGACCCTATGTAGGCCTCTTATGCATTGCCTGCCAAGGTTTTGGGCTAAATTCTGCGTATATCTTAAATGGATGGATCTGGTTGAATGTCAGAGCAGCCTCAACATTAAGTATTTATTAAAAATAATAATTGAACAATTGCTGATTATTAAGTAGCAGAGCATTGGGGGTAGAATTACAGTATTACAGATTAATTGCTCACCATTCCAGCCTTGCCAGCGACGGCCATACCCTGAGAATGAATTTAAAAAAATACTCGAGTTAGAGATGGGGCCATGAGAAGTTCCTGGACTCGCGGGACTCGGAATTCGCTCTAATGGGATCAGATATCTTTGCCTTGGCGGTCTTTCAATGAAGTTGCTTTGACTAAATTCTCCATGGCGAATCATTTTACATTCTGAAAGAATTTCAGTAACAACCTATGAATCATTTTGCAATTTCCTTTTTTAGCAATATCTGGCCGTGGTGATACCATTGGGGTCGATTTTAACCCGACTCGCTCAGCAGAAACCTGGCGGGCGGGCAGTTAAGAACCGCCCCTGGCTCTTACCTGTCCGACAACCGCCATGAAAGAAAAAGAAAGACTTGCATTTGTATAGCGCCTTTTCACGACCACCCGGACGTCTCAAAGCGCTTTACAGCCAATGAAGTACTTTTGAAGTGGAGTCACTGTTGTAATGTGGGAAACGCGGCAGCCAATTTGCGCACAGCAAGCTCCCACAAGCAGCAATGTGACAATGACCAGATCATCTGTTTTTGTGATGTTGGTTGAGGGATAAATATTGGCCCAGGACACCGGGGAGAACTCCCCTGCTCCCAATGATTGCAAGGACACACGCCCGGAGCCGACATGTGCTTGTTGCGGCCCTACGACATCGATGAGACCCGGCTATAATTTTAACTCGGGGTGGGGGGGGGCCGAGCAGGGAATCCACCTGGAGTTAATCTTTTCTCGTCGTGGTCCTGGGATTTGAGGTGAAACCTCGGGCAAGCCAAAAGAGTCGAACTCGTTTCATTTCTGACAGCTTCGAAATGATGACAGGTTGCATAACCTTGGCTTGTGTTCCCTTGAGTAGGGAAGTACGAGATGGGTGATCTGAGCAAGGTGTTTAAAATATTAAAAGGATTCGATAGGGTAGGTAGGTCATTGAAATCTGGAACTCGTTCCCCCAAAAAGGCTGAGGGTCAACTGAAAATTGAAAACGCAGATCGATAGATTTTTGTTAGGCAAGGGTATTACGGGATATGGGGCAAAGGCGGTTCGATGGAGTTAAGATTGAGGTCAGCCATGATTTAATTGAATGGTGGAACAGGCTCGAGGGGCTGAATGGCCTCCTCCTGTTCCCAGCTTCCTTCACAGAGAAACTATGTCCTCTGGTGGGCGAATCAAGAATGAGAGGACGTAATCTTAACATTAGAGCTAGGCCGTTTAGGAGGGAAATCAGGAAGCACTTTTTCCACACAAAGGCTTGTAGAAATCTGGAATTTTCGCCTCCAAAAGGCTGTGGATGCTGGGCCACTTGGGGTTTTCGAGACCGAGATCAATAGACTCTTGCTAGGTAAGGGTGTCAAGGGGGCTTAGGCGGGTAAATGAGTCTCCAAATGAGATAACCGGATTGTGACCAATTTATGGCCAATTTCATGGTGTAGACCCATGCCCATTGGCACCTCAATTGAAGCTGGTCAAAATTATGGGGGTAGAAATTAGGTCGCGCCCCATTTGGGGCGCAAATATCGTCTGGACGCAAATATTAGCGCCTGGCGCTAATTATCGGCACTGACTGGAAACTTCACTTTTACCGCCCCGGGAGGTGAGTGGAGCGCTAAAGCAGGCGCTGCACACCTGTCTTAAGGCGCAAAGGCCAAGGAGTGAGGCGCTAACTCAGAGCGCTGGCGAAGCTCATGTAATGTCAGTCAGCAATGGAACACACACACAATGGCACGGGCCAGTTCTTAAAGGGGATGGTTAATCTTGCTTTCCATCCACATCCTGTTCATTGCAGCCTTGAATCTCGGCCTGGAGAGACTTGCACATCAAATGTGCTGGAAAGAACAATGGAGAGTACCAGGCAAAGAGCTCAGAGTGCAGCTCCCACAGTCTCTGCTAAATCGATACAAGGAATGGCAAATCAAAATGAACCTGCAAAGTGCTGCTCAGTACCCAAAACTCCTTCACACAACGTTGAATCTCTCCAGAAGTCTCTCCCTCTCTCTCTCAGAATGCATAGTTCAAAAATGCCACCAACAATAAAAGACAGGAAGAGGCCCCCTTTAAATAGCGCCACCCCCAGCCCCACAGCGATTGATAGCGTTCCAGTCTTCTGGTCGTTGGATGCGCCAGGCGGTAAGGCAGGGGGCACCACTCAATTTCCGCTCCGGGGCGCCACAAGGGCGTTGCACCATGGAATGACGTCACAATCTGCGCGCGCAGGTGGTCGCAGCGGTAAGTTTTAGCGCCGCCGCACAATCTCAAGTTAAGTTCTCGAGCGGCGCAAACATCGCTGCGCCCGGGCGTTAGCGGCTTTGCGCCCCATTAGCGCCCTCTTAAGGCGCTAACGGGAGGCGCAACCAACTGAATTTTTACCCCATGTTATTTTATAGGAACTGGAGTAGGCCATTCAGCCCCTCGAGCCTGCTCCGCCATTCAATCAGAAAGTCTCCTAAATGGCTTAGCTCTAATTTTAAGATTATCTCCCCTCGTTCTTAATTCCCCCACCAGAGGATATCGTTTCTCCGTATCCACCTGATCGAATCTTTTACATATTTTAAACACCTCGATCAGATCACCCTATACTCAAAGGGAATAGAGAAAAGGTTAATTGAGTAGGAAGTAAGTGATTAAATCTTCTTTTGAACCTAATCAGTAATGCACAGATAAGAACTCCCTAGAGCGCAGTAATTAGCTGCTATCAGTCTAACCTTCTGCTGCCCCAAGGATATTTTACCTCAAGTTCAGTGGCATGGCAACAGGACTGACTGGAAGCACACTGTTAACTGCTAAATATACAGGCACCAACAAGTCGACCTCCAGCAGCTGACACAAGGTGCGGCTCACCTTAAAAGCCCCGATATCCTTCGCTGCGCGCGGAGTCTATATGACAGCACGGGCTGCCCCTGCACGTGCTATCCGCCTGTCGCCCTGTGACGAGATGGAAGTTTCGGGGCCATGTGCAGAGAGACCAAGGCAGCAGCCCTCCAGAAGAGGAGGAAGACCCTGGTCAGAAAGAATACCACCTAACCTCTGCTAACTCGCGGAGCTGGTGAGCTACCAAACAGTGGAACGCAGTTGGCACTGCCATGGGCAGCGGCTGGCAAAGTGGGTTAAAAAGGTGCAAATATGAGGATGGGTCGCATAGACTAGGCATGGTGTCCCTTGAGTGCAGGAGATTGAGGGGTGATCTGATTGAGATTAACGGAGTTGATCGGATTCAAGGGTGACCATCAATCATCTTAAACACCTCAATTAGGAGTTGGTAGGATTGAGCGGTGATCCAATTGAGGTGTTTTCAAATCCCTCCATGGCCCTCGCCCCCCTGCCCCCCCCCCATCTCTGTAACCTCCTCCAGCCCTGCAACCCTCCGAGATCTCTGCGCTCCTCCGATTCCGGCCTCTTGAGCATCCCTGATTTTAATCGCTCCGCCATTGGTGGCCGTGCCTTCAGCTGCCAAGGCCCTAAGCTCTGGAATTCCCTGTGGAAACCTCTCTACCTCGCTTTCCTCCTTTAAGACGCTCCTTAAAACCTACCTCTTTGACCAAGCTTTTGGTCACCTGCCCTAATATCTCCTTATGTGGCTCGGTGTCAAACTTTGTTTTATAACCCTCCTGTGAAGCGCCTTGGGACGTTTTACTACTTTTAAAGGAGCGATATAAATACAAATTGTGTTGTTGTCGTTGTTGTTTAAGACTATTAAAGGAGCTGATAAGATTGAGGGGTGATCTAATCGAGGCATTTAAGACGATTAAAGGAGTTGATAGGGTTGATAGAGAGAAACTATTTCCTCTGGTGGGGGGAGTCCAGAACAAGGGGGCACAACCTTAAAATTAGAACTAGGCCGTTCAGGGGGGATGTCAGGCAGCAGTTCTCAATCAGAGATAATAATCGTGGAGTAATAATCCAGAGAACCTGAGTTCAAATACTACCACGGCAGTTTGAGAACTTGAATTCAGTCTTAAAAAAAAACCTGAAAATAAGAAGCTGGTAATCAGTAAAAAAAGTGACTACGAAGCTGTCGGATTGTCGTAAAGACCCAACCGGTTCACCAATGTCCTTTAGGGAAGGAAACCTGCCGCCCTTACCCCGGTCTGGGCCTATATATGCGACTCCAATCCCACGCCAATGTGGTTGACTCTTAATTGCCCTCTGAAATGGTGGCCCAGCTCACTTGTATCAAACTGCTTCAAATAAGCAGCAGTTCAAGAGAAAGGCCCACCATCACCTTCTCGGGGAAACCAGGCATGGGCAATAAATGCCAGCCTTGCCCCACATCCCGAGAGTGAAGTTCAGAGCTGAATTCAGTTGGAAATAATTGGGTGCTTGGTCTCTATAATCAATAAGGTTTTATTAGTGAAAAGTAGACTCGGTTTTCTGCGGGGAATTCCAAAGGCCTCCTTAACACCCGGAGATGTTCCCGAGAATAAGCAATCTCCTTGTACGCTCTCGGATTATACCAGCCCGTGCCCAGGACTGACCATTTAGCCCCTCCCCCTCCCACCCCTGTACCCGCCGACCACCCACCACTAGACATGTGGGTCAGCCGATGGTGATGGGAGGGTCACAGTTATTGATTGGTGGTGGGAGGGAGAGTGGAAGAACATGGTGAGGGGAGGGGGAATAAAGAGAGGGGGGTCGAAATCACCCCCCCTCCCCCCCCACCGCCCCCTCCAACCCTACAAGAGTAGAAGCAAAAAGCAAAAAGAAACAAGGCGAATTTAACATGAAGAAACATTTTTGTAACACATCTTCAAGTGCAAGTGCAGGCTCATTCGACCCAGGACTAGTTAAAACATATGCTTAAACAAACAAAGAAAGTTCACACACACACACACCAAAAGAAAATTAAACGAAAATTCGAGGGGGGGGTGGGGGGGTGGTTGGGGGGCGGGGGGAGGTGTAGAAATAAAAGCTCAGCAGCCAAGCGATTAAGATTCAACAGATGTCTGAGGCTGCTCTTGATTTTTTTTTTGCGCCCATGTGAAAGAACGAGTGAGAAAGTAATGCTGCATTTTTAAGTCTGCACATACTTGACTGTGCTGTATTGCTAGGAGCCCGGCCCTTTGTGAGCCCTTGCAGAGGCTTTTGGAATGTCTGCACACATATTGTTATGCAGGGTTGAAGAAGTGTAGTGTTTGGATCATTTCCAGTAGGCCCTTTTTAAAAAAAAAATATAAAAAAATTCCCAAAGCTTTAACTCTTTCCTAGCTCAATCCATTCCCCTCCCCCCCCCCTCCGTCTCCACTTTGAACCCAGCAGTGTCCAATTCTTCAATCGGGATCTCGGCGCTTTGGCGTAAACGGCATTAACCCTTTAGGCACTGAACCCTCTTCTAGCGCCTCTCAGGAGGACCCGCCTCGATGAGAGAGAGAGAGAGAGGGTTGGAAGATGAGAGCTTTCAGGAAGAGTAAGAGGCCGTTAGTCCCACAAATCCTGCCCCTTTTTTCTAATGGGCCGCCCCCACCAATCTGCCTTCTCACCATATCCCTCAATACCTTCCCTCCCCACAAGTGCATCGAATTGTCTTTTTTTAAATCTATTGATACGGTACGGTTCACTTCAATGGACCACAGTCCACAAGTCTATTCTTGCGTGAAAAATTGTTCTGGGTACCAAGTGTCATTGAAGGAAAATCAAAATAAGGCAAATGATTAGCAAGTTGGAAAGTATTATGTTACTTCTGACCAATCACAAGCGACTTTAGAGCTCGGTGCAAGAGGACAGAACACAAGCCCTAGTATTAATGGTTGAGCGTTCTGTTGCTTAGCAACCTGGAGATACTGCATCAGCACCTGTGGGTTCAAAATGGATCCAGTTTATTTAAGTTTTTTTTTATAAATAAAAAAACCAGGGCTGATCGCAGCTGGGATAATAATTTCAATGAAAAAAGTTGTGCTGGGGAGATGGAGCATTCCTCTCTTTCAAATTAACTTGTAGAAAACGTCTTGACATTCATTGCGACAGTCCTGTGCTCTGAATAGGCAGTCTCTCAGTTGCCACAGTGTTTAATGTGTCAGGATTTCAAACAGCAGGGAATTCCCTCAACAGACACCACATTGCAGGAAAATAGATTATCTTCAGTTATATTAAAAAATCTTACAGCTGCACACACTTCCTGCCGACCTTTCACATTGTAAATTCCGATATCCACATTGCTAATGGAGCTTCCTATGTAAACTTGTCATGTTGTAATTACACCCTCCTGACAGTTGGAGGCGCTACAGACACTTTCCATTCTAAATGTGGAGAGAGGAATTTACATTGAAATCTAAAAAAAAATGACAGAATGTATGACTTTAAAATGGAGACTAAATTACATTTGCTTGCTCTGCTCTAACTATCGCCTGCCCTCGAACCCCACTTCACCTGACGACTACCATGACTCCCTGTGTGCAATGCCAAAGGAGGTTGACTCGTATTTACTATTTTTTGTGAGTTAACTGAAAAACTGGAAGCTCGACACTTTACTCCCTTGCCAAGTTTCTCCGCTGATACTTTTCTCCTCTCCCACCCTGAACAGTGTTGAGTTCAACACGGTGGCATAGTGGTTAGCACTGTTGCCTCACAGCGCCAGGGACCCGGGTTCGAATCTGGCCTCGGGTGACTGTCTGTGTGGAGTTTGCACCTTCTCCCCGTGTCTGCGTGGGTTTCCTCCGGGTGCTCCGGTTTCCTCCCACAGTCCAAAGATGTGCGGGTTAGGTTGATTTGGCTATGATAAATTGACCCTTAGTGTTAGGGGGAGTAATACGTGGGGTTATGGGGATAGGGTGGGATATGTGTCGGTGCAGGCTCAATGGGCCGAAATGGCCTCTATCTGCACTGTGGGGATTCTGGGATTCTGTGAGTTCTTGCTGGTGTCTGATTCCCATTGTCCGCATGCCCGATACGAGCCTCCCAAAACAAGCGCTCTACTCGGAGCTCCGACACGGCAAGAGAGCCCCAGGTGGGCAGAGGAAACGCTTCAAGGACACCCTCAAAGCCTCCTTGACAAAGTGCAACATCCCCTGGGAATCCCTGGCCCAAGACCGCACAAAGTGGAGGAGAAGCATCCGGGAAGGAGCCGAACACCTCGAGTCTCTTCGCCTGGAGCAAGCGCAAGGAGCGCACGTTAACCCAAGCACCCGCCCCTTCAACCACCGTCTGCCCCACCTGTGACAGAGACTGTCAGTCCCGCATTGGACTCATCAGTCACCTGAGAACTCATTTTTAATGCGGAAGCAAGTCATCCTCGGTTCCGAGGGACTGCCTAAGAAGAAGAAGAAGTCTGATTCCCTGGGCGTCTGTTGAACCAAATTGCCGTTATTCACTGTCGAGGCCCTGACAGCGGGTGTCGATAGGCTATTCCGGCATGGGGTGCATCGCCGCAAAAAAAAAATCTCGATCTCGACCTCCCAAGCGCACGTCCACCGGGGGTCACTAGATAGCAAGCAGTTGCAGGAGCCCTCTGGACGGTTGTAGCGCCCCCCCACTTATCTAGCAGGCCCCTACTGCCTTCCCTAGCTGTGGTTACATTGCAGGACGCTCCTGGTCTCTGTGGCTGAGCTGCTGGTTGCGAGTAACCCTCCGAGCCTTTGGGACAGCGCGAGTTTCGAGGCACAGATGCTTCTTTTTTTTCAGCCTGAAAGTTCGATTTATTTTTCAGCCCTTTTTTTTATTTTGGTCGCACCACAAGGGGGCGGGGGGATCATCGGTCAGCTGCACCGGAAGGCAGCTGGCTGCAAGCGGGCCATTAACCTATTCGGAAGATTAGCACCCGCCTCAACAACAACAACAACAACTTGCATTTATATCGCGCCTTTAACGCAGCAAAACGATCCCACGGCTGCTTCACAGGAGTGTTGTCAGGCAAACATTTGACCACGTAAGGAGTTATTGGGATAGGTGACCAAAAGCTTGGTCAAAGAGGTAGGATTTAAGGAGCATCTTAAAGGAGGAGAGGTGGAGAGGTTTAGGGAGGGAATTCCAGAGCTTAGGGCCAAGGCAGCTGAACATAAGAACATAGGAACATAAGAAATAGGAGCAGGAGTCGACCATTCGGCCCCTCGATCAATGAGATCATGGCTGATCCGATTTTGGCCTCAACTCCACTTTCCCGCCCGCTCCCCATAACCCTTGACTCCCCTGTTGCTCAAAAATCTGTCTATCTCAGCCTTGAATATATTCAATGACCCAGCCTCCACAGCTCTCTGGGGAAGAGAATTCCAAAGATTCACGACCCTCTGAGAGAAGAAATTCCTCCTCATTTCCGATTTAATAGGGTGCCCCCTTATTCTGAAATTATGCCTCCTGGTTCTGGATTCCCCCACAAGGGGATAAATAGCATGCAATCTACTGCAGTGCAGTACTGAGGGAGCGCTGCACTGTCGGAGGTGCCGTCTTTCGGATGAGACGTTAAACCAAGGCCCCGTCTGCCCTCTCAAAAGTTAAAGATCCCAAGGCTACTATTATGAAGAAGAGCAGGGGAGTTCTCCCCGGTGTCCTGGCCAACATTTATCCCTCAACCAACATCACTAAAACAGATTATCTGGTCATTATCACATTGCTGTTTGTGGGAGCTTGCTGTGCGCAGATTGGCTGCCGCGTTTCCCACATTACAACAGTGACTCCACTTCAAAAGTACTTCATTGGCTGTAAAGCGCTTTGGGACGTCCTGAGGTTGTGAAAGGCGCTATAGAAATGCAAGTCTTTCTTTCTCTCACTGTCTGAGCTGACACATGAAGGTGAAAGAAAGATTTGCATTTCTATAGCGCCTTTCACGACCACCGGACTCCCAAAGCGCTTTACAGCCAATGAAGTACTTTTTGAAGTGTAGTCGCTGTTGTAATGTGGGAAACGCAGCAGCCAATTTGCGCACAGCAAGCTCCCACAAACAGCAATCTGATAATGACCAGATCATCTGTTTTAGTGATGTTGATTGAGGGAAAAAAATATTCGCCAAGACACCGGGGATAACTCCCCTGCTCTTCTTCGAAATAGTGCCATGGGATCTTTTACGTCCACCTGAGAGAGCAGACGGGGGCCTCGGTTTAACGTCTCATCCGAAAGACGGCACCTCCGACAGTGCAGCACTCCCTCAGCACTGCACTGGGAGCGTCAGCCTAGGTTTATGTGCTCAGGTCCCTGGAGTGGGACTTGAACCCACAACCCTCTGACTCAGAGGTGAGGATGCTACCTACTGAATAGGTAGGAGAGTGCCAGCCCCCGACTGAACCGTACTCTTACCACAGTTACCTGTGTCGACTGAGCTGTACTCTACCGCAGTTACTAGTGTCGACAGAACGTAACACTACCACAGTTGCCAGTGTCGGGTTGTTTTTGGAAACCAAAATGACAGCCATAACAGCGGTAAAACTGCCATGTGACTTACAATCCTGTTATTATGGTAGATGAATTTACTATTAAAACATCTTAATGAGTCTGTGTCGTCTTGGCTGAGGGGCAGATTCAGTTGATGAAGTAACCAAGAAGAACCTGTTGTGAAGCGACCAAAGGCTGCTGTGTGGGCAGGTGCTTAAGCTGGCGCTGGAGATCGCACAATGGGTTCTTTTTTTCTGGAAGCGAGGAGGAAGAGGAAATACTTTAAACTGGCTCAGATCGGATTAGATCCCTGGGGGGAGAAATTCGGTATCGCCCCGTTTGGGGCGCAATTATCGGCCGGGCGCAAAGTTAAGCGCCTGGCGCTAATTATTGCCTCCGACTGCAAACTTGACTTCTATCGCCCCGGAGGTGATTGGAGCGCTAAATCAGGCGCTACACACCTCTCTCAAGGTGCTGACACCGAGGAGCGAGGCGCTACCTCAGAGCGCTGGCGAAGCTCAGGTGATGTCAGTCAGCAATGGAACACAGACACACTGGCGCCGGCCAGTTCTTGAAGGGGAGGGTCGATCTTGCTCTCCATCCACACCCTGCTCATTGCAGCCTTGAATCTCAGCTTGGAGAGATCTGTACATCAATTCTGCTGGAAAGAACAATGGAGAGTCCCAGGGAAAGAGCTCAGAGTGCAGCCCCCACAGTCTCTTCTAAATCGATGCAAGGAAGGTCAAATCAAAATGAATCTGCAAAGTGCTGCTCAGTACCCAAAACTTCTTCACACAGCGTTGAATCTCTCCAGAAGTCTCTCTCTCTCTCTCTCTCTCAGAATGCGTGGTGCAAAAATGTTGCTGACAAAAAAAGTCAGGAAGCGGTCGCCTTTAAATAGCACTCCCCCAGTCCCTTCCCGACTGCAAAACGCTCCCCTCAACCTGTCGTTGCTAGCGGCATGCGGTAAGGCAGGGGGCGCCACTCAATATCCGGTCCGGGGCGCAACCGGGGCGTTGCACGCTCGACTGATGTCACGATCTGCGGGCGCAGGAGATCGTGGCGGTAGTGTTTAGCGCCGCCGCAAAATGTCTGGTCAATTTCGCGAGCAGCGCAAACATCGCCGCGACCGGGCGCGAGTTGCTTTGCGACCCATTAGCGCCCTCTTAGGGCGCTAACGGGAGGCGCAAAGCAGCCAAATTTTTTCCCCTTGTCCTTTTCCTTAAGCGGGGTTTGTTGTATCCGTAGAGCGCACTCAATCCTGTTTTGTGAAGCGCTCAAGAGATGCCAACACCAGCATCAGCGGAGGTGGGATGGACCCGAGTCAACAGCCGAATGATCTTAGCGAATGGCGGAGCAGGCTCGAAGGGGCCGAATGGCCTACTCCTGCTCCTATTTCTTATGAATGGGAAGGTGGAAGATCAAAGTACCTGGCGAGTCAACGGGTTGGCGGATGATTAACAGCATAAGAGTGAATTGTCCTTATTGACAATGCCTCTGCCAATCAGGTGACAACGGAGACAGATGCTGGAACAAGGTCTTAAGGTGTGTCGGGCCTAGGGGCAGGATTAGTTTGAGCTTTTGATCATTTGATTTTGTTGGTAGAGTCAGCGGATTTTTGTTTTTAAAGAATTTTCCTCCACCATTTTCTCCCCATCTCTCCTGAAGGTTACTAATTCTTGACCAGAAATGCTTGGCTAATTTTTTTTGCACCAATAAGAGTGAGGCCACTTATTGGCCCTCTCAACTGAGGCCGCCTAACTCAGGGATCAAATTATAAAATAATTATGAGGATAGCTTGCATAGACTTGGCTTGTACTCCCTCGAGTATAGAAGATTAAGGGGCGATCTAATTGAGGTGTTTAAGATGATTAAAGGATTTGAACGGGTAGATCGAGAGAAACTATTTCCTCTGGTGGCAGAGGTCCAGAACAAGGCGGGAGAACCTTAAAATTAGAGCCAGGCCGTTCAGGGGTGATGTCAGGAAGCAATTCTTCACACAAAGGGTCGTGGAAACCGAGAACTCTCTCCCCCACAAAGCTGTTGAGGCTGGGGGGTCAATTGAAAATTTTAACACTGAGATCGATAGATTTTTGTTAGGCAAGGGTATTAAGGATCACGGAACCAAGGCGGGTAAATGGAGTTGAGATAAGAGTTCAGCCATGATCATATTGAATGGCGGAACAGGCTCGAGGGGCTGGATGGCCTCCTCCTGTTCCTATGTTCCAATGCTCCTAGATTGGATACAACATGGACTAGGTGCAGAATAAAGCTCCCTCAGCTCTGCTCCAACAATGCATTAACTCCTCCTCTTATTAAAAAAAACCTTTGCACCATGCCCCTAATACATGACATTTCCATTTCCCACATTAGCTGCCCGCCCCCCAAACATAGAAACATAGAAAAATAGGAGCAGGAGTCGGCCATTCGGCCCTTCGAGCCTGCTCCGCCATTCAATGTGATCATGGCTGATCCTCTATCTCAATACCATATTCCCGCTCTCTCCCCATACCTCTTGACGCCTTTTGTGTCTGGAAATCTATCTACAGTATCTCCTTCTTAAATATATTCAGTGACTTGGCCTCCACAGCCTTCTGTGGTAGAGAATTCCACAGGTTCACCACCCTCTGAGTGAAGAAATTTCTCCTCATCTCAGTCCTAAATGTCCTACCCCGTATCCTGAGACTGTGACCCCTCGTTCTAGACCCCCCCAGCCAGGGGAAACATCCTCCCTGCATCCAGTCTGTCTAGCCCTGTCAGAATTTTATACGTTTTAATGAGATCCCCTCTCACTCTTCTAAACTCTAGTGGAATACAGGCCTAGTCGACCCAATCTCTCCGCATACGACAGGTAAAAGTCGGCCAGATCCTCGGACTTTCGAGTTCTGTATATCTCAAAACCACACGGTGCAGTTGCCGATTAGACTTTCATTTAACAGTGACTCAAAAGATGCCCGTCGTCAGTGGTGTGGAGCGTGTGGTGCTTTGCCACAGGGAGAGGTGGAGGCAGAGGCCAATATATCGTACAAGGGAACAGTGGATCAGTATTTGAAGCAGAGGAGGAAACAGATCGATGGGGAGAGAGTGGGACAGCGGAATTAGTTTTGGATTGCTCCAGCAAAGAGCTGGCTCTGACGCGATGGGCCAAATGGCCTGCTTGTGTGCTGCAAGCTCCTATTCTGTTTGTAATCAAGATTGCAGGGCCGGATAATACAGATTATGTATCTCGGCCCTGACCAACCTCTTCGGGATCTCACGGGGCAGTTTAACATGGGGCGGGGGGGAGATAGACGTCATCTTACGGTGTCGGTGGCTCAGTTGGGAGCACTCTCGCCTCCGAGTCCGAAGGCTGTGGGTTCATGTCCTACTCCAGAGACTTGAGCCAACAATGCAGGCTGACAGTCCAGTGCAGTACTGAGGGAGTGCTGCACTGTCGGAGGGGCCGTCTTTCAGATGAGACATTATTGGCGGAGCAGGCTCGAGGGGCCAAATGGCCTACTCCTGCTCCTAGTTCTTTTATGTTCTCGCTTGACCAGCACCTCCCTTTTTGCAGTAGCAGAATCCTCACATCCGGCATTTGGGGCCGGGTCGGTGAGGGGAGAGATTCAAGTCGCACATCTGCTGTGGTACCAAGGGGCAGAGAATGGGACGTCCATATTAGTCAAATCTGAGAGATGATGATGCGGAGATGCCAGTGTTGGACTGGGGGGGACAAAAGTGAGAAGTCGCACAACACCAGGTTATAGTCCAACAGTTTTATTTGAAATCACAAGCTTTCGGAGCGCTGCTCCTTCGTCAGGTGAAGGAGCAGCGCTCCGAAAGCTTGTGATTTCAAATAAAGCTGTTGGACTATAACCTGGTGTTGTGCGACTTCTCAAATCTGAGAGAGTTCAGATTAGGTGAAGGGGGTTGGGGAGTGGGGGGTGGGGGGAAATCAGATGTCGAAAATTCAGACTTTGAAAGTTCAGGAAAAATTGCAAACTGGCGGCATGTTTATATGTAAAGGAAGGAAGTGAAATTTCTTTAAAAAGAACTGGATGAATGAGACCTTTTAAATACATTTCCTTTTTTTGGCCGGCTTCAGTTTGTGATGCAACAACCTTTTAAAACAAGAGCCAGCTACCGGCTCCTGTTGTATTTATTTGCAGTTGAGCGCTGGCTGGGACATTTCCCCCGCCCCCCCACCCCACACTCACACTTCCCCTCCCTCGAATTTGGTTCCGTTCGCTCCTGAAGGTGCTGACTCATCCAAGATTCTGGGTCCACAGGCACAACTTGCTGAAGCCTCCTCCATGTGAGTGTGGTGGACAGGCTAGTCGGTGGGCAGCCTGTCCCCTTCGCTCAGTACCCACGCGCGGACACGCGTGTTCACACCGCACACACGTGCATGCGTGCAGTTTCCCTTGGGAACATAGGAACAGGAGTCGGCCGTTCAGCCCCTGGAGCCTGTTCCCCCATTCAACGAGATCATGGCTGATCTGCGACCTCACTCCAAATACCCGCCTTTGCCCCGTATCCCTGAATACCTTTGGTTAACAAAAATCTATCAATCTCCGATTTAAAATTAACAATTGATCTAGCATCAGTTGCCATTTCCGGAAGAGAGTTCCAAACTTCTACCACCCTTTGTGTGTAGAAGTGTTTCCTAATTTCACTCCTGAAAGGCCTGGCTCTAATTTTTAGACTGTGCCGCCTAGTCCTAGAATCCCCAACCAGCGGAAATAGTTTCTCTCTATCTACCCTATCTGTTCCCCTTAATATCTTGAAAACTTCGATCAAATCACCCCTTAATCTTCTAAATTCCAGTGAATACAACCCTATTTTGTGTAATCGCTCCTCGTAATTTAACCCTTGGAGTCCGGGTATCATTCTGGTAAACCTACGCTGCACTCCCTCCAAGGCCAATATATCCTTCCTAAGGTGTGGTGCCCAGAACTGCTCACAGTGCTCCAGGTGTGGTCTAACCAGGGCTTTGTATAGCTGCAGCATAACTTCTACCTCTCTGCGGGCTGGGGAGGGAGCAGGGGACCCTGTTTGATTTCTTCCCCTCCCTAGGACAGGCACATTGTTGGTGCCTATCTTGAGAGCAGTTAACTCAGTGCATCACCAGGGGTCAAACAGTGGGATCTTTCTGCCCAGGCCCGGCCCTGGGTCACCTGAGCCACGGGAATTCATTGGCTGCTTTTTCTTAGAGGCGTATTCCATTACCTGACCTGCGTATCTTTCCCTGCGGGAGGGGTGGAGGAAGGAGGAAAAAGTATTAAAAAAAAAGAAACGGAAATATAGAAGGTAATATTTTAGGGCTGAAACTCTTTAAGGGCTGACATAAGAAAAGGAAAGGGACAGCAATGTCCGAACAACAATAGAGGCTGCAACCTTCAAACTCACTCCAAGAGCTTTCGCATGCACTGGTTAACATTGGTTTAACTGTTGGGTTAAAATGGGCCCCAAAGGGTATTTTACACAAAGGCATTAATCAGGTCACCATTGGAGAATATTAAATCCTCAAGTCTCTTATTATCTGATGCTGTCTTGAAACAGAGCCCCGAGTGTCTTATTACTGCGTCTAGCTCGCTGCGGTGGGACTCGCACTGAGGAGCCTGCTGCTGAGGAAGATCCCAGGTTCAATCTGTGCGGAGTTAGTTGAGGCAACAGTCGGGGAGCCACACCTGGCCCCCTGGGGGGTAAGGAAGGACGAAAGCAGCTGGGCTTTTCCTGCACCGCGTTGCTATCCCGGTCAGTGCTGGAAAATGCAGGAAAATCAGCTCGGCTGTGATGCACACTGTGGTCTAATAGCCTAGTGACAACCACTTGGGTGTGGTGCTGCAGAGCTATTCCACCGTGTGAGCCAGCACTTTCAAGGGGTGGGGGTGGGGTGGGGGGGTGCGCCGAGGGATGAAAAGAGCAAAGAAAGAAAACAAGTCCCTGTTCTGGGCTGACTGGGAGCGAGCAGCAAGAGTTCAGAGGGCCCGAATTGTCTCCTGAACTCACACCGACACACGCGCGCACACCTCCAGCAGCAATCCTGGCTGATTTTTCCCTCCCTAACCGAAAGGCCAATTGGAACACTGCTTGAACGTGACAAGCTGTCTCGGCAACTCACTCGCTATCTCTTTTCTTTCAACTGTGTGTGTGTGTGTGTGTGTGTCAGTGGGCAGCACTCTCACCTCTGAGCCAGAAGGTTGTGGGTTTATAGTCCCGGACTGACACTCCAATGCAGTACCAAGGGAGCGCCGCACTGTCGGAGGGGCAGTATTGAGGGAGTGCTGCACTGTCGGAGGGGCAGTACTGAGGGAGCGCTGCACTGTCGGAGGGGCAGTGCTGAGGGAGCGCCGCACTGTCGGAGGGGCAGTACTGAGGGAGCGCTGCACTGGCAGAGGGGCAGTACTGAGGGAGCGCTGCACTGTTGGAGGGGCAGTACTGAGGGAGCGCTGCACTGTCGGAGGGGCAGTACTGAGGGAGCGCTGCACTGTCGGAGGGGCAGTACTGAGGGAGTGCTGCACTGTCGGAGGGGCAGTACTGAGGGAGCGCTGCACTGTCGGAGGGGCAGTACTGAGGGAGCGCTGCACTGTCGGAGGGGCAGTACTGAGGGAGTGCTGCACTGTCGGAGGGGCAGTACTGAGGGAGCGCTGCACTGGCAGAGGGGCAGTACTGAGGGAGTGCTGCACTGTCGGAGGGGCAGTACTGAGGGAGTGCTGCACTGTCGGAGGGGCAGTACTGAGGGAGTACTGCACTGTCGGAGGGGCAGTACTGAGGGAGCGCCACACTGTCTCTAGGGGCAGTACTGAGGGAGTGCTGCACTGTCGGAGGAGCAATACTGAGGGAGTGCTGCACTGTCGGAGGGGCAGTACTCAGGGAGTGCTGCACTGTTGGAGGAGCAGTACTGAGGGAGTGCTGCACTGTCGGAGGGGCAGTACTGAGGGAGCGCCACACTGTCTCTAGGGGCAGTACTGAGGGAGTGCTGCACTGTCGGAGGAGCAATACTGAGGGAGTGCTGCACTGTCGGAGGGGCAGTACTCAGGGAGTGCTGCACTGTTGGAGGAGCAGTACTGAGGGAGTGCTGCACTGTCGGAGGAGCAGTACTGAGGGAGTGCTGCACTGTCGGAGGGGCAGTACTGAGGGAGCGCCACACTGTCGGAGGGGCAGTACTGAGGGAGTGCTGCACTGTCGGAGGAGCAATACTGAGGGAGTGCTGCACTGTCGGAGGGGCAGTACTCAGGGAGCACTGCACTGTTGGAGGGGCAGTACTGAGGGAGTGCTGCACTGTCAGAGGTGCCGTCTTTCGGATGAGACGTTAAACCGAGGGCCCCGTCTGCTCTCTCAGGGTGGACGTAAAAGATCCCATGGCCACTATTTCGAAGAAGAGCAGGGGAGTTCTCCCCGGTGTCCTGGGGCCAATATTTATCCTCAACCAACATCACTAAAACAGATGATCTGGTCATTATCACATTGCTGTTTGTGGGAGCTTGCTGTGCATAGATTGGCTGCCGCGTTTCCTACATTATAACAGTGACTACACTTCAAAAAGTACTTAATTGGCTGTAAAGTGCTTTGGGACGTCCTGAGGTTGTGAAAAGCGCTATATCAATGCAAGCCTTTCTTTTAAACCTGGGTGAGTCGAAGACACATCTTTCAACCAGTTATTTTACAGTAATTAAAATGGTGTTTCTCCCCCCCCCCCCACCCCAATCTGTGTGTAGGCTGGATACTCCTGTGATGTGGCAGGTGGGTGGGATCCACAGTCTGAGTTAAGAATGGAGGTATTGCACGTGCCACTCCCTGGCCCTGGGTTGTCCCATGACCAGCGGCTCATTGTGGTGAGAGAGCAACCAAAGTTGCGGGTTGAGCAAGTCGGAGGTTACCCCAGGGCTGACAATGAAAGACACGCTGCAAGTAAAGATGAGCGACCTGTGTTTAAGTTCAACATATGACACTGAATATTGAACATTGAATTGAAAATGAAATTGAAACATCAACATCGAACAATAAGGGGGTGATGGGTTATGGGGAGCGGGCAGGGAAATGGAGCTGAGCCCAAGATCAGATCAGCCATGATCTCATTAAATGGCGGAGCAGGCTCGAGGGGCCAAATGGCCGACTCCTGCTCCTATTTCTTATGTTCTTATGACACAGAATCACATAAGACTTTTACCGCACGGAACAGGCCACTCGGCCCAACTGGTCCGTGCCGGTGTTTATGCTCCACACGAGCCTCCTCCCACCCCTCTTCATCTAACCCCATCAACACATCCGATCAACACATCCGCCTATTCCTTTCTCCCTCACGTGTTTATCCAGCTTCCCCTTAAATGCATCCGCGCTATTCACCTCAACCACTCCCCGTGGGAGCGAGTTCCACATTCTCAGCACTCTCTGGGTAAAGAGATTTCTCCTGAATTCCCGATTGGATTTATTCTTATATTTATAACTTTCTGTCAGAGCAGTGATGGAATTGTTCAAAGTTTTTGCTCCTCCATTCAGGATTAAATTTCACTCCAGGGGAAGGTTCATCTTTTTTTTTTGACTGTTCTCGTGAGGTGGGCTGAAAAAAAATATCGAGACTTATATTTGTTTGATGGACGGATTGTTGGCGAATGACCACATTGCCAATTCCACCACCAGCGTTTAGAAGGTAGAGCCCATTAAAAAAATTTCGTTTTAAAATGGCCACCACCTTGCTCCAGCACCTGGAATGATGGCTGCTCACCCCTGACTTCGCTATACTCCCAGAGTTTGAGTACCGGGCATCTGAATTTCTTTCCGAGCTGCACAGGAGGGCTTCCTCCATCTACAGGGTGAGATGAAATAGGGGTGGGCGGGGGGCTCGTGGGGCAGCATCGACAACGGCACGGACCAGTTGGGCCTCACGGCCTGTTTTTTTTTGCGCCGCACTTTCTGAGTAATTGTTTAGATGTGGAAAGGAGTTAATTTTAGCTCTGAATTCCCTCCGCTTGCATCTGCTAACATCTTAGAATGTGGTAGGCCGGGGCTGGGACCTGATGTTGAGTAAGTGGGCCAGAAATCAGATGGCGGGGCTCCGCTGGAGTTTGGAGAGGGGAGCTACATTCCTACATGGATGTGGGTATCTGAAGTTTCTCATTGGTAGCCATTATAATTAGCGTCTTGCCACAGACTGCTAGTGACACTGGCTTATGTATTACCTGTAGGCCTCTTTCATAAGGGAATGCCATTAAGAGTCTTTCCTGAACGCAGTGTTTTGCTAAGGGTCAAGGGTAACGGTCCCGAACTGGGGCTCTGAAGTAATCATGCTTCAACACACTGGAGCCAAGAAAAACACAGACATCTTGGCCAATCCTCAGAATGGAGAGAAACTCCTCAATCCTATAATCAATCAAACATTCGGGATTACAACTCTATGGGAACCAGCAAACTCCTTCATCTTGTTAAGAGATTCATCCTGTCAGTTCTCAGTTGAGGGGGGGGGGGGCATTCATTTAAAATTAATCCGATTAAATGAGTTATCCCCAGGGTCATTTATTTACAAGCCCTAACTCACCGCACTCTCTCTGCTAAAAGGATACTGTTCCCAACTTTCTCGTTTTGCCTTGGTTTTTTTCCCCCCCATCCTATTTGTAATTTAGATTCTCGCTTCTCCTGCAGCTCTCTGCCCTCCGCAGTGTTCCCTGGTCGAGCGGCTAAGTGAGTGATATTTCTGCCTGGCCTCTGCCACTGCCACTGCCCCTCTTAATTAAGCAGCTCAGCGTTGTGAGGATGTGTGCGGCGTATCTAGGGAGAGAGAGTGGTGGGAGGGTGGCCTGTTATCAAGCATTCCTCAGCCTCTTTGGCACAAGGCACCTCTTTTGAAAATAAGGAGACGCGACTGATGGGTAAAAGCCCACCGTGCAGGGCAGTACCAAGGTAGAACAGTGCAGGAGAGAAGACAGGTGAATGAAGAATCGCAGGAAGAAAAATCGGAGGGAGGTGAAGCGTTCAAATCCCTCCATGGCCCTCGCCAATCTCTGGAACCTCCTCCAGCCCTCTAACCCTCCGAGATCTCTGCGCTCCTCCAATTCCGGCCTCTTGTGCATTCCCGATTTTCATCGCTCCACCGTTGGCGGCCGTGCCTTCAGCCATCTAGGCACTAAGCTCTGGAATTCCCTCCCTAAACCTCTCCGCCTCTCTCTCCTCCTTTAAGACGCTCATTAAAACCTACCTCTTCGAGCAAGCTTTTGGTCACCTGCCCTAATATCTCCTTATGTGGCTCGGTGTCAAATTTTGTTTGATAATCGCTCCTGTGAAGCACCTTGGGACGTTTAAAGGCGCTATATAAATGCAAGTTGTTGTTGTTGAGTTCCACAGTTTTGAGGCCCAGGAAAAGTTGCGTTGGAGTTGTAAATGGCACAGTGGGTCTTCGGATCGCGACCCAGGCTTTGAAAGCCAACGGCGTGCGGCTGGGAGTCGCAATGGCAGGATCACGGGAACAAACCTGCATCACGCCATCCTCTGACAACCAGCTATCAGGTCTCCGACTCTCCGCCATCCATTTTATATCATTGTGGGACATTTCTCTGTCACCCATTCCTTCTGTAATGATACCGTGCTCCCTGGGCCATCTTGAAACAAGCATGGAGCTGATTGCATCGAATCTACAGCATAGAAACAGGCCATTCGGCCCAACTGGCGTCATCCGATGCTTCGACCCCGCGCCAGCTTTCTCCCACTCTTCCCACCCTACCCTCGTATCCCTCTATTCCCTTTCCACCTGAGTCTTAGGATAAGGGGTCGGCCATTTAGGACTGAGATGAGGAGGAATTTCTTCACGCAGAATTCTTTGGAATTCTCTGCCCCAGAGGGCTGTGGATGCTCAGTCGTTGAGTATATTCAAGACTGAGATCGATAGATTGTTGGGCACTAAGGGATCAAGAGCTATGGGGATAGGACGGGAAAGTGGAGCTGATGTAGAAGTTCACCCATGATCTTAATGAATGGTGTAGGGGCTGTATGGCCTACTCCTGCTCTTATTTCTTATCTTCGACAGAAACCGCAGATTTTGGCCATATTTCATTTTTGTGCCGGAGAGATTGTGAACTCGATGCTGAGGAACTCTTCACCTCTCTCAGCCTTCCTTTCATCCGACAACCTTCAAGTGTTTGAAATCCAAGCTTGGTGTCGCCTGATCATTCCTGCCCGATTACTGGGGCTTCTCACCTACTCTATTCAAACTTGGCGACGTCCTTCTCTTTTGGGCGTTGGAGTCTCAAATACTGCGCAGGCCAGAGGACGGCACGGGGGTTAATTTTCGGCGCGGCGTGGTTTTCAAAGGGTTAAAGGAACGGGGCAAGACGCAGGCCCAGTGGAATCAAGATAGCTGCGTTGAATTTACCCGACGTCGAAAAACAAACAGCGAAATCCCTGATGACACGTGGAAAACCAAAAGTTTTCCTCTTTCCTGCTTTGTTTCGGCACACCCCCGCCGCTACATGGCAGATAGTAGGTCCCAGGCACTCTTGTACATGAGCAGGTTAGAGTTCAAAGTCAAAAAAAAAATGACAAGTAACACCCCTCTCCAGTGTAATCAATCACCGGGGTCTGCTGAGCTTGCACGTCGACTAACCAGGCAAAAAAACGGAAGTTCCTTTATGTACCAGCCATCCTGCAAAGCACAACCCTCCTTCCCTGGATTGCGAGCTCCTACCAACAGGAAGAAGGCTGGGAAATGTTCTTCCTATCCCATTCTGCAGCACAATGATTTATTTTGGTTGGGGGGAGTGGGGGGCGGGGGTGGGTGGGGAAGAGGAAAGGCCCGAACAGGACCACTCCACCACTCCAGCTCCCTGCCGCAGAAGTTTGCTCTCCACCTTGGCGAGCCGTCCGAAGTCTTAATTCAATTAGTAGCCAGGAATGAGAGGCATTCGGGCGTCCAGCTGATTTTGGTGCAGCTCCTTAACCCTTTGGAATCCCAGATGCTTCTGCGGACGCCTGCTGTGACATCTTGCGAGCTGCAATGTGGCCTGGAAACTTGATTTTTTAAAAAAACAAACGAACGAGTTCCCACGGACTGTGCGACGGGGTTTTATTTTTGTTTCCGTCTTTCGCCCATCTCCTCCCCTCTTCCGAAGTCGCTGATGCGTTGCCGGGCACTTGGGGGGGGGGGGGGGGGGGGGTGTCGTGGTGGGCACCGGTCACTCTCTGGCACTGTGCCCATTTTTCTTTCGCCTGGACAGCGAGTACCGGCTGGCACAGCGCCGAGCTGGGTTCTCTCCTCCCCTCACATCTGTGAGCAGTGGCTTTCACTGCACAATGATCAGGAGCAGGAACCCTGGTCGATATTCTCCTCCCAGTCCAGGGACCCTGAAACCAAATATAGCGTCGCTAGACGAAAGAAAGAACTTGCATTTATATAGCGCCATTCACGACCTCAGGAAATGAAGTTGTAATGTAGCAAATGCAGCAGCCAATTTGCGCACAGCAAGCTCCCACAAACGGCAATGTAATAATGACCAGATAATCTGTTTTAGTCATCTTGGTCGAGGGATAAATATTGGCCCAGGACTCCTCTGCTCTTTTTCAAAATAGGTGCCATGGGATCTTTTGACGTCCGCCTGAGAGAGCAGATGGGGCCTCGGTTTAACGTCTCATCCGAAAGACGCCACCTCCGCCAGTGCAGCACTCCGTCAGTACTGCGCTGGAGTGTCAGCTGAAATTTTGTGCTCAAGTCTCTGGAGTGCGGACTGTGAACCCACAACCTTTTGGCTCTAGAGGCGAGAGTGCTGCCCACTGAGCCACGACTCTCACAACCTTGGCTGAGAGCATTGTACTGATCAGGGATTGAACCTGGGACCCTGTATGGCTCTGTATTGATCAACTGAGCCATCCCAGGGAGCCATGGATTATTGGTCACTCACCCTCAGAATACTCAACAACAACTTGCATTTATATCATAGAATCATAGAAAGGTACAGCACAGAAAGAGGCCATTCAGCCCATCAAGTCTGCGCCGGCTCTTTCGAAGCGCGATCCAGTTAGTCCCCCTCCCCCGCTCTTTCCCCATATCCCTGCAATTTTTTCTCCTTCAAGTATTTATCCAATTCCCTTTTGAAGGCTACTATTGAATCTGTATCCACCGCCCTATCAGGCAGCGCATTCCAAATCCTCACCACTCGTTGCGTAAAAAAGTTTTCCCTCATGTCGCCTCTGGTTCTTTTGCCAATCACCTTAAATCTGTGCCCTCTGGTTACCGACCCTTCAGCCATTGGAAACAGTTTCTCTTTATTTACTCTATCGTAAACCCTTCATGGTTTTAAACACCTCTTAACCTTCTCTGCTCTAAGAGGAACAACCCCAGCTTCTCCAGTCTATCCACGTAACTGTAATCCCTCATCCCTGGAACCATTCTAGTAAATCTCTCTTGTAGCCTCTCCAAAGCCTTCACGTCTTTCCTAATGTGTGGTGCCCAGAATTGGACACAAATTTTCCAGCTGGGGCTGAACTAGTGTCTTATATAGGTTTAGCATAACTTCCTTGCTTTGTACTCTATTTATAAAGCCCAGGATCCCAGATGCTTTATGAACTGCTTTGTTAACCTGTCCTGCCACCTTCAAAGACTTGTGCACAAGCACCCTCGGGTGTTCTTGCACCTCCTTTAAAATTGTACCATTTAGCTTGTATTCGTATTATAGTGCCTTTAATATCGGAAAACATCCCAAGGCGGCCCACAGGAGGGGAAGAAGTCAAAAACAGATACGTTAACTCAACTCTCCTCACAGCTGGGGGCAGGAGATCGGCCAGGGTTTCTGCTCCTGATCCGACAGTGGATTGTAGAGCTGTGTGAGCAATTGGACTTAACGCCACCCTTTTAGACAGGAACTGAATCCCACGCGGGTAAGGCACCCCTTTCAGTGCTTTCCATGTAACTATTGGGACTACTTCCCAGGTTGCGCCTTATTCCCCTGGTCCTGTGGCCACTTACGTGGACTACTCGGGTTGTCATGACCTCCGTTTTAAATGAGGTAATGGAAGACACACACACTGGCCGTGTAAAACTCGCCCCCAACAACCTCGCTGAACGGAAGGCTTCACGGGAGCTGTGAGTCTGCAGTGACTTCATTTACCGAGAATCCTTCGGAAGACAAAAAAAAAACATGGCAGCCCGGATGAGTTAAATCGGGTGATCAGAGTGTACCCTGACCAAAGGCAAAAATAAATGGCTTGGAACATTTTACCGTAGTTGAGACAGAGAAAAGAGTGAATAATACAATGAAACCATTGATTTGGCGTCTGGGGTTTCCATTCTAAAGGGACAAGCCAGCTCTCTATAGTTCGAAACTCCTCCGTGAGTTTCATGAGCTCTTTAATGACCACAATACTATTAGAGCTGTCTAAATAAAATGGAGTCAGTTCCGCAGGATTTCTCCGTCTTAAAACCTCTTTGATATAGACGATGGACATGAGAGGAACAGGCAATTATAGACTAGGCCCTTTTTAGTGGGCGGTGTTCAGCTCTCTAACCTGTTGGATAACTCTTCAGTAATGAGCACATTTCAATCCAAGCTGACATCCTTTCCCAGGAGGCAGGAGAGTCGAGGAAAAAAAAAACATTTGCATTTATGCAGCACTCCGTCACATCTCTGAGAAATCTCTCAAGTGCTTGATGCAAAAGAAAGACTTGCATTTATATAGCGCCTTTCATGACCTTAGCGTTTTGCAGCCAATGAAGTACTTTTTTCGAAGTGTAGTCACTGTTGTAATGTGGGAAACGCAGCAGCCAATTTTGTGCACAGCAAGCTCCCACAAACGCACGGACAGCAATGTGATAATGAGTAGATCATTTGTTTTGGTGATGTTGATTAAGAGATAAATGTTGGCCAGGAGACTGGAAAGAACTCACCCTGCTCTCCTTCCAAATAGTGGCCGTGGGATCTTTTACGTCCAACTGAGAGGGCAGACGGGGCCCTCGGTTTGACGTCTCATCTGAAAGACGGCAACTCTGACAGTGCCAACACTCCCTCAGTACTGCACTGGGAGTGTCAACCTAGATTTTGTGCTCGAGGCCACCTCTCAGTCTTTCCTGATAGCTGTACCCTCTCAGTTCTGGTGCCATCCTTGTAAATCGTTTTTGCACTTTCTCCAGTGTTTCTATATCCTTCTTTGTAATATGGAGACCAGAACTGTGCGCGACACTCTAAGTATGGTCTAACCAAGGTTCTATAGAAATTTGACATAACTTCTCTGCTTTACAATTCTTTTCCTTTAGCCAAAGTGCAAGTTTGAAATGCAAATGTGACTACAAATATATTAAGGCAGCTTTTGGACTTGGCGGTCACATAGATCATTAAAGTTTGGGGGGGGGGGGGGCGTGTGTGGGGTCAGGAATCAAGCCACAGGTTTTGCGCGAGTGATTTTCTGGCTCTTACTTACCGTATTTCCTGCTGTTTTGCAGTAATAAGGTTTTGAGTATGTGTTCGAGTGTAATATTTTGTAGATATTGTTTTTCTAATTATTGTGTAGGCTAGATTGCTTGCTGTTAAATTGAATTCTAAAGGATTCTTGACAGTCTAATAATACATAATGATAGTACTGTTTAAACAAGCAACACAACACTGCTTTTTCAATTGGAAATCTCCAGAGTCTACGGCAAGCAAGAAATGCCACACCACTACAAGTTTGCATTGAGGAAGAAATAGTCAGATCTACATTGAGGTAAAGGTATTGAACAATAGGAGCCACACAACCTTGGCTGAGAGCATAGCGCAGATCTTGGATTGAACCCGGGACCCTGTATGGCTCACTCTTAATCAACTGAGCCATCCCAGGGAGCCATGGATTATTGGTCACTCGCCCTCAGAATATTCAACAACAACTTGCATTTATGTCATAGAATCATAGAATAGTACAGCACAGAAGGAGGCCATTCGGCCCATCGAGTCTGCGCCGGCTCTTTCGAAGAGCGATCCCGTTAGTCCCACTCCCCCGCTCTTTCCCCATATCCCTGCAATTGTTTCTCCTTCGAGTATTTATCCCTTTTGAAGGCTACTATTGAATCTGTATCCACCACCCGATCAGGCAGCGCATTCCAAATCCTAACTACTCATTGCGTAAAAAAGTTTTTCCTCACGTCAGCCTCTGGTTCTCCTGCCAAACGCCTTAAATCTGTGCCCTCTGGCTATCAACTTATCAGCCATTGGAAACAGTTATTCTTTCTATACTCTATCTAAACCCGTCATGATTTTGAACACCTCCATCAAACCTCCTCTTAACCTTCTCTGCTCTAAGGAGAACAACCCCAGCTTCTCCGATCTATCCATGTAACTGGAATCCCTCATCATAGTCAGATCTAAATTGATGGAAACGTATTGAAAAATAGGGGCAGGTCCCTCTGTTTCTGTGCCTGGGTCTATTGGATTACTGAAAAGATTTGCATTTCTATAGCACCTTTGACCACCTCAGGACTTCCCAAAGCACTTTACAACCAATGAAGTACTTTTGAAGTGTAGTCACTGTTGTAATGTAGGAAACGAGGCAGCCAATTTGCGCACAGCCCAGATAATTTGTTTTTGTTGGTTGAGGGATAAATATTGTCTAGGACACCGGGGAGAACTCCCCTGCTCTTTTTGAAATAGTGCCATTGGATCCTTTACATCCACCTGAGAGAGCAGACGGGGCCTCGGTTTAACATCTCATCCGAAAGACGGCACCTCTGACAGTGCAGCACTCCCTCAGTACTGCGCGCTGGAGTGTCAGCCTGGATTAAGTGCTTGAGTCTCTGGAGTGGGACTCGGGACCCACAACCATTCTGGTGCAGAGGCTGCGAGTGCTACCCACTGAGCCATGGCCGACACCTGGATTGCAGGGACACAGCGAATACCCAGGGAAATCATCCAGGGTGGAGCACACGTCCCCCTGAGCCCACCCGATTGTCTGACCATTATTTTAAATGGCTGAAGAATCGAGCGGGCTCCTGTATCGATACTGCCCGATTTTCCTCTGTTGGCTGATCCCAGGCGACCCATTGCCCGCAGGGAGGACTACCCTATGAAGTTGGGCTGCTATCGAAGCTTCCAGCTGCCGTTCTCCCAGGGAGGTACTCCATACCCGAGGCCCTTCGAAAACAAGGAGAACCATCCATGGCTGTAATGGGGAAATCCGCTCTCACTAACTAATCACTGCCGCCGAGGCCAATTATGGTGCGTCTCTTGTCAATCCGGTTGAGGTATCTGACATTGACCTTGGACCTTCCTGGCTTTGAACCCCGATCAGGCCCTGGGTCTACTGCGATTTCATCAAACTCGGCTGCTATTACACGGGATTTTTCCCATTGTTTTGGACATCACGTTCCACGATTCTTGTTGATCAGTGGCCTTGGCTGTGGTATAGAGATGACTGGGACACCATGCTCTTCCTGCGCATCCTAATCAAGAGCCATGCACTAGGCAGGCCAGACACTGAAGGAATAAAGGAATAAATGACCATTTCCCCTTGACACTAGTGCAGGCTTCGCTGGAGTGCTCGTAGGAAGCCTGGATTAAAGAAGTAGGGCAACATGGGAGGATATCTGCCAAATGATTTATATTTTAGGGGGATTTGCATGGGATAAATCCATGAGCTATTTTGGAAGCCAGTATCGGAATCAAGCACAGTACCTCATTAATGCAAGGCTAATATCTGAAGTCTCTGGAATGGGCACACTTCAATTCTTCACTCATCTCCCTTTGCAAATGCAGCAGAATAAAGTTGCCGCTACACCAGCTCTAACAATGGGCTTCAGTTGAACTCCAGTCACAGAAGGCCACCTCTGTGTTGCAGCAGTAGGACTTCACCCCCCCCATCCCACACCCTCGTGGCCTCTCCGAGTGAGATTGCCAGGTTTAATCCCAAATTAGAAGCGGTTGCGTGCTGTGGATTCCTGCTTGTGCAGGAATTGGGTTGAGGTCGTCCAAGCTTACTCCGCTCGGGACACTTTAAGGGTTGCCAAAGACCTTCAGACGAGGCCAACTTCTCCTTCCTAGTCCAGGGCCGCCGAGGCCAATTGTGCCGACTCGCTTGTCAACCCGGCGGAGGTAGGCTAGCAGTCCTGGCATTGAGGCTTGGACCTTCCTGGCTTTGAACCCAGATGTTAGAGCTAAGAGGTCCAGCGTGCTCAGCAACGGAGTCTTCATATTTATGCCATTGCTTGGTGTTTCCATATTACGACTTGGGAGTTACACCACTTCGCAACGGAAGAGGCTCTACGAACAAATATGTCACTGCCATTGTATCTAAGACCACATGTGGCCACACTAAGTCCAGGATCCCTCTTTCCTTTGGCCTGTAGACTCTATGGGCTGGATTTTCAATGGCCCATGGAGTCGGGTTTGGAGGCGTGTGGGGGGTTAAAGTTGCGGGGTCGGGGGTCCCGACCCCATCCCGACTCCATCCCGCCTCCACGCAATTTTGACAAAATCAGTCGCGGGGTTCCCAACTCCGTCCCGCCTCCAAGAGGCGGGAGAGGCCATTAAAGCCCTTAACAAGCCCTAAATTGGCTCTGTAATGCCATTTTTAAACGTTTTAGCTAGTTTAACCCTTTTCCGACGTGAAGTACGCCTGATGTGAAACACTCCAGTGAAACCTGGCGGGAGCACAAGTGGATAGCTGACTATCAGCTGCAGGTCCACTATTACAACGGAGATGTGATGAAGGTAGTAGTAGTATTAGGTCTGAAAGTTGATGCTGCTGCATTGAATGTCTTCAGAGACTGCCGGCCTTGCTGTGAGAGGACCTGGATGGAAAAACATTTCTTTCTCTCTCTCTCTCTCTCTCTCAGCTGCTGCTGATTTTGCATCCAGGTCCACTCACAGCAAAGGCCAGGCAGTCTCTGAGACCAGGCAGTCTCTGCAATGATGACATCATCAGAGGCGACTTTCAGACTCAAACCACTAATTGGTTCATGGGTTCCCACATGCTGCAACTCAATTGCCCAATTAAGTTAAAATTGCATCATTCATCCACATTAATCTGGAGTCGGGGGGGGAAACACGAAATGCGGATCACACGACCCCAACCCGACCCCAAGACAAAATCCAGCCCTATGTATTGTTACTACTAATAACCAGTCATCAGTGATCCAGTCAAAGGTTTCTAGGTACATTACCTCTGCAAAGCCCACCCTTACATGTGAAGCATTTCATGGAATGAGCAAGCTTGATAAAGGAAACGTTAAGTCTGTTGTGGGCCTCCTTTAACCACATAATTCCATTGTTGCTTGCCAATTTCTCTCTGCCCCCCCACTTGTCTCCTGAGAGACCACAGTTCCAATGGCGCTGGATGCTCTCGCCCAAGTGGCCAGTCGTCGTGTGCCAACTTAAGCCAGTGAAGTTCTTCAACCATGGGCACATCCCACCTGAGCTGACACTGTCCTGGCCCAACGTCCACACGAGTAAGGATCACTGGATAGATATCAGGACCTGGGGCCCCTCCGAACATATGGCCACCTGAGACCGATTGTGGCATTTTTATTTGGTCAACCTGCGACGGGCCAGATTGGCTAACTGAGTGGGCGGGGATTGAAGCTCAGAGCTCAGCTACTTATTGGCTCGATCGGTGGGGCCATCAGGGAAGTCTTGACCTTGAGCCATCAGCTGACCCAGCCGGTTGGTACCAGGGGGAAAAGCTCTCGTGACATCCCAAGTGGCTGAGAGAGGGTAAGCGCAGAACGCTGTGATAAAAGGACCAAGGAAAAACTGAGGAACATTCACAATAATTCAGTGCAGCAAAGAAAGAAAGACTTGCATTCCTATAGCGCCTTTCACAACCTCAAGAGGTCCCATTGCCGCTTTACAGCCAGTGAATAACTTTTGAAGTGTAGTCACTGTTGCAATGTAGGAAACCAAATTGTGCACAGCAAGCTCCCACAAACAGCAATGTGATAATGTCCAAATAATCTGTTCTTTAGTGATGTTGGTTGAGGGATAAATATTGGTCAGGACACCTCCCCTGCTCTTCTTTGAATAGTGCCGTGGGATCTGGACACCAGGGAGAACTCCCCTGCTCTTCTTCCAAGTAGCCATGATGTGGAGATGCCGGTGTTGGACTGGGGTGGACAAATGTGAGAAGTCGCACAACACCAGGTTATAGTCCAACAGTTTTATTTGAAATCACGAGCTTTCGGAGCGCTGCTCCTTCGTCAGCGCGCCGAAAGCTTGTGATTTCAAATAAAGCTTTTGGACTATAACCTGGTGTTGTGCGACTTCTCACATTCTTCCAAGTAGTGCCATGGGGCCTTTGATGTCCACCCGAGAGGGCAGACGGGGGCCTGGGTTTAACGACACATCCGAAAGACGGCACCTCCGACAGTGCAGCGGAGGGCTCCCTCAGCACTGCACTGGGAGCGTCGGCCTAGATTTTTCGTGCTCAAGTCTCATGGCGTGGGACTCGGAACCCACAACCTTCATGACTCAGAGGAAGGAGAGAGAGTGCTGCCCACCGAGCCGACACCTCGAAAAAGGAAACGTAAGGAGAAGGACTGAGTCATGGAACGAACGGCATATCTTCACCACTGAGGTTTCATTCTCCTTTAAGATCACGGCTAACTGTGCTGGACTACGCTCTCACCACTTCCTGACCATGTGCCCAAAGCAATTCCTTTCCCAAGTGACAGGAAAGGAAGGAACTGGCCAGTCATTTTTTAAATTTTTTTTTTTATTTTCTCTGTGAGAAGCGGTAGCTCGAAAAAGAACCGTCGGAAGATTTTACCAATGCTGAGTCAACAAATGAGCTCAGCTTGTTTAAGTTAAGGTCAGAGCAACGTTTTATGGTCACTTGTGGAGGCGGCCATGTTTGGCAGCTTTTGAGAGGGAGGCGAAAGATAAATATCCGAGCTGAACCGAAAACCCGACTAGTAGTAACCCATCGCATGTTCCCGGCACAAAGACAACACCTCATCGCAGACAAGGAAAAGAGAAATAGTAAAGCCAGCTCTCTTAATTCGAGCCAAGAAATGTGACCTTCTGATTATATTTACAAACCTACGGACAGGAAAAGACCCGCTGGTCCATCCAGCCTGTCCCACACAACTGCGATTACCTTGTGCGTCGCAATACCTGCGCGCTGTACCAACGTTCTCCTTAAGCCACGCGGCGCCCGGCAGCCCCTGCACAGCCGGCTCACCCACTTTTAAATTGGAAAAAGCGCGCATGTGCGGTATTTTGAATGGGCCGCGCGGCCCCGTAAAGGGGACGTTGCTCTCTACCCCACCCAAAACCATGTGATCTCCTGGGAGAGGCGACAAACCAGAGAAAAACCCAGTTCAATTAGAGGAGGGGGGTGGGGGGGAAAAAATCTGGGAAATTCCTCTCCGACTCCCCTTAGGGGGATCGAAACTAGTCCAGGAGATCATTCTGGCCCTGATCATTCTACGCAGTACCTACGTTTTATTTGAGGTGATCCCTGCCCCAGTCAGAATCGGGTCCAGCTCTCGCTTGAAGGTAATTCAGCGAATCGGCGTCCGCCTCACGGGATGGCAGCCTGTCCCAGAGGACCGCTGTTCTCTGGGGGGGGAAAGAACCGCCTCCTGACATCTAACCTAGATCTGGCCTTACTCAACTTAAAATTGTGACCCCTGGTCCTGCCTAGCCTCTTTAGTTGGAACAGATGGTCCACTCGAACACAATCTATGGAAAGCCCTGTGGTGGTCGGCAGCTTAAGCCAATGAGGAGTTGGGTGGCACAGGCCAAGAAGTGCCAAGGTCCAATCCGTGGACTGTTACCTGATTTTCTTAAGACGTCACGACTGGCTTCAATTTTTATTTAGCGTACAGTCGATAATGCATAGAGGTCTTTAAAATTATGAAACATTTTGATAGAGAGAAGGTTTCCAATTGTGGGGAAAGAGCATAACTAGAGGCCATCAATATAAGATAGTCACCAAGAAATCCAATAGGGAATTCAGAAGAAATTTCTTTCCCCAGAGAGTGGTGAGAATGTGGAACTCGCTACCACAGGGAGTGGTTGAGGCGAATAGTATAGATGCATTTAAGGGGAAGCTAGACAAGCATATGAGGGAGAAGGGAATAGAGGGTTACGCTGATAGATTTAGATGAGGAAAGATGGGAGGAGGCTCGAGTGGAGCATAAACGACGGCATGGACTGGTTGAGCCGAATGGCCTGTTTCTGTGCCGTATATCCTATGTAATCCTATGCATTACAGTTTAACATAAGAATGAGGTTAATTAAAATACCTAATTTTTTTTGTGTGTGTGTGTGCCAGTTAAAATTCCGAGTTGAATTTGGCAGCCGATGTAAATTGCAGCTCTTTCCAAAAGCAAGTTGGTTGGAGGTAATCTTGAATGGGTCTGACAGTGGTTATGCTATCTTCACTAAAAGCTGGCTGGCCTAGAGAGGCACAAGATCATCTGGAGATGCTGGGAGTCTGAGGGTTAACTCACAAGTGAAAGTCATTACAGTATGGCAGTAAAACCTGCACAAAAAGAGGTTGCTGGTGATTGCAGCTATAGAAAACCCTCAGGCCTGATAGAGTTCCTACTGTATCCAATCCAGTTTTGGAAAAGTGTTCACATATGTTTCCTTGCTGGGGGGTTGGGGGAGGGGGGGGGGGGGAACAATATTTACAATGTCAGCCCAGTCTGAGTCTTTTTTTCTCTCTCTTCCTCTCCTGAAGGCAGATTGCTGTCAGCTTTCCTTTGTTACCACATCCAAGTTGCACATTCTTTATGTGTGACTTTAGGCGGCCAGTGTCGGCAGACTGGGGGAGACGTCACACACTATTGTCGCTTGAAGCCCACACCCCCCCTCGCAATCTCACTCTCGCACAAACTCTCACTCGTTCTCCCTCACTCCTCTGTCCGTGTCTCTCACTCACTCGCTCTCTCATTCACACTCTCTCTCACTCCTCTGTGTGTGCCTCTCTCTCACTCTCTCACGCTCTCTCACTCCTCTGTCTGTCTGTGTCTCTGTCTCACTCACTCACTCACCTCACTCACTGCCTCACTCACTGCCTCACTCACTGCCTCACTCACTCACTCACTGCCTGCCTCACTCACTCACTCACTCACCTCACTCACTGCCTCACTCACTCACTCACTGCCTCACATGCTGCCTCACTCACTCACTCACTGCCTGCCTCACTCACTCACTCACCTCACTCACTGCCTCACTCACTCACTCACTGCCTCACACACTGCCTCACTCACTCACTCACTGCCTCACACACTGCCTCACTCACTCACTCACTGCCTCACTCACTGCCTCACTCACTGCCTCACTCACTCACTCACTGCCTCACTCACTCACTGCCTCACACACTGCCTCACTCACTCACTCACTGCCTCACTCACTGCCTCACACACTGCCTCACTCACTCACTCACTGCCTCACACACTGCCTCACTCACTCACTCACTGCCTCACTCACTCACTGCCTCACTCACTCACTGCCTCACTCACTGCCTCACTCACTCACTCACTGCCTCACTCACTCACTGCCTCACTCACTCACTCACTGCCTCACTCACTCACTGCCTCACTCACTCACTCACTGCCTCACTCACTCACTGCCTCACTCACTCACTCACTGCCTCACTGCCTCACTCACTCACTGCCTCACTCACTCACTCACTCACTGCCTCACTCACTCTCTCACTGCCTCACTCACTCTCTCACTCACTCACTCACTGCCTCACTCACTCACTCACTGCCTCACTCACTCACTGCCTTACTCACTCACTCACTGCCTCACTGCCTCACTCACTCACTGCCTCACTCACTCACTCACTCACTGCCTCACTCACTCTCTCACTGCCTCACTCACTCTCTCACTCACTCACTCACTGCCTCACTCACTCACTCACTCACTGCCTCACTCACTCACTCACTCACTCACTCACTGCCTCACTCACTCACTCACTCACTCACTGCCTCACTCACTCACTGCCTCACTCACTCACTCACTCACTCACTGCCTCACTCACTCACTCACTCACTGCCTCACTCACTCACTGCCTCACTCACTCACTCACTGCCTCACTCACTCACTGCCTCACTCACTCACTGCCTCACTGCCTCACTCACTCACTGCCTCACTCACTCACTCACTCACTGCCTCCCTCACTCACTCACTCACTCACTCACTGCCTCACTCACTCACTCACTCACTGCCTCCCTCACTCACTCACTGCCTCACTCACTCACTCACTCACTGCCTCACTCACTCACTCATTGCCTCACTCACTCACTGCCTCACTGCCATACTCACTCACTGCCTCACTCACTCACTCACTCACCAACCCACTCACTCACTCACTCACTCACTCACTGCCTCACTCACTCACTCACTGCCTCACTCACTGCCTCACTCACTCACTGCCTCACTCACTCACTGCCACACTCACTCACCAACCCACTCACTCACTCACTCACTGCCTCCCTCACCCACTCACTCACTGCCTCACTCACTCACTCACTGCCTCACTCACTCACTGCCTCACTCACTCACTGCCACACTCACTCACCAACCCACTCACTCATTCACTCACTCCCTGCCTCACTTACTGCCTCACTCACTCACTGCCTCACTCACTCACTCACTGCCTCACTCACTCACTGCCTCACTGCCTCACTCACTCACTCACTGCCTCACTCACTCACTCACTGCCTCACTCACTCACTGACTCACTCACTGCCTCACTCACTCACTCACTCACTCACTGCCTCACTCATTCACTGCATCACTCACTCACTGCCTCACTCACTCACTCACTGCCTCACTCACTCACTCACTGCCTCACTCACTGCCTCACTCACTCACTCACTGCCTCACTCACCCACTCACTCACTGCCTCACTCACTCACTCACTGCCTCACACACTGCCTCACTCACTCACTCACTGCCTCACACACTGCCTCACTCACTCACTGCCTCACACACTGCCTCACTCACTCACTCACTGCCTCACACACTGCCTCACTCACTCACTGCCTCACTCACTCACTCACTCTCTCACTCACTCACTCACTGCCTCACTCACTCACTCACTCACTGCCTCACTCACTCACTGCCTCACTCACTCACTCACTCACTGCCTCACTCACTCACTCACTCACTGCCTCACTCACTCACTGCCTCACTCACTCCCTTACTCACTCACCAACCCACTCACTCACTCACTCACTCCCTGCCTCACTTACTGCCTCACTCACTCACTGCCTCACTGCCTCACTCACTGCCTCACTCACTGCCTCACTCACTCACTCACTCACTGCCTCACTCACTGCCTCACTCACTCACTGCCTCACTCACTCACTGCCTCACTCACTGCCTCACTCACTCACTCACTCACTGCCTCACTCACTGCCTCACTCACTCACTCACTGCCTCACTCACTCACTGCCTCACTCACTGCCTCACTCACTCACTGCCTCACTCACTCACTCACTCACTGCCTCACTCACTGCCTCACTCACTCACTCACTGCCTCACTCACTGCCTCACTCACTCACTGCCTCACTCACTCCCTCACTCACTCACCAACCCACTCACTCACTCACTCACTCACTCCCTGCCTCACTTACTGCCTCACTCACTCACTGCCTCCCTGCCTCACTCACTGCCTCACTCACTGCCTCACTCACTCACTCACTGCCTCACTCACTCACTCACTGCCTCACTCACTCACTCACTGCCTCACTCACTCACTCACTGCCTCACTCACTCACTCACTGCCTCACTCACTGCCTCACTCACTCACTGCCTCACTCACTCACTCACTCACTGCCTCACTCACTCACTGCCTCACTCACTCACTCACTGCCTCACTCACTGCCTCACTCACTCACTCACTGCCTCACTCACTCACTGCCTCACTCACTCACTCACTGCCTCACTGCCTCACTCACTCACTGACTCACTCACTGCCTCACTCACTCACTCACTCACTGCCTCCCTCACCCACTCACTCACTGCCTCACTCACTCACTCACTCACTGCCTCCCTCACCCACTCACTCACTGCCTCACTCAATCACTCACTGCCTCCCTCACCCACTCACTCACTGCCTCACTCACTCACTCACTGCCTCACTCACTCACTGCCTCACTCACTGCCTCACTCACTCACTCACTGCCTCACTCACTCACTCACTGCCTCACTCACTGCCTCACTCACTGCCTCACTCACTCACTTCCTCACTCACTGCCTCACTCACTCACTGCCTCACTCACTCACTGCCTCACTCACTCACTCACTGCCTCACTCACTCACTGCCTCACTCACTCACTCACTCACTGCCTCACTCACTGCCTCACTCACTCACTGCCTCACTCACTCACTGCCTCACTCACTCTCACTCACTCACTCTTTCACTGCCTCACTCATTCACTCACTCTTTCACTGCCTCACTCACTCACTCACTGCCTCACTCACTCACTCACTGCCTCACTCACTCACTCACTGCCTCACTCACTGCCTCGCTCACTCACTCACTCACTGCCTCACTCACTGCCTCACTCACTCACTCACTGCCTCACTCACTGCCTCACTCACTCACTCACTGCCTCACTCACTCACTCACTCACTACCTCACTCACTGCCTCACTCACTCACTCACTGCCTCACTCACTGCCTCACTCACTCACTCACTGCCTCACTCACTCACTCACTCACTGCCTCACTCACTCACACTCCCCTCTTTTCCTGTGCATCTTAATGGCAGCTTGCCTTCCTGTATGCGGCTGTCTGTGTTTGTTTGTTTTGTGCAGTGTGCTGTAACCAAGGAAAAGTAGGCCATCGTGATAAATATAAGCCGTAGACGAGAAAAAACCTCCCTCCTTATCCTGCGCGATGTTTGGTTACAATATTTTAAAACTCGATCCGCCCTCTGCAACAAAAAAAAAATCTGGGCCAGTTGCCCCTGTGACCTGGTTTGACATCACCCAAAATTGAATTATAGTCAAATCCACTTGTGTAAATCTGACATAACCAGTCCTGATGGAGATAAGCAAATCTTTATCGGTTCTCCAGTTCGTGTTGAACTGAGAGCTCTCTGTTCACAAGCCCTGTTTGCGGTATTTCCACAAACGTCTGGCAAACTCTTGCCACTTGTGAAAACATTGCAGGGGGATTTTTTTTGTGTCCCTCGCATCCTCCAAATCTTTGTGAATTGACGCCTTAATCAATATAATTAAGCGTAAAACTGATTTTCCACAATTTGGTCAGGCATTTAGTGCGGTGTTAAAAAAAAAGGAGTTTTGCACAAAATGTGGGCACATTACCAAGACCAATGTACTGCGAAAAATACTGTTTTCTATTTGCTATAATAGAATATCAGACCAAGCTGGGTTGGCTTGACACCCTTGAGTCCCATGTGGTCAAGTCAGGGTTTCTGTTTGGGGCGGTTTGACTTTATATAAGCAAGTTTTCTCTATCCGCTATATGTCATGGAATCGTAAACTTGTTCTTAATATGAAGAAATAATTGCACAGCACTCCTTGGAGAAGTCCCAAGCGCTTTACTACAATGAACTACCATTGCGCTGTAGGCAAATGTGTCAGCTATTTTGCACACAACTAGATCTCTCACATGTCAATCAGTGGACTGACTGTTTAATCTGCTTTAGATGTTGCTGGTTGGGGCACGAATGTTGGCTCTCAGACTCGGAGAACTCGGTGCTCTTCCTGAAATAGTGCCCTGGGATCTTTAACATCCTCCCGATGGCTTATCGTCTCACCTGAGAGACAGCGTCATTGATTGCCATTGGGGAGAAGATTCCAGTCCCAGGCTGTTTCTAACTTAGTTTTTTTTTACCATGAACCATCTCCTGCCCCTATCGCAAACCATGAACCATCCCCATACCTTCTCCCTAGCTATGAAGCATCCCCTGCCCCATCCCAAACCAGGGACCATCCCCTGACCTTCTCCCGACCTATGAACCATCTCCTGCCCCTATCCCAAGCCATGAACCATCCCCTGACCTTCTCCCTTGCTATGAAGCATCCCCTGTCCCATCCCAAACCATGAACCATCCCCTGACCTTCTCCCTAGCTATGAAGCATCCCCTGCCCCATCCCAAACCAGGGACCATCTCCTGCCCCTATCCCAAAAGTGCGAAGTGAAACATTTTGGTAGAAAGAATGAGGAGAGGACATATAAACTAAATGGTACAATCCTAAAGGGGGTGCACGAACTGAGAGACCTAGGGGTATGTGTGCAGAAATCGTTGAAGGTGGCAGGGCAGGTTGAGAAAGCAGTAAAGGCTTACGGGATCCTGGGGTTCATAAATAGAGGTATAGAGTACAAAAGTGTGGGAATTATGATGAACCTGTATAAAACACTGGTTCGGCCCCAACTGGAGTACTGTGTCCAATTCTGGGCACCGCACTTTAGGAAGGATGTGAAGGCCTTAGAGAAGGTGCAGAAAAGATTTACGAGAATGATTCCAGGAATGAGGGACTTCAGTTAGGTTGATAGACTGGAGAAACTGGGGTTGTTTTCCTTGGAGCAGAGAATATTGAGAGGAGATTTGATGGAGGTGTTCAAAATCATGAGGGGTCTGGACAGAGTAGATGGAGAGAAACTGTTCCCATTGGCAGAAGGGTCGAGAACCAGAGGACACAGATTTAAGGTGATTGGCAAAAGAACCAAAGGCGACGTAAGAAAAACTTTTTTACGCAGCAAGTGGTTAAGATCTGGAATGCACTGCCTGAGAGGGTGGTGGAGGCAGACTCAATCTTATCTTTCAAAAGGGAGTTGGATAAGTATCTGAAGGAAAAAATTTGCAGGGCTACGGGGAAAGGGCGGGGGGAGTGGGACTAGCTGAGTGTCGGCACGGGCTCGACGGGCCAAATGGCCTTCTTCCGTGCTGTAACCATTCTATGATTCTACCTTAAATCTGTGCCCTCTGACTGCTGATCCTTCGGCCACTGGAGACAGTTTCTCCTCATTTACTCTATCAAAACCCGTCATGATTTTGAACACCTCTATCAAATCTCCCCTTAACCTTCTCTGCTCTAAGGAGAACAACCCCAGCTTCTCCAGTCTCCCCACATAACTGAAGTCTTTCATCCCTGGTACCATTCGAGGAAAAAAAACCATCACTGATTTCACCCCACTCCCTCCCCCACCCCCCCAAATAAATTGTCCACTTACACTAATTTAAAGCTGCATTTTAATACTGCCGATATCAATGGAAACCACTTGACGTGTTTCTCTGCTACTTCTCCACCTCAACTGAGGCATTAACCCTTTTATAACCAATTAGTTGCTGCCTGGGTCAAAATAGCTGGCAAAGGGCAATGTCGGACAAATAATGCGTTAAGCATTCCGCTGCTTAATATCGGCTAGCAGTCATTTCTAGTTTTTAGTGAACTTTGAAGATAACCCCTTACTAAGTGCCACAGGCATGTTGAAATCTCAGCGTGTCTGTGGTTAGCCAATGTGCAGTGTATCATTAATTGGTTCCTTATTTTCCCAGAACAAATCAGTTTTGTGGCTTGTGCTGTAACTAAGTAAAAGTAGGCCATCGCTATAAACATGTAAGGAATAAATGAAAAAAATGTGCCTGTTATGCTCCCAGTGCAGTGGAGATGTTCCTGCATTGTACCACGCAATAAAACCAGGTCTGGAGTTTTATACTCGTTATAAACTAGAACTGGGCAAATTGCCACGGTGACCTGAATTAACCTTTGATAATCTGTGAGTGTCCTAAATTGATTTTACTACGAAAACAGGCTGTAATATTGTTTCTGACATCTGCAGTTGGTCACAACTTGACCTATTTTTTTCCCGTCCTCTGCCTCCATTTTGACCCCTTCTTTGTTGGGATAGTGTAGGCCCAAGGCTTCATCATGGCTGCCATTCCTGTACCTCCCTCACTATTAGTCAGACAGAACTGGTTTTAGAGGCCTGTAAAGCCTGAGGGGGGAGTGGGAGGGGGGGGGGGGGGGGTGGGAGTGAGGAAGTGGGAGTAGGGGGGCGGGAGGTTGGGTAGTGGAGAGGTGGGGGGGGAGGGTGGTGTAGTGGGAGTGAGAGTGTAGGGAGAGTGGGGGGAGTGGGGGAGTGGGAGGTGGGGGAAAGGAGGTGGGAGAGGGGGAGTGGGAAGTGGGAGGGGAAGAAGGTGGGGGAGAGGTGGGCGGGGAGGTGACTGGGAGGTTGGGGGAGAGGCAATGGGGAGAGGTGGGGGAGTGGAGTGGGAGGGGAAGGAGGTGGGGGAGTGGAGAGGTGGGGGGGTGGTGTAGTGGGAGTGGGAATGTAGGGGGAGTGGGGGGAGTGGGAGGTGGGGGAAAGGAGGTGGGAGAGGGGGAGTGGGAAGTGGGAGGGGGAGAGGTGGGGGAGGGGAGTGGGAGGTTGAGGGAGAGGCGATGGGGAGAGGTGGGGGAGTGGGAGGTTGGGGGGGAGTGGGAGGTTGGGGGGAGAGATGGGGGAGAACAGTGATGTAATACTGTAAATCTCAGGTTGTTGAAGCTTAATGACAAAGCCTAAAAAAGTAATGAAAACAATGAGTCGCAATGAGTTTTGTTAAATAATCTGCATTAAATGAATCTATATTACGCTGTGGTAAGGGGGGGATCTTAATTTGACTCCACCTTCGAAGCTGTCCTGCTCCCCTCCATAAGCCTCACCATTCTCCATGGGTGAGCTTGGATAGTGAGTGTCAGCAGGATAGTTGCGTGAGGGAAGCATCAGATCCAAACAGAAACGTATCTGAGGCCAATGGTTGTACTCCAACTACAACAACAACAACTTGTATTTATATAGCGCCTTTAACGTAGTAAAACGTCCCAAGGTGCTGCACAGGAGCGTAATCAGACAGAAAATTTGACACTGAGCCACATAAGGAGAAATTAGGGCAGGTGACCAAAAACTTGGTCAAAGAGGTAGGTTTTAAGGGAGGAAAGAGGCGGAGAGGTTTAGGCAGGGAATTCCAGAGTTTAGGGCCTTGGCAACAGAAGGCACGGCCGCCAATGGTGGAGCGATTATAATCAGGGATGCTCAAGAGGGCAAAATTAGAGGAGCGCAGATATCTCGGGGGGTTGTGGGGCTGGAGGAGATTACAGAGATAGGGAGGGGCGAGGCCATGGAGTGATTTGAAAACAAGGATGAGAACTTTGGTGAGGTCGGCCAACTCATTGCAGACTGAGGGTTATTCGTGGTCTATACTCGGTTTGGGCGCACAAAATGTAGTGGTGGACCATGGCAGTGACCTTAGCCATAATTATTGACGAAGGGGCAGCAGCTCCGAAAGCTCGTAATTTTAAATAAAACTGTTGGACTATAACCTGGTGTTGTGCGACTTCTCATTTTTGTCCACCCCAGTCCAACACCGGCATCTCCGCATCATGATAATTATTTCTGTTCAACAAGAGGTGGACTTTTAGATGCCAGGATTTGAGTTGACAGTTTTGTCTCTCCCTGATGGTGGGGTATCTGACCTCCAAGAAGTGCTCCACCTGGTGTCCTGGTGGACAGCAGGCAGTGCTCACCTGTGGAGGATGGGTACATTTATTGATGGCGGCCCCCCCCCCCCCCGCTCTGCCGCACGTAAACGCGGTCTCTGACGCACGTGCGGTGAAGCTACGGTGGAAGAGAGAGGCAGCTTCGAGGAAATTCCCAGCCTCGTGACCTTCTGGTTGCAAGTATGAGATCGACACATTCAGCAACTTACAAGGTGGAATTACAGTGAAAGGTTATAGAAGAAGAGGAAGAACTTGCATTTATATAGCACCTTTCACATCCTTGGGATGTCCCAAAGCGCTTTGCCGCCAATAAATTACTTTTGAAGTTTTGTAGAAAAACGTGGCAGCCAATTTGTGCACAGCCATGCCCCACAAATACCCATGAAATAAATGAGCTGCTAATCTGCTATTGGCAACGTTGGTTGAGGGAGGAATGTTGACCAGGACACCAGGGAGACCTCCCTCTTCTCCTCTGAATAGTGGCCGTGGAATCTTTTACCTTCCTGAGAGGGCAGACGGGGCCTGGGTTTAACGTCTCATCTGAAAGACGGCACCTCGACAGTGTGGCGCTCCCTCAGTGCTGCACTGGGAGTGATGTCAGGAGGAACTTTTTTAGGCAAAGAGAGATCGTCGTTTGGAAGCGCCAGAAGATGCAGGGCTATGGGGAGAGAGAGTGGGGCACTGGGATTAGTTTAGAGTTGCTTCAGCAAGGAGCCCACACAGACATGACGGGCCAAATGACTTCCTTTTATGGATCGATGGAATGGTCTTGGGGATTGGCTGGCGGAGGTAAATACCTTCAGTTCATTCAGAATTCAGTTAGATGATGTGATGGCGGGGGGTGTGGGGGCTGTTATTTTTTATTCCCTGGACTGATGAGCTATGACCTCCTTACCTTTATTTTACTTATGATTTATTGGGGTACTCCACTTAGGCAAAGGAAATTGAAAGAACAATCAATGGTTTCACGATTTAAATTTCTTTCTTTTTTTTCTTTCCTTTTCTATCCTCTTCTTTTTTTCTTTCTTCAGGCAGTAACTGAGCCAGTTGGATTCTATAAACAACATCTTCGTGCTATTAATGAGTAGGGGTTGATAGTGCGGTGTTCTATCAAAATGCTTGGCGATAATTCACTACAGTACACACCAGATGTCGCCAGGGCAACCGATGTCAATGTAATGGTGGGAGTTCTGCCTCGGCCTACTATGCAAACAGCGAGTTTGCGATGGTGCGTGACCTCGCTATCTTGCATATTTCTTCTTCCAATTTCCTCCTCAGTTTACTCGCCTGAAGATGCTGACTCACGCTGGCGTGCGTTTCCAGAGGTGCTGGCGCTTTTCTGTATCTCAATCTTCATGCGTGACTTTCGGTAATGAGGGTCCGCTGACTGTTTTGGTGTGGGGGGCTTAATGCTGCCCTCAACTGATTTTCCAGCAGGGATCAGTGGTGGCATTCGGGCGCGGGAACCTCGGCTGATTTCTCTCCTTCCCGTCCAGAAATATGGAGGCCAAATGTAACACTCTCTGTTTCAGCTGTGATTGGCTAACTTGTCAGGGCTTGAACTTTGAACCTCCCAGAGTAGCTCATTTCCCCACCAGACTCTCTAATTGCCCAATATGCCATTGGGGCTTCACTTAAGAGAAGTAATTCTGAGTAACTGGAGGGAGACTCGTGCCAGTCGCCCTCCAGTACTTTGCCCAAGTGGCCGTAATTAAATGTGTGAGCCTTGCCATTGAGTGTTGGCGAGCTAATCGAACACTGGGGGCATCACAGCCAAGCCTGATCCTGTCCTCTCCCCACGCTTGCAGCAGGGGGCACTGAATAGCCTTGAGGCGCAGGGACCCTGGCAGATTTCCACCCCCCTTCATAACAACAACAACTTGTATTTATATAGCACCTTTAACGTAGTAAAACACCCCAAGGTGCGTCACAAGACAAAAGCGTTATCAAACAAAATTTGACACCGAGCCACATAAGGATATATTAGGACTGGTGACCAAAAGCTTGGTCAAAGAGGTAGGTTTTAAGGAGCGTCTTAAAGGAGGAGAGAGAGGCGGAGAGGCTTGGCAGCTGAAGGCACGGCCACCAATGGTGGAGCGATTAAAATCGGGGATGCTCAAGAGGCCGGAATTAGGGGCTGGAGGAAATTACAGAGATAGGGAGGGGATGATATAAATGAGAAACAGGGGCCTCGAGAGAAATCCCACCACTGGCCCAGCTCTGATCAGCAGACAAAGCCCAGGCCAGCAAACATACTGAACGATGTGACTCAGTCACTCCTGACCCAATGACTCAGTCACTCAGTGAGCAAGCAGGGGAGCTACATTTGCTTTTTTTCCCCCGTGGTGTGAGAGTTCAGAGTGCAAGAAATTCTACTGTCAATGAAGAGGCAAAGGGAGTTAATAAATAAAACGAAATACTGCGGATGCTGGAAATAAGAGCATAAGAACCAGGAGCGGGAGTAGGCCAATCGGCCCCTCGAGCCTGCTCCGCCATTCAATAAGATCATGGCTGATCCAATCTTGGCCTCAACACCACTTCCCCGCTCTCTCCCCATACCCCTTGACTCCCTTGTAGTTCAAATGTCTGTCAATCTCCGCCTTGAATATATTCAGTGACTCCGCCTCCACAGCTCTCTGGGGCAGAGAATTCCAAAGACTCACCACCCTCTGAGAGAAGAAATTCCTCCTCATCTCCGTCTTAAATGGGCGACCCCTTATTCTGCAAATCTGAAATAAAAACAGAAAATGCAGGCCAGGCAGCATCTGTGGAGAGAGAAACAGAGTTAACGTTTCAGGTCGATGACCTTTCGTCAAAACTGGAAAAAGTTAGAGATTTTAAGCGAGTGCAGAGGCAGGGAAAGCAGGCGGGGGGGGGGGGGGAAAGGACAAAAGGGAGGGTCTGTGATAGGGTGGAAGGCAGGAGAGATTAAAAGACAAAAGGGAGGATGGGGCGAGGCAAAAGGAGATGGTAACGGGACATGTAAAGAAACAAGAGATGGGTCTAGAGGAGGTGTAAGTGGGACTGGCAGAATCATCAACAGCTGCCACGTGAAAAAAAATAGGGGCCGAGGTTATGGTCTGAAATTGTTGAAGTCGAAGGCTGTAAAGTGCCTCATCGAACAATGAGGTGCTGATCCTCGATGGCAAAGAGTTGATAAATATGCCCTTGTGGCACTGAGGGAAAAGGCTCCTTCACGCTCCGTGACGCACAGCTTACTGCGTCTCCTACTTCTCCTCACAGATGAGGTAACGAAGGCCCAGGGAGATGTGCGCCACTGTCACCGGACAGGCTGGAAAATTCATTCCAACACTTGCTTGACTCTTGCCCAAGGAGCCAGTGGCTTACGTCCAGCTCCTGCAATCAGCATGGTCTCCAGGGAGCCCTCGCTGCAAAATAACATCTTCTTAGCAATTAATATTCGGCCAGGAATTCTTGTTCCTAAGGAATACCCTCAGTTTGTTTTCCATTACGGGAAATAGGGTCTCTGTGCTAAATGGCCGCCTACGTTCTTCCTGAAAAGGAAATGACAGTGTCAGGCAAAATAGTCCCTTCAAGATAAGATTTTCCACTGATTTATTTTAAAGGAACAGTTTTTTTTTTAGGTCCCTGTTATTCTATGACTTGATCTTCAGGTTTCCCCATTGAGGATGCCCTTTTCCCGCCAGTACTACCGTTTCCCTGGGGGCCTCATAATTCTTTTTCGCTTGACTCAATTGGGAGTCTCGCCTCAGAGTCAGAAGGCTGTGGGTTCACGACCTACTCCGGGAATCGAGCCTGCATTCGACGCTCCAGTGCAGTCACGAGGGAGCGTTGCATATTTATCAGAAGGGCCGTATTTTGGATGAAGCATTACACCGAGGCTTCGTCTGGCTGCGCAGGTGGGCTTATAAGATCCCAACACATTATTGGAAGATGAATAGTGTCCTGGTCAACCTTTATCCCTCGACCAACATCACCAAAAGCTGGTCGTTTACCTCATTGCTGCTTGTGGGACCTTAGAAACATAGAAGATAGGAGCAGGAGTAGGCCATTTAATGAGATCATGGCTGATCATCCAAATTCAGTACCCTGTCCCTGCTTTCTCCCCATATCCCTTGATCCCTTTAGCCTTAAGAAATATATCTAACTCCTGCTTGAATATATTTAATGAATTGGCCTCAACTGCCTTGTGTGGTAGAGAATTCCACAGGTTCACTACTCTCTGGATGAAGAAATTCCTCCTCATCTCAGTCCTAAATGGCTTACCCCTTACCCTTAGACTGTGACCCTTGGTTCTGGACTCCCCCGCCATCGGGAACATCCTTCCTGCATCCAGTCTGTCTAGTCCTGTTAGAATTTTATAAGTTTCAATGAGATCCCCTCTCATTCTTCTGAACTCTAGCGAATATAAGCCTAATCGACCCAATCTCTCCTCATACGTCATTCCTGCCATCCCAGGTATCAGTCTGGTGAATCTTCGCTGCACTCTCTCCATGGCAAGAACATCCTTCCTCAGATAAGGCGACCAAAACTGCACACAATACTCAAGGTGTGGTCTCACCACGGCCCTGTACAACTGCAGCAAGACATCCTTGCTCCTGTACTCGAATCCTCTCGCTATGCTGTGCACAATTTGGCTGCTGCATTTGCCTGCATTCCAAAAGTAATTAATTTGCTTTGAAGCACTTTGGGATGTCTGGCGGCGGTGAAAGGCAATATATAAATGCAAGTTATTTCTTTACTTCTTAGTTTACCATCAATTTCCTTTTGAGAAGGAATGCCGGCTTCTCTCTCTCTGTAAGAACGACTGAGATAGGGAACTCGTGGTTGTATATTCTGCCACCTTGTGGTACAAAATTGTATTTGCAGCACCGAAGCTGGCCATTCGGCCCAACAGGTCCGTGCCGGTGTTTATGCTCCACACCAACCTCCTCCCACCCTACTTCATCTCACCCCAACTCCATATCTTTCTATTCCTTTCTCCCTCATGTACTTATCTAGCTTCCCTTAAATGCATCTATACTATTCGCCTCAACCACTCCCTGTGGTAGCGAGTTGCACATTCTCACCACTCTCTGGGTAAAGAAGTTTCTCCTGAATTCCTTACTGGATTTATTAGTGACTATCTTATATTTCTGGCCCCCCCAGTTCTGGATTCCCCCACAGGTGGAAACATCTTCTCTACGTCTACCCTATCAAACCCCTCTATCAGGTCATATTAGAAATCCAAAGCAGCCAAAAATGGTTTAATGATTCAGTTTAGTGTAAAATGTTCCTTGAATGGACCAGGGGGAAAACACGGCCTGGCGTGTTACTGCGACCCAAAGAACTGAGGTTTAGCCCCTGGACTGTACTGAGTTAGCCGACCTCTTCCGTGGGTGGTGCTACAGTTGGCCTCAACATCCTTCCGCTGTTTCTGGGGATAAACCAGCCATGGTTTTGCGCCTGATAGCAAACCAGTAGGAACAAAGGAACATTCAGCCCCTCGAGCCTGTTCCGCCATTCAATGAGATCATGGCTGATCTGTGACCTAACTCCATATACCCGCCTTTGCCCCATATCCCTGAATACCTTTGGTTAACAAAAATCTATCAATCTCAGATTTAAAATTAACAATTGATCTAGCATCAATTGCCGTTTGCGGAAGAGAGTTCCAAACTTCTACCACCCTTTGTGTGTAGAAGTGTTTCCTAATTTCACTCCTGAAAGGTCTGGCTCTAATTTTTAGACTATGCCCCCTAGCCTTAGATTCGCCAACCAGCGGAAATAGTTTCTCTCTATCGACCCTATCAGTTCCCCTTAATATCTTGAAAGCTTTGATCAAATCACTCCTTAACCTTCTAAATTCCAGGGAATACAACCCTAGTTTATGTAATCTCTCCTTGGAGTCCGGGTATCATTCTGGTAAACCTACGCTGCACTCCCTCCAGTGGCAATATATCCTTCCTAAGGTGTGGTGCCCAGAACTGCTCACAGTACTCCAGGTGTGGTCTAACCAAGGCTAACCAGTGATCCTTTTGAGGGGCGTGCTGCCGTGTAGGCCGAGACTATGTGCTCGGGTCCTGGAGTGGGGTTTGAACCCACGACCTTCTTACTCAGAGAGTGGTCCTGACTCAGCCAAGCTGACGAATGGGTGTATTGGGTGGGGAGCCCTATATTAGTATCTTGAGAGTGAAACACCTGATTGGGTTGGTGGGGGGGGAGGGGTGACTAAAGCAACGTTCAAAGATCGTTCCAATGTCGACACCTCAATCTTAATCTCAGTTCATTAAATATAGATTTACATTTTGTTTCTTGCGAGAAAATGAGTTTTCATTATAGTAAGTAAAATAATCATAAAACAAGCCATCTTTTATATGAAATACCTTATGAAACAGGTGCCTCACTTATTGAACTCTGTTGGGTTTTCAATGCATGCTCTGTGTTTAGCGCCTCACCCTTTAATTCCAGCCACGGTCAGCGAGTGCTAAGTGCCAGTTTGCTAACGTATACTTATTTTTCACATAAAGCTGTTTTTCATATGCTTCAGCTTAGGAAAGCACTCGAGTTCCTTCGCAGGGTAATATTATACTTTTCTGACTGGGCGCCAAACAGATGCTGGAGTTTGGACGCCTCCCAGCAGGTCCGATAGCACTGGAGCACTTGGGAGCGGTTGCTTGCGGAGTTCTGAGGGACTCCAGTGTTGCTTTGTCAATGGGGCCGGCTCGTCAATGGCAGAGACCATTAATGGGTTGAAGGGGCCGACGGCTCAGGTTTTCTCCGCTCATTAGGGCACACCTACCTCGAGCGCAAACCACAAAAGCTCATTTTTTTTTTACAACATCTTGGAACCCGCACCAGCCCATCACCCCCTGTGCTCGCTGACCTGCATCGGCTCCCGGTTAAGCAGCGCCTCGATTTCAAAGTCCTCATCCTTGTTTGCAAATCCCTCCGTGGCCCTCGCCCCCCTCCCTGTCTCTGTAATCTCCTTCAGCCCCACAACCCCCCCCCCCCCCCCCCCCGAGATATCTGCGCTCCTCCAATTCTGCCCTCTTGAGCACCCCTGATTCTAATCGCTCAACCATTGGCGGCTGTGCCTTCTGTTGCCTGGGCTCTGAGCTCTGGAAATCCCTGCCTAAACCTCTCCGCCTCGCTACCTCTCTCTCCTCCTTTAAGACGCTCCTTAAAACCCACCTCTTTGAACAAGCTTTTGGTCACCTGCCCTAATTTCTCCTTATGTGGCTCGGTGTCAAATTTTTTGTCTTAAAATACTCCTGTGCAGCGCCTTGGGACGTTTTACTACGTTAGGGGCGCTATAGAAATACAAGTTGTTGTTGTTGTTGTTGTCATGCGGTGGAATGCAGTGATTCTATTGGCTTGTACATCAGGTGCCATTTTGATTGCTGTATCAGTTGAGCGAGGGCGGGGGTGGTGGGTGGGGAAAGTATTGAATATATATCGTGTAATCATAAATATATTCCATCGTCCTGGGAATGTATTATCACATGGTTTAGTATGAGCATGCTCAGTTCGCTCTGGCCTGATGGAGCAAGCATTAGCACCAGTAACTCATCGCGTCTCTGTCCTGCATTAGTTCTACCCGCATATCTTACAGTCCTGTTTCTATCCAGTGTTTTTATTTAAGATAAATGTCTGGGGTTTTTTTTTACTTTAATTTTTACATGTGTAAAAAATATTCTGCTCCGAGCTTTCCTCCCTTATTCTTGATGGACTCCAAATTGCCTCTACTTACACACACAGTTCAGTCCGGCCTATGTTGAAATCAGGTCTCCTACTCCTTTACACACTGTGGAATTCCTCACTTCTCAGTCTCCCCCCCCTTCCTCTTACGGCCTGCATAGTCTTTAAAGCTCGGCATCGCATAGGTTGTCTCCCCGCACCTCTTGTCTTCTCTCCTGCTCTCTTCAACCTTGATGGTGTCCTGCACAGTACCCTTTGACTCTTCCCTAAAGCTTCCGTGGCCGGGGAGCGGGGCGTTGACGAGCTTCTGAGGTTGTGCTCCCTATTTTGCCGCGGCCCTATAAGCTCTGGAATCTCCTCCCTAAACCTCTCCACCTCCCTCTCCTCCTTTAAGACGTTCCTTAAGACCGACCTCTTTGACCAAGCTTTTGGTCACCTGCCCTGATATCTCCTTATGTGGCTCAGTGTCAAATTTTGTCTGATAATCTCTCCTGTGAAGCCCCTTGGTACGTTAAAGGCGCTGTATAAATGCAAGCTGTTATTTGAAAATCCAGAGGCTCTCATTAATAACGCACAGGCTAATTCTTTACTTTAAGCTTGAACATGAAAGGCCTCTAAAACCAGTGAATGAGAACCTCCGCCGAAATAACTACTTTCTCTCACACGAGTTCCGACGAGCACTGTGCTATCCTCACTCAAAGAATATCTGGCAGACTTTTAATTTATTTCTTTCAAACGCAATTCAGTGCCTTTAATGCCGTCGAAACCTGGCATCGCATCACTGGCAGGTGGCATCAATGTGGTGGAGGTGGCATGCAGCTTATTGGATCCGCCCCCCTTCCTGAAACAGAAAATGGTTTGCCAAAGACTTCGGTGTAAAGACACTGCCCTTTTAAGTCTGGACTTTAGCAGATCCCTTGAAGCACCAATGGAAAATGTAGCCAGCCTCTCCTGCTCCCAGAGCATGGTCCCGTTCACGGCACCCTGAGCTTGAGGCGTAGGCCGCATCTGCTTTTTAAGGCCCCTGGATTGGTGGGCGGGGAAATGTTGGCCAAAGGTTCTTGCTCCTGACTGCTGTCCCGGGAGACTCCCGCCGGAAGTCTGGGCATCAGGCTGAGGGGAAAGGGTTGCCTCCTGCTGTGATGGCCCATGCGGTCGAATAGCCTCTGGACGTTCGCATGTGACGAATAGCCAGTTGGGCGAGGAGCGCAGGCCTGGGAGAAAAGCGAGGAAGTGAAGAGAGAGAAACATGGAGTCCAGTGTATGTATGCATCCTCCAGTAGTTAGCCTGGAGGGGGGGGTAAGTTGTGAACCATGGCCACACTATATTGTTAATTCACACCATACCTATAGATAAAAATGAAATGTACATGAAGATGAGGTATATTAAGTAGCGGGCAGGGAATACCTGGGATTGATTACAAGGCGGCAATCAAGTTGAAGGGTATTGATGGTGCTCCTGAACCTGAGCTATCAGACGAGAGTTCAATATAATTTTTAGGCCTCTTTTCTTGTCCCTTTTCTCTTTCTTTTCTCTGCCCTCGTTCCTCTGAATGTGCTGACTTGCTTGGGTGCGGTTCCCATTGGCACCGTATCCTCTGGTATCTCACCCAAGTGGGCTAGTCAACTAAAGAGGGTATCACAGCCAACCTGATCCCATCCACACCTGACATCCATAACAGAGCTTCCTGCAAGAGTTACCGAACGGTGCTGAAGAGTGGGGGGGGGGCGAGGGGGAGCCCAGGCTAATGTTACCCTCTCTAGCTCAGGAGGGCTGAGGCCTGGGGATGACTATGGATCAGCTGCTCACTGCTTTAACCAGCTGAACCATTGGGGAGCTACACCCGCCCACGTTCTTGAGTCTCCCAGCTCCTCGGCCGAGAGAGCGAGCAGGAAACCCGATCATGGGCTTCTCCCAGTACCACTCCGGAAGTAGCTATCGGTGGGTGTGTGGGTGTGAGCTGGGCCAGCTTACATAGAGCTGCATAGAATATACAGCACAGAAACAGGCCATTCAGCCCAACTAGTCTGTGCTGGCGTTTATGCTCCACACCAGTCTCCTCCCATTCCACCTGCCTCATCTCAGCCTTTCAGCATATCTTTCTATTCCCTTTGCTCTCATGTACTCGTTTAGTTTCCTTTTTAAAGCATCAATACTATTTGCCTCAATCTCTTCCTGTGGTAGCGAGTTCCACAGTCTAACCACTCTCTGAGTAAAGACATTTCTCCTTATTTCCCTATTGGATTTATTAGTAACTATCTTATATTGATGGCCCCTAGTTTTGGATTCTCCCACAAGTGGAAACATTCCCTCATCATCTACCCTGTCCAACCCATTCATAATTTTAAAAACCTCTATCAGATCCATTTAGACTCGGAGGGTCCCATGTTCAATCCTCAGTCTACAGTAGGGTTACTGCAATTGGCCTGAGCGATCCTGGGTTAGGGAGGGATAAATCAGCCAACATTCCCAATATCCAGCCACCCCTGCTGGGAGGTGTGCATGTGTGGACTTTGGACGTAGATCGGATTGGGCTTGGGTGCTCTGCTCTACCTGGTTGAATAACTTTCCGTGTAGGCTCACCCATGATTAATGACCTCTTTGGGCAATGTAGTGGAGGGTGGGCAATGCTCATGGAACATAAAAACATAAGACCATGAGAACTGGGAGCAGGAGTAGGCCACATGGCCCCTCGAGCCTGCTCCGCCATTCAATAAGATCATGGCTGATCTTCGACCTCAACTCTACTTTCCCGCCCTATCTCCATATCTCTTGATTCCCCTAGAGTCGAAAAATCTAACTATCTCAGCCTTGAAAATAATCAACGATTCAGCATCCACTGCCCTTTGGGGCAGAGAATTCCAAAGATTCACAAGCCTCTGAATGAAGAAATTCCTCCTCATCTCAGTCTTAAATGGCCGACCCCTTATCCTGAGACTGTGACCCCTAGTTCTAGACTCTCCAGCCAGGGGGAGACAACCTCTCAGCATCTACCCTGCCAATCCCCCTCAGAATCTTATGTGTTTCAATGAGATCACCTCAGCAGACAATCAGTGCCTTTAGAACAGGAGGGGAGGAAAGAAAATTGGTCAAGTAAGATTGGTGTGTGTAAAAAATAAAACTGCACAGTTGGATAATAAGTAGCTAAGACAAGTGCTGGAATAAGCAAGCTTGCCAAGCAAGAAAAGGCAAAAGGACACCCTTCTGTTAAAAAAAATGGCTCAAAATATATTGTGCATGCTGTTCATTACACCACCTTCCTCAGCCATGTGCTCCAAGCTCACACCCTCTCGCAACACATCCTGTGTCAACCACCAAGCTGACTACGTCTGTCACAGAAAATGGAATGGGTCCATCGCAACACATAAGAACATAAGAAATAGGAGCAGGAGTCGGCCATTTGGCCCCTCGAGCCTGCTCCGCCATTCAATGAGATCATGGCTGATCTTCTACCTACATCTCCATTTTCTTGCACTATCCCCATCTCCCTTGAGTCCCTCACTATTCAAAAATCTATCGATCTCTATCTTAAATATACTCAACGACTGAGCCTCCACAGCCCTCTGGGGTAGAGAATTCCCAAGATTCACCACCCTCTGAGTGAAGAAATTCAATAGACTCAATAGCATCTTTCCAAAGGGAATTGGATAAATACTGGAAAAGTAAAAATTTGCAGGCCTATGGGGAAAGAGCAGGGGAGTGGGACTAATTGGAAGAAGGAAAGAAAGGAGGAATAAGAAAAATAGGCAAGGAGGGAAGTAGGGATCTGAATATAAAGACTTATATCACGCTTTTCATGACTTCAGGACGTTATAAAGCCCTTTACAGCCAATGAAGTACTTTTTGAAGTGTAGTCACTGTTGTAATGTAGGAAATGTGGCAGCCAATTTGTGCACAGCAAGCCCCCATAAATAGCAATGTGATAATGACCAGATAATCTGTTTTAGTGATGTTGGTTGAGGGATAAATATTGGTCAGTACACCGGGGAGAATTCCCCTGCTCTTCTTTGAAATAGTGCCGTGGGATCTTTTACGTCCGCCTGAGAGAGCAGACGGGGCCTCGGTTTAACGTCTCATCCAAAAGACGGCACCTCCGACAGTGCACCACTCCCTCGGCACTGCACGGAAAATGTCAGCCATAATTTTTGTGCTCAAGGCACGCGGGTGTGACTTGATCCTACAATCTTCGGACTCAGAGACGAGCGTGCTACCCACTGAGCCACGGCTGACTATGATGCTCGCGCTGGCAGAAATGATGAGTACTTAAAGAGGCAGTCTCAGTTTTCCTTGGCCTGACTGGTTGTACCTTAAAGGAAAAGTGGAACAACAAACAACTGCTGTTTAATCCACAGGACATTCTTCAAATGTCTAGTCTCCAGCATTAATTAATTTTAGTTCATGCACACAGGGGAAGCCTGATTCAAAAGTGATTGCTTTTCACTTAAAAGCAAATAGCCATTGACTTCATTGGATGGAATTTTAACACCCTTCACTTGCTGGATGATATATTTCATACACATCTTACCTACCGGCTTTTTAATAAGTCCAACGAGATGGCTTAAAACCCGGTCTGGTTTGCTGGTGCAGCATTTCCTAACACACGGACTCATTACTATAGGAAGAGGAAGAAGAATTTGTGCAATTAAGTAGGAATCAATACCGGGCAACCGTTTGGAAATTTTTCGCTCGTCAAATGCAATTTTGAAAAATGTGACTGACTAGAAGGCTCTGTGTAAACCAAATAGGTTGAACGTCAGTGAGATGAGTGCGGGGCCAGGACAGACCTGTGCGGAACAGGAGGTAAGGCAGAAAAACACCTGTGCTTTCCTTTTGAAAAGCCACAGAATCGAATTTATTTGTGTCTTTAGCAAACGCTAAGTGAGGTTTTTTTCAACCCTTCGTGTATTGGAGTGCTTGTGGACCCCAATACATTACATGCGAGCATGCATCCCTGAAGAGCTAAGTTCCACCTAACCAAACTAATTATTCACGGTGCTTTTATAGGGGCTCAGAGGGAGAAATCTTTCGACCAATCTGGATTGGGTTCAAGTGCAGCTGAAGTGCACTGGAGTCCTTTGTGTGAGTGCTACAATGTGCTTGGATGTGGCTCTGTCTGATTCTGCACAAAGTGCTCCCCTGATCTTCGAGGGTGATGTCAGAAATCACTTCTTTATGCAACGCGCAGCGGAAATCTGGAAGCCTCGCCGGCAGAAAGCTGTCGAGGCTGGCGAGAGTGGGGTGGGGGCTCATTTTGAAAATTTCAAAAACTGAGATTGATAGATTATTTGTTCGGTAAGGGATACAGAACCAAGATGGGGTTTAAGACACAGATCAGCCACGATCTTAATTGAACGGGGGGAACAGGCTCGAGGGGCTGAATGGCCTCCTCCTGGTCCTGTGTTCGAGCCGGGCTGCTTTTTTTGGGGGGAGGTGCGAGTGTTTCTCCTTGGGGAGGAAGCGAGGGAAGTTTGGACGGGTTGAGTCATCCTGGATTAGTTACAGAGGAGGACTTGCCAACAGACTGGTATCAGGTCATCTGTCTGCCCTCCCTGCGAGGGAATCGTCTGCGGTCCAGTGTAGGAAAAGACGACAGGAGATGAGAGAAAGAGGTCGGATTTTATCCGCTAATTCCAACAAAAGCAAACACACAGCAAAATTGGTTTAGTTGAATGGGCCACAGAGAATGCCAATGGTTGTTTGGAGCAGGTTAAGGCTGGTGAGGAGAGGAGTAACCTGCCGATTATATTATACTTATATTATAAAAGTTGCTCTTACAACAACAACAACAACTTGTATTTATATAGCGCCTTTAACATAGTAAAACGTCGGAAGGCGCTTCTCAGGAGCGATTATCAAACAAAATTTGACACCGAGCCACATAGGGAGGTATTGGGGCAGATGATCAAAAGCTTGGTCAAAGAGGTAGGTTTTAAGGAGCGTCTTAAAGGAGGAGAGAGAGGCGGAGAGGTTTGGAGTCTTGGCAGCTGAAGGCACGGCCGCCAATGGTGGAACGATGAAAGTCGAGGATGCTCAAGAGGCCAGAATTAGAGGAGCGCAGAGATCTGGGAGGGTTGTAGGGCTGGAGGACACTTCTGATATCACTTTTCCTGCATAACACTTTTTTCGATTGCGATTTGTTGGTGCTTTATACAATCTTAAAAAAATATTGCTGGTAACTGATATCAGGAGGCCCCTATTTCCCCCGTTGCGCCTTCACAAGACACGCCAGGCTCCCAGTTAAGGAACACAGTCGCATTCCAGATCCCACTCCAGCCGTGGCTCAGTGGGTAACACTCTCACTGCTGAATCGAGGAGGTTGCGGGTTCAAGTCCCACGCCACAAGACTTAAACACCACATCCTAAGCTGACACTCCAGTGCAGTGCTGAGGGAGTGCTGCACTGTCAGAAGTGCCGTCTTTCAGATGAGACGTTAAACCGAGGCCCCGTCTGCTCTCTCAGGTGGACGTAAAAGATCCCACGGCTCTATTTCGAAGAAGAGCAGGGGAGCTCTCCCCGGTGGCCTGGCAAATATTTATCCCTCAAGCAACATCACTAAAAACAGATTATCTGGTCATAATCACGTTGCAGTTTGTGGGAGTTTGCTGTGTGAAATTGGCTATCCCGTTTGCTACATTACAACAGTGACTCCACTTCAAAAAGTACTTCATTGGCTGTAAAGCGCTTTGGGACGTCCTGAGGTCATGAAAGGCGCTATAGAAATGCAAGACTTTCTTTCTTTTTCCTTCAAAGTAACCTTGAGCAACACCATGGAGGATCAGCTGGTATTGAAAAAAGAGTTCAATTGAAACACTTTGCACAGCAGAACAAAACAATATTTAATACATATTGACCCATCGCTATGTCAGGACGGACATCAAAATAGCTGCTCGTGAAGAGTGCTTCGTATTTTAGGTGTGGAGAATGAAACTGCCCTCTGCTGTGACCTGAGGGCTCGGCCTTCAACTATACCATAGTATTTAAGCAGGTAGAGTTGGACATGACTGTGTTCAGTCTCTTAATTGAGAGGTCGCACAACACCAGGTTATAGTCCAACAGTTTTATTTGAAATCACAAGCTTTCGGAGCTATCGATTTGCTCCTTCCTCAGGTGAAGGAAGGAGCAAATCGATAGCTCCGAAAGCTTGTGATTTCAAATAAAACTGTTGGACTATAACCTGGTGTTGTGCGACCTCTCAATTTTGTCCACCCCAGTCCAACACCGATTCAGTCTCTTAGGCAGTCCCTCGGAACCGAGGAGGACTTGCTTCCACACTAAAAATGAGTTCTCAGGTGACTGATGGGTCCGATGCGGGACCTACAGTCTCTGTCACAGGTGGGGCAGACGGTGGTTGAAGGGGCGGGTGGGTGGGGGTGCTTGGGTTGACGTGCGCTCCTTGCGCCGCTTGCGCTTGGCTTCCGCTTGCTCCCGGCGAAGAGACTCGAGGTGTTCGCCGCCTTCCCGGATGCTTCTCCGTTCAGGTGAAGTATTAAAGGCTGGCAGTGGACTGAACGAACTGCGGCTCCACAGCAAAGACCTTCCTGGAGGGAGTGTATGTCTACTGTTGGGAGTTAAGGGGGAAGGGAGGGAATCTTGCTGCTGAGCCGCCACGAAGATCCCAGGCGGCCCTCGGGCCTACTGCCACCATCTTCAATATTGCCGAGCACGGTTGCTATAACAGCAGCCAGGAGCCGAGACACTGCTGTGACTGATGGGCCCACACAGAGCAGAAAGCGACAATACAATGTCTCTTAAACCCCTTCCCCTTCTCTCCCCTCCCCACACCAAGCCACTGTTCCCTCTCCGTCCTGCAAAGCCGAGTGAATTCTGTTGTTGCTAATTGACAGCTTGGTTACTCGGAGCATTTTCCAACGTGGTCTTCAGTTTTCTTGGCCTGGGGAAGGGTGGGAGATTTTTTTGCCGCTGGCACGGTCTGCCTCTCCTGCAGCAGCTCTGAGGTGTCCGTTTGAAGTCGTCTCACCAGCCTTGACTTCCTTACTGGTGAGCGTGGTTTGCTCCTGTTGAAACTCGGAGCTCTCTGCTAACCGGTACTTCCAAAGGAGACGAGAGAAAGTGCGCTGAATGCCAATGCATCAGGGAGCAGAGAGAGGGGGACTGCGGTGGCATTTTATGCTTGGTGTATGAGGGAGGGGAGGATACAGTGGGTGGGGCGGGGGGTAAATCTTGATTTCTGCGATCTCTCCCGGATTGACTTCAACAGAAATTAAAAAATCAGGAGAAATGTAGAACGGCCGACTCTCGTGCAAAGTAAAAATTAGCCCAATTAGCAGGCTCCCATTTTAATCTGTATTTTTAAAACACGACTTCCTTCAATTTGTTTTGTAGAATCATAGAATGGGACAGCCATTCGGCCCCTCGAGTCAGCGCCGGCCCTTTCGAAGCTTTTAACCCTCCTGTTTTACTCTACTCTTCTGTCCTGAAAATAGTGAAATCTGCTGGAGATCCTCCCAGTATCTCGGTCAACTGATTGTTTTGTACAAGTGACCACAGGCAGTGAGTGTTCACGGGCTGTTCCCCTGTAGAAGGCTTGATAGCCCAAGTCCGACCTTGCTAGGGTAGAGAGAGAGAGAGAGAGAATATATTTCCTCGGGTGTGGGAATGCAGAACAAAGGGAGGGGGCGGAGGGGGCGGCATGATCTAAAAATTAGAGCCAGGCGGTTTCTCACGTGCAAACCGGAGAACTGAGTCAGAAGGTTGTGGGTTCAAGTCCCGCTCCAGAGACTTGAGCACAATAATCCAGGCTGACACTCCAGTGCAGTGCTGAGGGAGTGCTGCACTGTCGGAGGTGCCGTCTTTCGGACGCGACATTAAACCGAGGCCCCGTCTGCCCTCTCAGGTGGATGTAAAAAGATCCCACGACACTATTTCGAAGAAGAGCAGGGGAGTTCTCCCCGGTGCCCTGGCCAATATTTATCCCTCAATCAACATCCCTAAAACAGATTATCTGGTCATTATCACATTGCTGTTTGTGGGAGCTTGCTGTGCGCAAATTGGCAGCCGCGTTTCCTACAGTACAACAGTGACTGCACTTTAAAATATACTTCATTTGCTGTAAAGCACTTTGAGACGTCCGGTGGTCATGAAAGGCGCTATAGAAATGCAAGTCTTTCTATCTTTTCTTTCTTAATGAAATAAAAATAAGAAAGCAAGAAATTCCTTGTGACTATTGCCATCGTAACTCCCTGGAAAGTATCGTGAGGTGGATGGCAGCAAGATAGCAATAACCCATGCGGCTTGCTAGCAGGAAAAGTTTAGAAGTGTTTGCAAATATTGAACTCAAACCCTGCATGCAGCAGAGATACATCCACTTGCGGAAAATACGCAGCTCAGCAAATAGCTTCGGAGATGGGGTTTGGTCTGTTGGAATTCCGTAGAAGTGTAAATAACTGGAAATGGGTCTGACCCACTGGAATTCTGTGCCGGGTGGGAGTGAATGGGAAGTGGTTCGGTCCATTGGAATTCTACGCCGTGGGAGTGAATGGGAAGTGGTTTGGTCCATTGGAATTCTGTACACCGGGAGTGAATGGGAAGTGGTTCGGTCCATTGGAATTCTGTACACCGGGAGTGAATGGGAAGTGGTTCGGTCCATTGGAATTCTGTCCACCGGGAGTGAATGGGAAGTGGTTCGGTCCATTGGAATTCTGTACACCGGGAGTGAATGGGAAGTGGTTTGGTCCATTGGAACTGGGAATGGATACAATATAAATATGACAATAACGATGAAAACCTTGTAACTTCAATGGTATAAATTTAGTTAAAGATCCTTCATTGGTCAGATTTGTCTAACCTGTGGTATGTTAAAGGTTCAGTGTTTTAACACGCAATATGTCCACAGCACATTAAATCTGCCATGTTTAGTTTACTTTCTGAGTAGTTGAGCTAACAATTTACCGTATGTTAACTGCCTCACATTTTCAATCAAAACATAGTTCACCAATATGCACTGGGGACTCTTTTCTCTGGAAAAGAGAAGGCTGAGGGGTGACCTGATGGAGGTCTATAAGATTGCAAAAGGGTTTGATAGGGTAGACATCGAGAAGCTGTTTCCACTTGTGGGGGAGACCAAGACTAGGGGTTATAAATATAAGATAGTCACTAATAAATCCAATAGGGAATTCAGGAGAAACTTCTTTACCCAGAGAGTGGTGAGAATGTGGAACTCGCTACCACAGGGAGTGTTTCAGTGACTAGCATAGATGCATTTAAGGGGGAGCTAGATAAGCACATGAGGGAGAAAGGAATATAAAGATATGTTGATTGTTGATAGGGTGAGATGAAGTGGGGTGGGAGGAGGCTCGTGTGGCGCACAAACACCACATGGACCAGTTGGGCCGAATGGCCTGTTTCTGTGCTGTACGTTCTATGTAATATTATGCACTGCCTTCACTGTCTCTCATTGAATCTTGCGCAATGTTCTATCATAACCTTCGCCTCACTGGGAGCAATTCTCGAGGAGGTCTACTACTTTCCTCAGAGGAACTAGCCCACCTGAGCAGCAGGTCTTGTCACTGTATTCTCAGTTGTACAATCAGCCGTGTCTCGCTCTACAAAGTAATGTGTTTGAGTGAGTGATTGGAAGGATGATCCCAAATTTGCATTCACAACGTTCAATATCAGCAGTACAATCTGTGCACTTACACCCAAAACCACAGTCAAATTAGCTTGTTGCTATCATTAGTACACCCAAAGGTGAGATTAATGAGTCAACGCTAATCAAATTGCGATACTCTCATCATCCTCTGCCACAATCTAGGCTGGCACTTGCGTGCAGCACTGAGGGAGTATGATGTATAAATGCAAGGTCTGTCTGCCTTTCTTTCTTGTATATTTACGTCCTGGAAGGACTGATCAAAGACTGTCCCAGGTCCTTTGCGATAGGAACATGGCCTGTTTAGTCCTTGCTTGAACTGACGCTATTCTAACTCACTCTGCCATCAGGTTTAACATTCAAACAAAAATGCACCAGTCTGAGTTTTCTGCTCTACCTTGACGACCTCAACAGGGCTCAGCCTGTGAAGTGTGCTCCCTGCCCGCGCCAGCGTGGCAATTTCCACTTCCTACTCGAGTGCTGGTGTCGCCTTTCAGTTTCAGTGCTGAGGGTCCATCGTCACTGGGCACGGGGTTGAGACAGCCCACATTTGTTTCTGGTAGGGAGCCTTACAGAGGACTCTGGGAGGGATTCGAAGTCAAGTCCCTGAGGTGAAAGAGCAGCGTGTCAATCCACTCCGCCATCCAGTCAGCATGATGTAAACATTGAGCTGCGACTGACATCCGTCATTAAGCATGGTTGTAGGTCAGCTTACTTATCCCACGAGGCAGCTGTCAAAGATTGCCCTGGCCGTCATTAATTATGCGTCACAGCATGGATAAGCAACATAATTGAGCTACGGATCTCAGAATATTGCACCCTTGCGGATAGGGTCAAGATCATTCAGTCACCAGAGAGATAGCAGCTCGTACCAAGTCCTGTTCCCCCATCTCCCCTGTGCTCGCTGACCTCCATTGGCTCCCAGTTAATCAACAGCTCAATTTTAAAATTCCCATCCTTGTTTTCAAATTTTGCCACGGCCTCGCCCCTCCTTATCTCTGAAATCTCCTCCAGCCCTATAATCCCCCGAGACCTCTGTGCTCCACCTATTTTGCCCTTTTGAACATCCCCGATTTTAATTGCTCCACCATTGGTGGTCATGCCTTAAGCTCCTAAACTCTCGAATTCCCCTCCCTAAATCTCTCCACTTCTCTACCTCTCTTTCCTCCTTTAAGACTCTCCATAAAACCTTCATCTGCCCTAATATCTCCTAAGTAGCTCGGTGTCAAATTTTTTTTTTTTTATATCGCTCCTGTGAAGCTCCTTGGGATGTTTTATTACGTTAAAGGCGCTATATAAATATAAATTGTTGTTGTTGTTGAGTAGATGGGCCCTCAGCACTCAAGTTGGAAGTGGAAATTGTCACACTAGTGCAGGCAGGGAGCACGCATCTGAGGTTGAGCCTGAGACACATTGTCGAGGCAGAGTAGGAAAGGTCCGACTGGTGCAGGTAGAGGGCACCCTTCAGGGGTTGAAGGTGTTGAGGCACAGTAGAGGGAACTTTACTCTGCATCTAACTGAGAACTGACCCGAGAGTGCTTGATGGTGACACTGAGTGACTGAGGACAAAGAAGAAAGAGGGAACACCAAATCTGATGACTGATTGATCAACCCATGAAGCACAAGCAAGGTTCTTCATATTGTTGACTTAGTTGATAAGTGCGTATTCCTGAAAATATTTGTTCATCAAAAATAAGTAAGATTAATGACAGTTAGACTGACTGAGCTTCATTAGGATCAATATTATGAATCACAGTTTATACAACTCAGTTGGAAAGCAAACAGTGCCAGCCCTCAGCATGTTGAATGGTTTTTTTGAGCAGGAAGCAAACTTCAGGGTTGCAATATTTTAAATAGTCAAGGATGAGGAAAGGCCATTTAGCCTGTCAAGCTTGTGCCTTGAGGACTCCAACTCTTCCCATCAACATTGAACTGCACTTCGGATCATAGAAATTTCCGGCACAGAAGGAGGCCATTCGGCCCATCGTGTCTGTGCCGGCCGAAAAAGAGCTATCCAGCCTAATCCCACTTTGCGGCTCTTGGTCCGTAGCCCTGTAGGTTACAGCTCTTCAAGTGCATATCCAAGTACTTTGATGAGGGTTTCTGCCTCTACCACCCTTTCAGGCAGTGAGTTCCAGACCCCCACCACCCTCTGGGTGAAAAGATTTCTCCTCAACTCCCCTCTAATCCTTCTACCAATTACTTTAAATCTGTGCCCCCTGGTTATTGACCTCTCTGCTAAGGGAAATAGGTCCTTCCTATCCACTCTATCTAGGCTCCTCATCATTTTATACACCTCAATCAAATCTCCCCTCGGCCTCCTCGGTTCCAAAGAAAACAACCCCAGCCTCTCCAATCTTTCCTCATAACTAAAATTCTCCAGTCCTGGCAACATCCTCGTAAATCTCCTCTGTACCCTCTCTAGTACAATCACATCGATCTGTAATGTGGTGACCAGAACTGTACGCAGTACTCTAGCTGTGGCCTAACTAGTGTTTGAACTTCTCTAAAGTTCCTGCATGACACTTTTTTGAAAAAATTGGGAGGTGGGTGACTATGGCAACACCATATTTATTGCCTATCCCGAGATGCACTGCGATTGGTGCGGGCCTTCCTTACATTTTAATTGTTTTACAACTGACTGGCTTGCTACGCCACCTCAGAGGTCATGAAGATTAACTAGTCATTTATCGCTTTACTACTGCTGGGACCTTGGCTGTTGTGTTTGACTAAAAACTACAGTGGCCACATTTCAAAAGTAACTCATTGGCTGTACAGCGCTTTGGGACGTCCTTTGGGTGTCAGCTAGTGGCTCAGTGGGTCATACTCTTGCCGCTGAGTCAGAAGGTTGTGGGTTCAAGTCCCACTCCAGAGACTTGAGCACAGAAATCTAGGCTGGACACTCCAGTGCAGTGCTGAGGGAGTGCCGCACTGTCGGAGGTGCCGTCTTTCGGATGAGACGTTAAAACGCGGCCCCGTCTGTTCTCTCAGGTGGACGCAAAAGATCCCATGACGCGATTTCAAAGAAGAGCAGGGGAGTTATCCCTGGTGTCCTGGCCAATATTTATCCCTCAACCAACATCACGAAAACAGATTATCTGGTCATTATCTCACTGCTGTTTGTGGGATCTTGCTGAGTGGAAATTGGCTGCTGTGTTCCTACATTGACTACACTTCAAAAAGTACTTCATTGGGTGCAAGGTGCTTTGGGGCAAGTCTTTCTTTCCCTTCATTCCCTTCTCTTGGTGAGAAAAGTGCTCTGCAATAATGAGAGGTCTTGTTCCAGGGTTAGCCCCATGAAAACTCTGGTGGTTAATCAGGTATGCCAATAACTGGCGTGTGCGTATTATAGGTTGCACTGTACCACTAATCTGCCTCAGTTTCATGATCTCTTTATTTTAGCTTCATTTCTTTCACACAATAACACCACTACTGGGTTTAAAAAGTGGATCAGAATCCCAAACTATACAGTAATCCAATATCCAAAAACACTTTTAAAGTGCAGCTAAACCTTGCTCGCGCGCAGCATCGAACAAACTCAGCGGTCACAGACACTGCAGCAATGTAGATCACCACAGTAATCTACTGGCAGATTATTAAATAGTTAAGCACTTAAGTAGTTCTGAAAGTACCTTGCGACACTGGTTCACCATGAGTCTCAATCCATGTTACAACAGAGAACTTGTGGTGAAGAGGGAGACAGCACCACATCAGGAACTTCCCTGTTCATGCGCAATGCTTGCGTTGATTCCTCGAAACCAGTTTAAAAAAAAATGATTTACGTCCATTAAAAACCTGATTGATTTGCCCAATAACCAAGTTTGTTTTTAGGAACTGAATCTTGTGAGGGGGGGGGGGGGGGGGGGGGGGGTCGATGGATATCTTTCGACGGGACCAGGGAGGTAGGTTTGTCTCCTCACTGTGGAGATTGACCAAGTAATTCTTCTCCTAGGAGCCTGCAGTGTAGCCATTCACGCTCTTCCGTGATGGAGGTTCCGCTACGATGAGGAAAGTTATCGCAGAGCAGGAGGAACAGGGTTTTTTGATGACTAATTCGCTCCCCCACCGTCCCATTTTCCAAACTGACCAATGCCTTTCGGTTATCAGTGGCTATCTCCAGCAGCCAGACATCTTTCTTCAGCCAGATGCCTGAGGGGGACCACTTTGCAGCTGATGCCAGCGCATCAGGAGTGTAGAATTATTTTTACCGTTACCTCTGTTTTGCCACGTTGATCCCTATATTGCTCGCTTGGCTGGTGGAGCGCGGCAGGACAACCTAACCGCTGCCTCTTGATCCGTTGCTTCGTATGGTGCACTCCTCCTAACCTTGATGGTGTCTTGCGATGTGGGTCTTGGCCCTTCACTAAACAGAGAGCTGGCTGCTAGACATCCCCACGGATATTTCTGTGTCAATCCTTGCACAATCCAGAGATGTCCCTTCCAGGCATTGTGGAATGTTCAACAGTGCCAATTAGCTTCAGGCATGGTAGATGTGTAGCTAATAACAATGCATTCACTTAAATTAGATGGGGAGCCATGCACAACCCTCATACATTAATTGGCTTGAACAGTGCAGGAACGGTTGCGTTACTCATGGTAACCAGACCAAACTAGGAGAAATTGGCTCTTCAAGCTATAGGTCAAGTATGAACGAATATTTAGACCTGGGATCTGAGTTCAGGTCTTCTAGTTGAGAATTCAACTATTTAGAATTGTAGCTGCCCACCAATCTGTCACTCTTTCTATCGTTTCATATCATTGAGATGGAATGGGCTGCAATGAGGAGGGGGAAGCACAGCGATGGGACAAGGAGAGAGCAGCAGGAGGAAGAAGTAGAGGTTGAGTTATAGACTAAAGTAATGAAAGGGAAAAGGGCACTTGGGAGAGATATGGGAAGACCATAGGATGTGACATAGAGAGGGACAGACGTAATGGTGGGTGAGTTGAACATGAAGCTAGCCCCAGCTGACAAAGAAATGAAACTTCTCGGCGCACACGTGCAGCATTCAAAATATGCATCACTAACTAATGCAGGTCATCAGCCCATTCCACCCACCTCCGCTTCTCGGGCCATGCATTGCTAATAATAACAGCAACTTGCATTTATATAACCCCTTTAACGCAGCAAAACAACCCAAGGCGTTTCACAGGAGCGTTATCCAACAAAATTTGACACCGAGCCACATAAGGACTATACATGACAAATGTGCTTAAATCAGTGCCTGAGATTGTGCAAGTCTCCAGCTCTACTGTAAGTCAATGCATTGTAATTTAGCTTCACATCTGCCTTGCCCTGCCCCGAGCCAGTTGACACTGATGAATGTCTCTTGATGCCTGGAGGGGGAGCATCTGTGTTGTTCCGTGTTCCTGTATATCTTCCGAATAAGGACAGCATTCAAACACAACAGCAAACCAAATTAGGGCAGGTGACCAAAAGCTTGGTCAAAGAGGTAGGTTTTGAGGTGCTTCTTAAATCAGGGGGGAGAGCTAGAGAGGCGGAGAGGTTTGGGGAGGGAATTCCAGAGCTCAGGCTTCGACAGCTGAAGGCACGGCCGCCAACGGTGGAGCGATGAAAACTGGGGATGCGCAAGAGGCCAGAATTGAAGACGTGCAGAGATCTTGGAGGGTTGTAGGGCTGGAGGAGATCCCAGAAATAGGGAGGGGCGAAGGATGAGGATTTTAAAATTGAGGCATTGCCGGACCGGGAGCCAATGTAGGTCAACGAGCACAGGGAGGGATGGGTGAACGGGACCTGACACAGGAGAACTTGATTGGACTTGTCAACAAAGTGAAGGCGACTGGGAGCGACCAGAGTCTGCTCACGAGGGCAAAAATCTAACGTCCTCACAATGTGGGCCTGCATCGGAAATTCATCCGGTTTTTTTTTGCTGTGGAGAAAATATTCGCCTGAGTCTTGACAAGCAGGTTGCAAATGTTGTTTGCTGTTGTGTTTGAATGCTGTCCTTATTCAAAAAATATACAGGGACACGGAAGAACGTAGGTGCTCCCCCTCCAGGCATCAAGAGACATTCATCAGTGCCAACTAGCTCCAAGTAGTACAGATGTGTAGCTAACGAACAATGTATTGACTTGCAGTAGAGCTGGAGGTTTGCATAACCCCATTGATTTTTGCACACTGTATTGTAAAGTATAGTGTTACATAAGCTACATTCTGTTGGGGATAAGTTACTGCAGACAGGCTCGTCACAGGAGAGGTTTTTTAAGTTGAAGAACTCCTTAAAAAAAAAAGTACACAGCGAAAGACTTTAAACAGTGCTGCTCAGAAATGTTTCAACAACAACAACTTGTATTTATATAGCTCCTTTAACGTAGTAAAACGTCCCAAGGCGCTTCACAGGAGCGATAATCAAACAAAATTTAACACCGGGCCACACAAGGAGCTATTAGGGCAGATGATAGGTTTTAAGGAGCGTCTTAAAGGAGGAAAGAGAGGCGGAGAGGCTTAGGGAGGGAATTCCAGAGCTTAGGGCCTTGTCAGCTGAAGGCACGACCACCAATGGTCGAGCAATTATAATCAGGGATGCGCAAGAGGCCAGGATTAGAGGAGCGCAGATATCTCGGGGAGTTGTGGGGCTGAAGGAGATTACAGAGATAGGGAGGGGCGAGGGCCATGGAGGGATTTGAAAACAAGGATGAGAATTTTAAAATCGAGGCACTGCTTAACTGGGAGCATTTCAAGTACAATTAGGAACATAGTAAGGTTAGGAACAGGAGTTGGCCATTCAGCTCCTCGAGCCTGTTCCTCCATTCAGTTAGATCATGCTGTTGTATCTTAAATCCTTTTGCCTGCCTTGGTTCCAGATCCCTTAATACCCTTACCGAACAAAAATCTACCAATCTCAGTATTGAACTTTTTCAATTGACCCCTAGGCCGCAATTTCGCCTAGCGAGGCGGGCTTGGTGCGGCCGAGGTAGGTGGCGGGTTGCGACCCCGCTCCCGGCTCCATCCTGCTCTGTGAGAAGAATCTTCCATTGATTGGGCTTGTTAAGCCTGCCCTGCGAGGCTACCGGCCAATTAAAAGGAAGCAGGTCTGATGACATCATTTGATGACGTGTCAACAGCTGGTTTCCTTAAAGGGACCATGCCTACATTCATTTTGATAGTTGAGCTGTCAGTATTCTGCAGCATTGAGGTGCTGCAAACACTGACAAGCACTGCACAGAGGTGCACGGCTGCACCCAGGCTGTCCCATGACTCCCTCCGTATGTTTATGGAGGGAGTCACAGCACGCAGGGAGGTTCTCTTCCCTTCCAATGGGCCGAAGAGGCCTCCCCAGGAGACCAATGCAGCCTGGTTGCACATTGCACAGGAAGACACAAGCAGGGATGTCGTCAGGAGGACCAGGCTGCAGTGGCGCAAACCTTTCAATGATCTCAGTAGATCACGAAACGTTACTGCCAAGCCACACTCAACCTCATCCTGCTGTGCCACTCATCACATCCCCATCACTCTGCCTTCCCTACCCTACTCCTGCACATCCTTACTCACACCAGCTTACCTTGCACCTCCACCCATCCCTCTCTATCTACATCATCACATTCCCATCTCACTAGCCACCCCTCATACTCACCCTCATCCTTGTCCAATCATACCAACTAACAACACACAATGGTAGGCACTTGGGTGTTTTAGCCAATATTCATGTGAAGTTTCTGTTGATGTGTTGCCAAACATTGAAATCATTATTTTCCACACTTTGCCTTCTTGGACAGATTTGTGTACACCTTTGGAAGTGGCTTAGTGAGTTGCAGTGAATGGTGAGACATAACGTTACCCCCTGCAATGGTGATGAGTGTGAAAGGAATGGCTTGGGCATTGTAGGGATGCTTTATGGTGCTGGTGTGGGGTGGTGCCAACCTTGCGCATCATGTGGCAGCATCAAGTGAAGTAAACCTGGCCATGGTGAGGCCATCCCTGCCCCCCCAGGCAGCAATGTGGTCGGGTGCTGATGCCCTCTGTCCTGTCCAGCATCAGGTGATTGCAGAGAAGGTTAGTGTTGTTGTTGGTGCTGCTGGTGTGCCTGGTGGTGCTGGTGTTGGGGCTGATCGTGGAGGGATTCTGAGGACCAAGGTGAAATAGATGGCAGCTGAAGTTGAGATGACAGAAGCGATCTGTCAATGGTGAGAGAGCTTGCTCCAAGGAGGTGACAGTGGATAGAGAGTTTACTCCAAACACTTCCAAATTGCATAAAGCTGAAAAGTGTATTCCGAATCCTGAAGGCTCCAGCTTCTAACATTGGAAAGTGAACAGCTGTAAAATGGTAGCTTTTATACCACTTTTGCAGCTGTCAACTATTCAGAGGAATGGAGAATCATTGACAGCCCGACCTACTTACCTGACGTGATCCCCGAGTGCCAGTAACCTCGTGAAAAAGCTGGTAAAACGCTAAATACACGGTAAAATGGTGTTTAAGTACCTCTTAACAAGCTCTTAAGTATCTGAATTGGCTCATCCGCCGCTTGGTGTCGGGTCTGTAAAGCGCAGACAGACCCGACACTTGGGAAACTGACATGGAGGCGGGTTGACAGCGGGATCCCGACCCGCTGTCAATCTTTTCGATTTTGACAGCGGACCCGCCTCCATACCCACCCTCTGTGCGCCGGCAGAATTCCGGCCCTAGTCTCAACAGCTTTTTGGGGGGAGAGAGTTCCAGATTTCCACAACTCTTTGTGTGAAGAAGTGCTTCCTGACATCACCCCTGAACGGCCTGGCTCTAATTTTAAGGTTATGCCCCCTTGTTCTGGTCTCCCCCCACCAGAGGAAATAGTTACTCTTTATCGATTCTATCAAATCCTTTAATCATCTTAAACACCTCAATTAGATCACCCCTTAATCTTCTATACACAAGGGAATACAAGCCTAAATTAATTGACTGTTATGATACGTAGACAGATGCGGCAGCTATATACACGCGGCTAACTCCTGCAAACAGCAAATGAGATAAATGAGCAGTTCATCCGTTTTGGTGGCTTTGGTTGAGGGAGGATTGTTAACCAGGACATCAGGAGAACTCCCTGCTCTTTAAATAGAGCCATGAGATCCTTTAAAGCCCATCTGAACCACCAACACTGGCAGATGAGGCCTCGGTTTAAAGTAGCATCCAAAGGGCAGTGCCTCCGACAGGGCAGTACCCCTTTAATATTGCGCTGGTGTGCCAGCCTAGATTATGCGCTGGTGTCCCTGGAGGGGGAACGCACAACCTTCTGACTCCGAGGTGAGAATACTGCTAACTGAGCCAAGTTGACATCTGTGTGTCCTCATAATACCCACGGGTAGTTATTCCGGGGCCACGGTGATTGTTCTGTGTCAGAATTTGTGTTTTGTTTGTAAGGTATGAGGAATGTTGTGTGTGTGTGTGACCGAGCCATTAACATAGGGAAAATATTCTGTGTGCCAGTTATGAAAAAAAGATAGACATGCATTTCTGTAGCGCCTTTCACGACCACCGGACGTCCCAAAGCGCTTTGCAGCCAATGAAGTCCTTTTTGAAGTGTAGCCACTGTTGTAATGTGGGAAACCCGGCAGCCAATTTGCGCACAGCAAGCTCCCACAAACAGCAGTGCGATCATGACCAGATAATCTGTTTTAGTGATGTGGATTGAGTGATAAATATTGGCCAGGACACCGGGGAGAACTCCCCCTGCTCTTCTTCGAAATAGTGCCACGGGATCTTTTACGTCCACCTGAGAGGGGCAGACGGGGCCTCGGTTTAACGTCTCATCCGAAAGACGGCACCTCCGACAGTGCAGCACTCCCTCAGCACTGCACTGGGAGTGTCAGCCCAGATTTTTCTGCTCAACTTGTACCCACAGCCTTCTGACTCAGAGGCGATGGTGCTGCCCAAAAGGATGAGGCAGATCACAACGCCATTTAACTTTACAAAGATCACAACAACGGCAAACGTTTCTATTGCGCCTTTAGCGTAGTAAAATGTCCCAAGGCGCATCACAAGTGTGGAATCAGACAAAGTAGGCTTCTTTTAACTTGTGCCTGTCGGGAGCCAAGCAAATTAATGGCAGTATAAAGGAGGTCAGGAACGTGCTTGATTTGTTTTTTTCACACTTCTCTGCCACACAGATTAACACCGTATTGTATTTTGATGGTGCACCCAGCCGCCATCTGAAATGTGCTTAAATTGTTTTTTTCACACCTCCCAGTCAGGGGGATTTTTTTTGAAAAGAGAAAACAAGAGCTCAACCCAAGCTCGGGAATAACGAGTGAGCTGGCTCCATCTTAAAAGAAATGTGTTGTGTTTTTATGAAAAAAATAGGCCACATTTTCAACTCAAGATCAATGAGACACAAGAGCTCTATGTGTCCCATCACCTTTACCCTTGCCAGACTCCTCTGCCATTCTTTGCCCCGAACATATCGATTTCAAGACCTTCGTCCTCGCCTTCAAACCCTCACTTTAACTGGTAAACGCTCTCCGACATCCCAGCCTGCGAGTGTGTCTTTGGCTGGTTCGGTTTTCAAGTAAGTTCCATCCCCGGCTGGCTGGGAACTCCACATTTGCCAAAAGTCCAGATTGTTTTATGGGGGGATGGGGAATGGGGAATGGGGGTGGGGGGGGGAGGGGTGAAGCATAGTCATGTGACCGTCCCATCCCTTCCTTTTTTCCTCTGTCAGTCGTGGCTCAGTGGGTCGCACACTCGCCTTCTGCGTCAGAAGGTTGTGGGTTCATAGTCCCACTCCAGGGACATGAGCACATAAAGCTAGGCTGACACTCCCAGTACGGTGCTGAGGGAGTGCCGCACTGTCGGAGGTGCCATCTTTCGGATGAGACGTTAAACTGACGTCTGCTCTCTCAGGTGGACGTAAAAGATCCTGTGGCACTATTTCGGAGAAGAGTAGGGGAGTTATCCCTGGTGTCCTGGCCAAAATTTATCCCTCAATCAACATAACAAAATACAAATTATCTGGCCATTATCACATTGCTGTTTGTGGGACCTTGCTGTGCACAAATTGGCTGCATTACAACAGTGATTGTACTTCAAAAAAGTACTTCATTGACTGTAAAGCGCTTTGAGATGTCTGGTGGTCGTGAAAGGCGCTATAGAAATGCAAGTCTTTCTCTCCTACCTTCCCATCTGTTCCTTCCTTTTTCCTTCACTCCCCACCCTCCCCTGCTTCATTCCATTTCCCTCCTCTCCATTCCCTTCCCTTCCCCTTCTCTTAGCTTCCTTTCCCTTCTCTCTATTCCCTTCCCTTCCCTTTTCATTCCCTACCCTTCCCTTTCTCTTCATTCTCTTCCCTCCTCTCCCTGCACCTCTGTTCCCTACCCCTCCTTTCCGATCCCTTCCCCATCGCTCCTTTCCCTCCCACTCCTTGCTGTTCCCTTCCTCTCCTCTCCTCTTCTGGCTCTGAATTACCGCTTGCTCCCTACTTCCGCTGCTCCACAATGCTGCTCTTTCAGTGTCTGTGCCCCTATCCTCTGGAAGTCACTTCCAAAGCCACTTTACCCTCTCTTCTGGTCTCCAAAGGCCTCCTAAATGCCCATCCCTTCACCCATGTCTTTCCACTGCTCCCTAGGTTCCCTTTAATTGCTAGTTGGTGCCCACATCTCCTCTTCTAAAGCACTCTGAGATATTAGCCGACACCAGGAGCATTGCGTAAATGTAAGCTTGTTGTTGCACCTTGCTATCACAGAGCTGCCCAAGGACTATCTAAAGGATTGGGCAACTGCTGTAGGGTTTCATAGGGGGTTAGGCATTAATGAATTGAGGGTTAAGGATTTTTATTTTGTTAATAGATATTTTGGCCAAATTTCAATGTAGGATTTCAATGTTTGAATCTGCTAAATCTCTGCCCTGCTGGATCAAACCCAAAAATTCCTCCCTGCTCCAAAAGATACCAAGTGTTCCTCATTAAAATAACCCAACTGTTTTTTTAAGAGTGAGATGCTTAAAAATAGGTCACATGTTTAAAGCAAAATGACTGAGTCCTATTTGAAATGTGTGGAAAGATCCTTTAATTCGACTTCTACCCCCCTTCGTGTTCTGCTAACTTTCTCACGTTCCATTGCCTTCATCTCCTGCCCTTCCCGTCCCTCTCTCTTCTCTCCTATCACCTCCCCTTGCTCTCCCTTCTCATTCCCTCCCCTTCCCTTTCTCCCTCCCTCCCTCCCACCCTCCCATCCCTAATTCTCTTCTTCCCTTCTTGTAACCACCGGGGGAGCAGGATATTCAGCTTCAGCGAGGGGCGGGGGCGAAATTGGTTGGTTGGGGATTATCGGTCTGTCAATGACAGCTCCGAAACTGGCTGCACTGTGCCCGCCCCATCCCACAGAGCCGGCAATAAGTGAAATCTCGTAAATCATTAAAACTGATGAAAACTTCAGCTCTTCCGCAGTGCGTACGCTGTTAAATTCCCCACTAAAAGTTAGACATAGAAACATAGAAAACTAGGAGCAGGAGTCGGCCATTCGGCCCTTCGAGCCTGCTCCGCCATTCAATATGATCATGGCTGATCTTCTATCTCAATACCATATTCCCGCTCTCTCCCCATACCCCTTGATGCCTTTTGTGTCGAGAAATCTATCTATCTCCTTCTTAAATATATTCAGTGACTTGGCCTCCACAGCCTTCTGTGGTAGAGAATTCTGTGTGGCCACAGATTCAGTGTGTGGAAGTCAGGATAAGGACAGGCCAGGTGACGACAGGCTTGGGCTCACCCATGATGCTCTCTCCAATTGACTAGCCTATAGATCCCCATCGTCTAGACTTGCACGTGAAGAACGGCCACGTGGCTAACTGGTGCCAGGGGCGCTGAGCTCCAGCAGCATCCAGCGCCTTAAGGCAGACAGGATAGGAGAACGTTGGTACAAGAAAAGAACATAGCAAAGCTTGCCAAATTGTTGGAGTCAGCTACCTTGATTCACCTGCTTTGAATTCAAAAAGACACACCCTGTTACTATGAATCAGTTATACCTTTGTTTAGGTGTAGAATTTGTGATCAGAAGCTTATATCAAAATGATGGACAGTCACTTAGTCGTTGAGTCATTGCTAACTGTGGTGCCGAGCAACATTGAGCAGAAGATCCCAGGTTCGGTTCTCAACTCGTGTTGAGTTGGCCTGGGGGGACAGCTTGGAAATGTTGTGATTGACCTCAATGGCCCCTCGGTGGGTGGGGGGGGGGGGCGGCGGGGAGGGAGGGGATTAGTGGTGGTAGGCGGCCAGGGGGGGTGACCCCTGCTGGGAAGTGGTGGAGTGTGTGGACTCCGGGTGATGTAGGATTGAAAGAAAAAAAGAAAGACTTGCATTTCTATAGCGCCTTCCACGAACTCGGGACGTCCCAAAGCGCTTTGCAGCTAATGGAGTACTTTTTTGAAGTGTAGTCGCTGTTGTAATGTAGGAAACGGGGCAGCCAATTTGCACACAGCAAGCTCCCACAAACAGAAATGTGATAATGACCAGATAATCTGTTTTTTAGTGATGTTGATTGAGGATTAAATATTGTCCAGTACACTGGGGATAACTCCCCTGCTCTTCTTCGAAATAGTGCCATGGGATCTTTTGCGTCCACCTGAGAGAGCAGACGGGGCCTCGGTTTAATGTCTCATCTGAAAGATGGAACCTCCGACAGTGCAGCACTCCCTCAGCACTGCACTGGGAGCGTCTGCCTAGCTTTTTGTGCTCAAGTCTCTGGAGTGGGACTTGAACCCACACAATCCTCCTCCCATCCTTCTTTATCTCACCCTATCAGCATATCCCTCTATTCCCTTCTCCCTCATATGTTTATCTAGCTTTCCCTTATATGCATCGATGCTATTCGCCTCAACTACTCCCTGTGGTAGCGAGTTCCACATTCTCACCACTCTCTGGGTAAAGAGGTTTCGCCTGAATTCCCTATTCGATTTATTAGTGACCGTCTTAGATTTATGGCCCCTAGTTTTGGTCTCCCCCACAAGTGGAAACATCTTCTCTACGTCTAGCCGATCAAACCCCTTCATAATCTTAAAGGTTTCTATCAGGTCACCCCTCAGCCTTCTCTCTGGAGAAAAGAGCCCCAGCCTGTTCAATCTTCTCTGATAGGTATAACCTCTCAGTTATGGTATCATCCTTGTAAATCTTTTTTGCACCTTCTCTAGTGCCTGAAGTAGATGAAATCTCTATTGGAGAGGAGTTGAGCAGAACTTTTTTCACCCAGAGGGTGGTGGGGGGTCTGGAACTCACTGCCTGAAAGGGCGGTAGAGGCAGAAACCCTCATCACATTTAAAAAGTACTTGGATAGGCAGACCGTGAATTCAAACCCTGGCATGGAATTGAACCCATGACCTCATGAACCAGAGGCGAGAGTACGACCAACCGGGCTAACCTACAAGGCTACGGACCAAGAGCTGGAAAGTGGGATTAGGCTGGATAGCTCTTTTTCGGCCGGCACAGACACGATGGGCTAAATGGCCTCCTTCTGTGCCGTAAATTTCTATGATTCTATGCTTCTGTACCCATTTTGAAAAATGGAGACCAGAACTGTGCACAGTACCCTAAGTGTGGTCTAACCAAGGTTTAACACAAAGTATTTAACGTCCGATACGCAATACTTCTGGCAATGTAGCACTCCTTCAATTTTTTTAATATATTCGTTCCTGGGATGTGGGCGTCGCTGGCAAGGCCAGCATTTATTGCCCATCCCTAATTGCCCTTGAGAATGTGGTGGTGAACCGCTGCAGTCCGTGTGGTGAAGGTGCTCCCACAGTGCTGTTAGGGAGGGAGTTCCAGGATTTTGACCCAGCGACGATGAAGGAACGACGATATATTTCCAAGTCAGGATGGTGTGTGACATGGAGGGGAACTTGGTGTTCCCATGCGCCTGCTGCCCTTGTCCTTCTAGGTGGTAGAGGTCGCGGGTTTGGGAAGAAGCCTTGGCGAGTTGCTGCAGTGCATCTTGTAGATGGTACACACTGCAGCCACGGTACGCCGGTGGTGCAGGGAGTGTCCTGGATGGTGTCGAGCTTCTTGAGTGTTGTTGGAGCTGCACACATCCAGGCAAGTGGAGAGTATTCCATCACACTCCTTATTTGTGCCTTGTAGATGGTGGAAAGGCTTTGGGGAGTCAGGAGGTGAGACACTCGCTGCAGAATACCTAACCTCGGACCTGCTCTTGTTGCCACAGTATTTATGTGGCTGTTCCAGTTAATTTTCCAGTCAATGGTGACCCCCAGGATGTTGATGGTGGGGGATTCGGCGATGGTAATGCCGTTGAATGTCAAGGGGCGGTGATTAGACTCGCGCTTGTTGGAGATAGTCATTGCCTGGCACTTGTGTGGCACAAATGTTACCTGCCACTTATCAACCCAAGCCTGAATGTCATCCAGGTCTTGTTGCATTCGGGCATGGACTGCTTCATTATCTGAGGAGTTGCGAATGGAACTGAACACTGTGCAATCATCAGCGAACATCCCCACTTCTGACCTTATGACAGGGGGAGAGGTCATTGATGCAGCAGCTGAAGATGGTTGGGCCTAGAACACTGCCCTGAGGAACCCTTGCAACGATGTCCTGGGGCACCATATTGTCAGCCCAGGCTGCGAAATCAAGCCATGGCATGGGATTGAACCCACAACCTCGTGGCAAGAGTACGACCATCCGGGCTAAACTGATGCACGATATTGTATAAGAATCCAACAATGGTACAAACTCTGCTTGAGCGGGCATGTGACTGTATGGCTTTAAAAAGAAATCCCCAGAGGGAGGTTAACCCTGTGTTTGGACTTCCAGCGCTATTCTGACCTCTTCACACTGCTCTTCATGTGACTTTCTGGAATATTGTGAATGAAGAACACACATGAGCAACAGGAAGCCCGCCTCGCTATACAGAGGCTGACCTGAATTTGTAAATTTCAGGTCAGATTCATTCAATCAAATGGCGTCCACTACAAAAAAAATTGGTTGCCTCACTGGCCTACTTGGAAGCAGTGACTGCACTTCGAAACTAACCTGTTGGCTTTGAAGCGCTTTGGGACACCCTGAGGATGCGAAAGGCGCCAAAAAAATACAAGCTCTCGCTTTTTTCTTTGGAACTAAGAGCAGGGACCAGCAGATCGAGTTTACATTGGATAAAGGTCAAAAGATAAGAACTTAAGACTTGCATTTCACAATCTCAGGACGTCCCAAAGTGCCTTACAGCCAATGAAGTAGTTTTGAAGCGTAGTCACTGTTGTAATGTGGGAAACGCAGCCGCCAATTTGCGCACAGCAAGCTCCCACAAACAGCAATGTGATAATGACCAGATCATCTGTTTTTCTGATGTTGGTTGAGGGATAAATATTAGCCCCAGGACACCGGGGAGAACTCCTCTGCTCTTCTTCAAATGTGCAATGGGGTCTTTTACGTCCACCTGAGAGAGCAGACGGGGCCTCGGTTTAACATCTCATCCGAAAGACGGCACTTCCGACAGTGCAGCACTCCCTCAGTACTGTGTTGAGAGTGTTTTTTAAGCTCAAATTTCTGGTGTGGGACTTGAACCTACAACCTTCTGACTCAGAGATGAGGGTGCTAGTGAGCCACGGCTGACACTGGACGGCAGTTGTCTAAACACTGGTAAGAAATCTGGAATCCCATGTCGGAGAAACAGAACCTAACCAAGTCCAGTTACCAATCTCCCAAGATAGATTGTGGAGAGGCGTAACTGATGCAGACGCGTGCAGGCTAATTAACTTGGGACTGTGAAAGCAGAACTCGAAGGGTGAGACTGCCCAATTAACAAAACCTCGCGCGGGATCAGAAAGCACAGTCTTTTGCACAGAATAGGAAGATATTTGGATCAGGTTCCGAGCAAGACCGGTTGACGCTGTGATGAATAATCCCTTTAAAAAGGAGCCGGATGCGAAAAGGATTGAAGGTTAAAGACAGGGCCCACTGGACTAAGGTGCCGAAATAAGTCAAAAACCTTCTAATAATTTGGGATTAGAGGATTTTTACCAGTGTCTAGGGGATTTACATGACTCAATTCTGCCTGTTTATAATTAAGACCATTGTGTTATGGTGACTGGACTTGGTTAGGTTCTGTTTTTCCAACTTGGGATTCCAGATTTCATGCCAGTGTTTAGACGATCACTGTCCGGTTTTCCATATTAACTGTGGGATTTGGTACCACGTTATACCCTGAGATAATCGGCCACTCCACTGGATATGATGGTCTTCTGTAGCTGGAACCAAGCAAGGGCAATATTGTCTATGGAAAACAGTAGGTCAGAGTTCAATAGCAGAGATAGAAACATACTCTGCAGTTTTCCTTGATTACCTTTGGGGATCAGGGAGTATTTATACAGGACCTTTCCTCAGGAGATTAAATATTTATCTAAAAATATTAATAAATACCATATTTATGGTAGGCGAAAGTTGATTGCAGTCCCTTCTGACTGTTAGTGGAAAGAGGCAGGATTGTTGGGCCAAATGGCCTTTTTTCTGTTCCTAACATTTCCCATGTCCTTGTGATGAAATTCTCACGGCTCTTGGTGTCAGCCGTGGCTCAGTGGGTAGCACTCTCACCTCTGAGTCAGAAGGTTGCGGGTTCAAGGCCAACTCCATGAGACTTGAGCGACAAAAATCTAGGTTGACGCTCCCAGCGCAATACTGAGGGAGCGCTGCGTCTGTCGGAGGTGCCATCTTTCAGATGAGAAGTAAAACCGACGCCCCGTCTGCTCCCTCAGGTGGACGTAAAAGAGCCCACGGCCACTATTTCGAAGAAGAGCAAGGGGGAGTTCTCCCCGGCGTCCTGGACAATATTTATCCCTCGACCAACATCAAAAAGAAAATCTGGTCATTATCACATTACTGTTTGTGGAACCTTGCGCATTTTGGCTGCCCCAGTTTCCAACATAACGACAATGACTACACTTCAAATAGTACTTCATTGGCTGTAAAGCACTTTGGGACATGCTGAGGTCATGGAAGGCGCTATATAAATGCAAGTCTTTCTTTGGGAGGGCGGGCAGGGACAACTACTGCTGGACATGTCACCATGGCCAACACGGTGAGAATCTCCAAGAGAGGACATGCTCCGAGACTGGTTTTACCAATACCCTCCCTAACCTCTTGAAATGCTGCCCTCTACGGCCTTGCAGTGCTTTCGCCGAGAGGGCCAAGTTGACAAATGGCACAGCTTCCCCCAGCGAGGGAGGGCAGGTCAAAGGACAGATGGCAGCCAAGGTTGGCATTCCAAATCTCACAGAAAGAGACAGCGAAAGGGCCCGACACGTTGTTCTTCCGGAGCAATTAGACACACATACACACAATGAGAAGCAACCAAGCAAACAAGTCTTTAACGTGACTTTGGATCCCATTGTGACTGGAAAACGGATGCCAGAACTGGTGACTCATTAGCAAAGAATGACCCAACTTTGAACTGCGGCCTAGTTCAGCCAACAATAATTGACACTGTCTCCATAAACAGTGCGTCAAATCGTCAACAGAGAAGCAGTATTGAGATTTACCTCCAGTTGTACTCCATCTGATGTTGGGATGAATTGTTCACCAGCAGTACACACACTCCGATTGTTTGGAGTTTAATTGGGTCATTCCATGCTTTCAGAATAGGGCTACTCTCTCTCCAATTTTTTTGTTCCTCCTCTCTCCCCTCCTCTCCTGAATTGTGCTGGGTCTTTGAGTACTTCCGAATGTTTGTGGGCGAGCGGGGCCTGTCAGTGTTGAAAGGCACCAGAGCCCAGCCTCGATGAGCACCCAGGGTACCTGCTCCTGATCACTGTCCAGTGACACCTGGCTGAAATGGCTGGGCGCGTCAAGAGTGGATGACATGACCGAGCTAGCTATGAATGCGCCCCCACCCAATTCTGGCCGAATAGCCTGCCAACGCTCGTTGTCTGGGTTAACACTCAAAGTATTGCTACTCAGGTGATGTCTCTGGCACTGTCCCCCTTTAAGAGTCAGCACCTTTGGTCAAAGAAGAGGAGAAAATGGTCAGAATGAACATTGTGAAGACAGTGTGAGTTAATGAAAGCAGAAACAGAAAGAAAGACTTGCATTTCTATAGAGCCTTTCACAACCTCAGGACATCCCAAAGCACTTTACAGCCAATTAAGTACTTTTGAAGTGTAGTCAATGTTGTAATGTAGGGAACACGGCAGCCAATTTGCGCACAGCAAGCTCCCACAAACAGCAATGTGGTAATCTGCTTTTGTGATGTTGGTTGAGGGATAGATATTGGCCAGGACACCGGGGAGAACTCTGCTGCTCTTCTTCAAAATAGTGCCGTGGGATCTTTTACACCCACCCGAGAGAGGGGGGTCGGGGCCTCGGTTTAACATCACATCTGAAAGGCGGCACCTCCAACAGTGCAGCACTCCCTCAGCACTGCACTGGGAGTGTCAGCCTAGATTTTGCACTCAAGGATGTGGGACTTGAACCCACGACCTTCTGACTGGAGGCTACCCACTGAGCCACGGCTGACACAAAAACCAAAAGCCCGTTTCAAATACCTTTCCTGGTGCAAACTATAATAATTAGGCGCAGCTTCCAACCACAGACAAGGTCCTGCCACGACGCATGCGCCACTGGCTTCAATTTGGGCTTTAATATTGGCAAATAAGCTCTCTGGGCTAGTTCCGTTTCTTGACACAGATGGGGTGGTGGAATTTAAGGACTGGACTGGAGGGGGAGCTATATTGAAGGAAGCTCATCCTAAATATGTCAACCTAAAACCACACACGTAATGCCATGCCGAAGATGATTGAGGTGTACAAAATTATGAGGGGCATAGATAGGGTAGATAGAAAGGAACTTTTCCCATTCGTAGAGGGGTCAATAACCAGGGGGCATAGTTTCAAGGTAAGGGGCAGGAGGTTTAGAGGGGATTTGAGGAAAAACTTTTTCACCCAGAGGGTGGTTGGAATCTGGAACTCACTGCCTGAAAGGGTGGTAGAGGCAGGAACCCTCACAACATTCAAGAAGCATTTAGATGAGCACTTGAAACGCCATAGCATACAAGGCGACGGACCAAGTGCTGGAAAATGGGATTAGAATAGACAGGGCTTGATGACCGGCGCGGACACGATGGGCTGAAGGGCCTCTTTCTGTGCTGTATAACTCTATGACTCTTATGGGCCAAGTGGTTTTGAGTCCTTTCCACCGTAACGGGCTTCAGCTAAGCTTGGGAGCTAATGTCTGTGGCTTCTTCGACCGGCCAGACAGTAATGGAGAGTCTGCTCAGCAGACACGACCACCTTTCCACTCGGAAACCACCTGGTGGCTAAGAGTGGATGGAGGAGAAGCTCCCTCGAGACTGGGCCACAACCTTCTGGTGCGTCGTGCTTGCGTATTCTAGCCAAGTAGTAGGAAAGGGAAGGGGCAGCTAAGCAAGGCCGAGGGAACTTGGCTCCTGGTCACTTGAGAGACAGTCGTCAGTTGGCGTGCAGGGTATGAATCGAAGTTCGGCTGCTTGTGAATTCAGTCTCAAATTGGCTGCCACATTTCCTACATTACAACAGTGACTCCACTTCAAAAAGTTCTGAGTCAGAAGGTTGTGGCTTCAAGCCCCAATCCAGAGACTTGAGCACATAATCTCGGCTGGCACCCCAGTGTCAGTACTGAGGGAGTGCTGCACTGTTGGAGGTGCCGTCTTTCATTTGAGACGTTAAACTGTGGCCCCATCTGCCCTCTCAGGTGGATGATCATACAGCACTATTTGAAGAAGAGCAGGGGGAGTTCTCCCTGGTGCCCTGGCCAACATTTATCCCTCAACCAATCCCACCAAGAACAGCTTATGTGGTCAATTATCTCATTGCTGTTTTTGGGACCTTGCTGTGTGCAAATCGGCTGCTGCATTTCCCTGTATTACAACAGTGACTACACTTCCAAAGTACTTCATTGGCTGTAATGGGGCATCCTGATTTCATGAAAGACGCTTTGTAAATGCAGGTTTTTCTTTTTACCTGGAACGGTTTCTGGGTTGAGAAGTTGGGGCAAACGCTCTGCGGTCATTCAAGACACAGTGAGCTGCTGTGATTGGAGTGGGCGGGGACAATCATGGGCTTATTATGAAAGGGTGACCTTTGTGATGCAGCAATATCTGAGATGTGTTTGTGAAGATTTCCTCTGATTTCTATTTCTAATGAAACGGTAGAACATGATTATGACGTGGCTACAGAGGGGAGCCTAAAATGGACCCCAAAAAACCTTCTCAATGAAGCCTCTTTATTTTTTGTGCATGTGTTTCTTGACATTGTGTTGTGCATCCGGAGATAATTAAGGCCTCTTGTGCCTGATAGCCACATGTCAGCCTAAGCTAAGATAACGTTTTGAAATGAAAATTCTTTTTTTGTGTGTTCGCAGTCTAACAAAGATTATAGTATGTCAAACATAAGTGTACTGGAAGGGCAACTGGCTTTAACCTTCTCCTGCCCTCTCAGCAACAAGCCGTGCTCGTTGGTGACAATCTGTTTGCTTGTTTAGGGCTTGCTCTCTCTGTGAGAAAGGACCATTTATATCTGCGGGTTATTTTTGAGGATGAGAAATGAGCTCAATGCTGCTCTCATATATCTTCAGCATTGCCGATTCCAAATCACGCACAATGCCATGGCAACGGCTATACAGTAATAATCATAACCTAGTCCAAACCCATCTTTATCACGCTGACACAAATGATTTTCGAAGGAGCTATGTCAACCCTTCTCAGACCATATTTGGGGGAAAGTTCAAAATTAAACTCTTGTGCTCATCAAGGTGAGGACTATTCGTGATTGACACATCCAACAGCGACAGTCGCTCTTGAGCCAGATATGACACCCGGTTAAATGTACACTCAAGATTCACCAATCTTGGGCCATTGTCAGCCCTGGCTCAGTGGGTCGCACTCTCGCCTTCTGAGTCAGAAGGTGGCGTGGTTCATAGTCCCACTCCAGGGACTTGAGCATGAAATTTAGGCTGAGGGAGTGCTGCACTGTCTGAGGTGCCGTCTCTTGGATGAAATGTAAAAGATGCCACGGCACTATTTTGATGCAGAGCAGGGGGAGTTCTCCGTGGTGCCCTGGCCAATTTTTATCCCCCATCCAACATCACTAAAGCCGATTATCCGGTCATTATCACGTTGCTGTTTGTGGGATCTTGCTGTGCGCAAATTGGCTGCAACGGTGACGACACTTCCAAATTAGCTGTAAAGCACTCTGGGATGCCCTGAAGTTGTGTCGTGCGCTATATAAATGCGAGTCTTTCTTTCATCGCCCTCGACTGCACCACTATCATTTTTCATTGCTTCCCGTGTCTGCCATCATTCCGGTTAGGCTCCGGTGATGGAGTGGGGAAGGAAGAACCCAGGGCGAGGGGAGGTCCAAACATTCCTTCTGAGCAGGTTAAAATTGTAGTGAGTCTAGTGGAGGTTTCAAAGTCCCTCTGATATCAAGAAATCCCTCTGATATCGCAGACTTTCTGATATCGAGAAGTCTCCCTGATATCGCGAAGTCCCTTTGATATATCCGCGGCATAATTAAGACCGCCTATTTCCACCTCTGTAACATTGCCCGTCTCCGTTCTTACCTCAGCTCATCCGCTGCTGAAACCCTCATCCATGTCTTTGTTACCTCTAGACTTGACTATTCCAATGCACTCCTGGCTGGCCTCCCACATTCCACCCTACGTATATTTGCGGTCATCCAAAACTCGGCTGCCCGTGTCCTAACTCGCACCAAGTCCTGTCCGCCCATCACCCCTGTGCTCGCTGACCTACATTGACTCCCGGTTAAGCAACGCCGCGATTTCAAAATTCTCATCCTTGTTTTCAAATCCCTCCATGGCCTCGCCCCTCCCTATCTCTGTAATCTCCTCCAGCCCCACAACCCCCCGAGATCTCTGCGCTCCTCTAATTCTGCCCTCTTGAGCATCCCTGATTATAATCGTTCAACCTTTGGCGGCTGTGCCTTCTGTTGCCTAGGCCCTAAGCTCTGGAATTCCCTGCCTAAACCTCTCCGCCTCGCTACCTCTCTTTCCTCCTTTAAGACGCTCCTTAAAATCTACCTCTTTGACCAAGCTTTGGTCACCTGTCCTAATTTATCCTGATGTGACTCGGTGTCAAATTTTATGTCTTATAATACTCCTGTGCAGCGCCTTGAGACGTTTTACTAAGTTAAAGGCGCTATATAAACACAAGTTGTTGTAGTTGATACCGAGATGTCCCTCTATTTCTCCCTCAGTCCCCTGGGTCTGGTTACTGGTGGCGGAGTTAGCTGATTTCAGCCAGGGTGACAGGAGGGGGTTGCCGCATTTGATCTCCGTGCCCTCTCTTCCAGGATGTGCCGGGACACAAAATCTCACCCAGGGCTCTTTAGTGACCCCTGCTGCACGGCACCTTCAGGGGAGGAAATGAGGAGAAATTCAAAAACAATAAGAAGTTCGAAAAAAAACTATCAAAAGTGGCTCGGAGGGGGAGTGGTGGGGGGGGCGGGGGGGGTTTGTTCCCTCTTTAACCTGTCAGTAGCTGTTGCTTTAATGAAACCGGACACTAATGAGACCTCACCTCACCAGAGTCTCCTTCTACCCCAAACAGCTGTTGACCAGGGAGGGGGAGGGGAAGGGAAAGCTTCTCGTTTCCGCTGCCCATTTAGCACCAGTGCAAGGAGTGTGCGACCCTGATTCACTGCAGCCCCTCTGATCTATCAAGTGCCAATTATTTAGCCCAGACAGTAAGAGAGGGAGCGCGACCTCCTGATTAAAGTGTCTTTCCGACACTGTAATGCATGCTCTCGCTCATCTCTCGTTCAAAGGGGCTGCACACCCTCTCTCCAATCCTCGTGTCCTTGTCCACCCAACCCTTTCTAGTTTTGCGCTTAAACGCTGCGATATTGTTAGCCTATTTTCTCTTCCTCCCGTGTAAAATGTTTCGCTGCCTTTCCAGTTCGTGAGGCTTCGTCGTGGCAATTGAACGTTTGAAATAACTGCCCCTACAAGTGGCTCAGTGGACAGCACTCATGCCTCTGAGTCAGAAGGTTGTGGGTTCAAGTCCCACTCCAGAGACCTAGTTGTTATAGTTGCACCAGGAAAGCTATTTGACATGTTACTCGAGGGCTTTTGATTTGTGTGTCAACCGTGAGCAGCATCTGAGTCAGAAGGTCGTGGGTTCAAGTCCCCACTCCTTGAGTACAAAATCCAGGCTGATACTCCCAGTGCAGTGCTGAGGGGGCGCTGCACTGTCGGAGGTGCCGCCTTTCAGATGTGATCTTAAACCGAGGCCCCGTCCGTCCTCTCAGGTGATTTAAAAAAGATTCCAGGGCACTATTTTGAAGAAGAGCAGGGGGAGTTCTCCCCGGTGTCCTGGGCCAATGTTTATCCCTCAACCAACATCACTAAAACCGATGATCTGGTCCGTATCACATTGCTGTTCATGGGAGCTTGCTGTGCGCAAATTGGCTGTCGCATTTCCTACGACTGTGACTACACTTCAAAAGTTGACCAGAACCCTGGGGTGGGGTGTGGGGGTTGGGGGGATAACTCCCCTTCTCTTCTTTGAAATATCGTTTACATCCACCTGAGAGGGCAGACGGTTTAACCTCTCATTGAAAGGCGGCACCTCCGACAGTGCAGCACTCCCTCAGTATGGTGCTGGAGTGTCAGCCTGGTCGGGGGTCAGGGACAGGGGGGGAGGAACGACGAGAATGTTTTTGTTTAGTTAACTCTGAGGACGTCATCAGGGGAAATTTCCTGAGAGGACTGACCAAGCTACGAGGGTGCAAGGGAGCTTAACCGAAGTTTCAGCTCAGAGGCTGCCTGATGATCAAAGTTCCTCGTTGCTTTCTATGGCATTGCTATTGCTGCTCTGTCTACAGTAATATGAGTCAATATGTATTTGGAGTACTGGCTCATATTACTCGTCAGTACACAGTTTTCCAGGTTCAAGCCCAGGTCTGTGCTGAGCGAACTGATCTCTGCTGGGGTCGACCGTCAGGTGGCTACAGCTAGCCTCAGTATACTTGGCCTAGTGAGGGATAGAAATCTGTCATCCAGTGATCCTCGCTGAATGTGGTGAGAATCAGAACAACTTGTATTTAGATGGCGCCTTTAACGTAGTGAAACATCCCCAGGGTGCTTCACCGGAGCGCAATCAGACAAAATTTGATACCGAGCCACATAAGGAGATATTAGGACAGGTGCTTGGTCAAAGAGGTAGGTTTTAAGGGGCATCTTAAAGGAGGAACGAGAGGTAGAGAGGCGGAGAGGTTTAGGGAGGGAATTCCAAAGCTTAGGGCCCAGGCAGCTGATGGCACGGCCACCAATGGTGGAGCGAAGGAAATCGTGGGATGCGCAAGAGGCCAGAATTGGAAGAGCGCAGGGATCTCGGAGGGTTGTTGGCAGTGTTCCCTTTAAGCAGCGCGGTTGCGCTGCGGTCCGGAGCTCCTGCGCAAGCCGCTCGCCGGCTTTACAATCGGAATTACCGCGCGTGCGCGAACATTTGAATGGGCCGCGCAGCCACTTAAAGGGGCCGCGCACCCGAAAAAAAAATGACAGGGAGCTTTGGTTGTTGGGCCGGAGGAGGTTATAGAGATGGGGCGGGCCGCAGCCATGGTCAGGTGAGAATAGGATTGAAGCTGGGCGATGTTGCCTCCCAACGTCTGTCTAGGCTGATGTACGAAGAATAGTGGCTTGGGAAGGAGGGGGTGTTGGGGGCAGGCGGTGAGGAGGGGAGGGGTGGTCCGCTGGCGCTGCTGGAGCTTTATCTCAGTATGAGGAGAGAACAGGAGAAAATTGGCAAGAAGTATAAGATTTTCAGTCTGCAGCCAGTCCCTATCACCACCATTGCGAATGCGTTAATGGCCCTTCCACCCAGAGCCAGTGTAAATATTTACTCTCTAATCTCGGTAAACTGCCCAAACCGTCCTGTCATTGTAACTATATGAAGTGATTGTGTACTTTACATTAACTCCTTCTTGCTCCTGATAAAACGCATGGAGAGCAGAGTACCAGCTTCCTATTCCGTGAGATCTATCGATTAGACCTTACACAAGTGGCAATTAAACTTTATTTTGTTTTAACAATTAAAGGTCCCACAAACAGCAATGTGATAATGACCAGATAATCTGTTTTGGTTATGTTGATTGAGGGATAAATATTGGCCCAGGACACCGGGGGAGAACTCCTTTACTCTTCTTCGAAATAGTGCCATGGGGTCTTTTACGTCCACCTGAGAGGGCAGACGGGGCTTCGGTTTAACATCTCATCCAAAAGACGGCACCTCCGACAGTGCGGCACTCCCTCAGCGCTGCACTGGAGTGTCAGCCTAGCTTTCTGTGCTCAAGTCCCGCGAGTGAGACTTGAACCCACAACCTTCTCGTCTCAGAAGCGAGCGTGCTACCTGCTGAGCCACAGCTGACTGTTTGCCAACTGTGGTATTTTAATGGGCAGTGACATAATGGTTGCCTTTCCCTCCTGTTTTTGCGCTGTCGCAGATGATGGATGAGGCCTGTTGGGAAATAAAGGGCGTAGAGAAACGGCTGGGAACTTGGGAGTTAGAAGATAAATGAAGTGCCATGGCTGACAAAATGGTGGGGCAGGCTCGTTGGGGTTGGACAGCCTACTCTTGATCCAGGCCATCCTCAGCAGGCCAGGTGACACCACTTAGTTTGTGTTGGTATAAGGTGGTTCCAGCTTCGCTTCAATGCAAACGTGGGAATGATGGCAGCCAGAGAGAATTTCCACAAGCCAAGTAATGGCCTGGACTCTGGTGGGGTGGGGGGGGTTGGAGGAGAACCCCCTTGCTCTTCTTCAAGATAGTGCCATTGGATCTTTTATGTCCACCTGAGAGAGCAGACAGGGCTTCGGTTTAACATCTCATCCGAAAGACGGCACCTCCGACAGTGCAGCGCTCCCTCAGCACTGGCACTGGAAGTGGCAGCCGAGATTATGTGCTCAGGTCTCTGGAGTGCGACCTTCTGATTTAGAGGCGAGAGTGTTACCACAATGAACTGTTGTGTCAAAGAAATGTCACAAAAACATCTGAATTGGATGAAAAAGTAACTGGCTAGAATCCCCTCAACCCTATGCAGAAAGAAGGCCCAGAGGCCCACATGACTGCAATAGTTCAGCTTGCCAAAAGTCTAGACTGACGGGACACAGCTAGATATCACTGTCTTTCTTGAGTCTTTTGAAAGCCTTCTCTTTCTTTTTCAGTTCTTATCTTCCTCAAACTTGCCCTTGTTTTGTTACTTAAATCCTTTTTTTTCCTATCCGTTGCCATACCCTTCTCCATTTGTGTTTTTTTTTAACAAATGCCATCACTCTCTTAGAGCCATAAAGGCCCAGACTCGCAAATGGAACCAGTAAATTGCCAGCCGTGGCTCAGTGGGTAGCACTCTTGCCTCTGAGCCAGAAGGTTGTGGGTTGGAAGTCCCACTCCAGAGACTTGAGCACAAAAAATCTGGGTTGACAACTTCCAGTGCAGTACTGAGGGGGTGCTGCACTGTCAGAGGTGCTGCCTTTAGGATGAAACATTAAACCGAGGCCCCGTCTGACATCTCAGGTGGACATAAAAGATCCCGTGGCACTATTTCGAAGAAGAGCGGGGGAGTTATCCCCGGTGTCCTGGCCCAATATCAATCACCATCACTAAAAACAGATGATCTGGTCATTATCACATTGCTGTTTGTGGGAGCTTGCTGTGCGCAAATTGGCTGCCGCGTTTCCTACATTACAACAGTGACTACACTTCAAAAAGTACTTCATTGGCTGTAAAGCGCTTTGAGACATCCTGAGGTCGTGAAAGGCGCTATAGAAATGCAAGTCTTTCTTTATAGGACTGCAGACTCCATTATTTTATCGATAATTACATAAGCCACTGCAGAGAGAATGGCAATAATATAAACCCCAGGGATTCATCCTATCACATCTATCTGCAGTCTTTCCGTTCCAGTATTCTTTTTACCAGTACAACATTATAACAGGTTCATCAATTGTGCAAACTTAATTTAGTGAGGAGAAAAGCCTCACCCTTGTTTTGCTGAGCTTTGTTTTCACCAATACGAGGGATGCTAACGCTTGCAAAATGGAACACTTTCCTACTGTAGACACCCAGTAAACTTCTAACATTCTCGGGTCAGGCACAGTATGGCGGGAGCGTCCTCTGCACCAATGATGCTCCTGAGGCCGAAAGTCCTTTGCGGCGTTCTGAGGACATGAAAGGCGTTATGTAAGTGCAAGTTCTCTCTGTACTTTCTCTGAACGTTGCTGGTAAATTGCATCACTCGTGCCTCGAGGCAGTCTTTTCCTCAGCGGCCTCCCCCCCCCCCCCCCCCCCCCCCCCGCTAAAAACACTTTGGTTATCATGCTTCTTTAAAGTATCTGCGCGTCGATCAGTCTGTTGGTGGTTTTCCCCGTCACTGGAGTGGTCTGAGATGGAGATCCACCCGACCAATCCTGCCTAGCTACATGAAGGAGAACTGCGGTGATTAGGATCTAAAGGAGGTTGGGTTCACTGGTATTTTGTACATTCTTCTTGCTAGAACTGAATGTACTGGCAAGGAACTTACTCCCATTGCACGCTGAACGGGTTTGATGGGTTGAATGGTGTTTTCCTGCACTATATTTTTCTTAATGTTTTTTCAGGAAATGGAACCCTGACCTGATAGAGGTCTTTAAGATTATGAAAGGGTTTGATAGGGCAGATGCAGAGAATATGTGTCCATTTGTGGGGGGAGACCAAAACTCAGAAGTCATGAATGTAAGATAGTCACTAATAAATCCAATAGGGAACTCAGGAGAGACCTCTTTACCCAGAGAGTGATTAGAATGTGGAACTCGCTACCACAGGGAGTGGTTGAGGTGAAAAACATAGATTTCTTTAAGGGCAGGCTAGATAAACACATGAGGGAGAACAGAGTAGAGGGTTATGTTTTTTTTATTAATTTATGGGATGTGGGCGTCGCTGGCAAGGCCGGCATTTATTGCCCATCCCTAGTTGCCCCTTGAGAAGGTGATGGTGAGCCGCCTTCTTGAACCGCTGCAGTCCCGTGTGGTGAAGGTACTCCCACAGTGCTGTTAGGGAGGGAGTTCCAGGATTTTGACCCAGCGACAATGAAGGATCGGCCGATACATTTCCAAGTCAGGATGGTGTGTGACTTGGAGGGTGAACTTGCAGGTGATGGTGTTAATGGGGTGAGATGAAGAGGGATGGGCGAAGGCTCATGTGGAACATAAACACTGACATGGACCTGTTGGGCTGAATGGCCTGTTTTTTGCTGTAGATGCTATGTAATTCTATGTAACCCTCAGGGTGGGAGTCAAGCACTTTATTACAAGGGATATCAGGGGGTAAAAATTCACTTGGTTGCGCCTCCCGTTAGCGCCTTAAGAGGGCGCTAATGGGGCGCAAAGCCGCTAACGCCCGGGCGCAGCGATGTTTGCGCCGCTCGAGAACTTAACTTGAGATTGTGCGGCGGCGCTAAAACTTACCGCTGCGACCACCTGCGCGCGCAGATTGTGACGTCATTCCATGGTGCAACGCCCTTGTGGCGCCCCGTAGCGGAAATTGAGTGGCGCCCCCTGCCTTACCGCCTGGCGCTTCCAACGACCAGAAGACTGGAACGCTATCAATCGCTGTGGGGCTGGGGGGGTCGCTATTTAAAGGGGGCCTCTTCCTGTCTTTTATTGTTGGTGGCATTTTTGAACTACGCATTCTGAGAGAGAGAGGGAGAGACTTCTGGAGAGATTCAACGTTGTGTGAAGGAGTTTTGGGTACTGAGCAGCACTTTGCAGGTTCATTTTGATTTGCCATTCCTTGTATCGATTTAGCAGAGAGTGTGGGAGCTGCACTCTGAGCTCTTTGCCTGGTACTTTCCATTGTTCTTTCCAGCACATTTGATGTGCAAGTCTCTCCAGGCCGAGATTCAAGGCAGCAATGAACAGGATGTGGATGGAAAGCAAGATTAACCATCCCCTTTAAGAACTGGCCCGTGCCATTGTGTGTGTGTTCCATTGCTGACTGACATCACATGAGCTTCGCCAGCGCTCTGAGGTAGCGCCTCACTGCTCGGCCTTTGCGCCTTAAGAGAGGTGTGCAGCGCCTGCTTTAGCGCTCCACTCACCTCCCGGGGCGGTAAAAGTGAAGTTTCCTGTCAGTGCCGATAATTAGCGCCAGGCGCTAATATTTGCGTCCGGACGATATTTGCGCCCCAAATGGGGCGCGACCTAATTTCTACCCCCAGATCTCTTAAAGGTAGAACATTTTGAAATCCTGTAATGGATCCTTTAAACCTGAATCAAGTTTGCATCTCATTGGGCTGGGGTAATGGCACTGGCGGTAGTGGGACGAATAAAAGGTTATGCACATCCGATCTGAATGGAAGCAGTTGCCATCGCCCAGTGCTTGCTGTTTTTAGCGGTGTGGGTGGGCAGTGTTAGCCCGTAACGTCTTGAGACCGATATAAACACCGCCACAAGGGAAGATCTACTCACGTCTCACCAAGAGCTGTCTGAACCCCATATCACCCCATGAACCATGTTAACTTGCCTTTTGTACTCCCCCAGTTGTGACTATTAGAGTATCAATCTGGCCAATTACCGGCCCATCAGCCTACTCTCAATCATCAGCAAAGTGATGGAAGGTGTCGTCGACAGTGCTATCAAGCAATAACCTGCTCGCCGATGCTCAGTTTGGGTTCCGCCAGCACCACTCGGCTCCCGACCTCATTACAGCCTTGGTCCAAACATGGACAAAAGAGCTGAATTCCAGAGGTGAGGTGAGAGTGACTGCCCTTGACATCAAGGCAGCATTTGACCGAGTGTGGCATCAAGGAGCCCTGGTAAAATTATTCTCAGGTCGTCGTCAGGCTCTTCACAGCCAATGAAGTCGGTTTTTTTTGAAGATTTTGTGCTCCTGTGTCCTGTGAGTGGGACTTGAACTTTCTGACTCAGAGGAGAGAGTGCGACCAACTGAGTCAAACTGACACCTTGTGAAGGGCTGTAGTACGTCACAATGTTTATTTCTAACTCAGAGTATCGAAGGCCCTGTATTTATTAGGCTTCATTTTTTATTAAGTTGCTGAGGGCATGATACCAGTACCTGGACCCAAATGGCCACTCTATACCTGCTGGTCTAGAGTTGTTTTCCTTAAAGCTGAGAAGGCTGAGGGGGGACCTGATTGAGGTGTACAAAATTATGAGTGGCATAGATAGGGTAGATAGAAAGGAACTTTTCCCCTTAGTAGAGGGGTCAATAACCAGGGGGCATAGTTTCAAGGTAAGGGGCAGGAGGTTTAGAGGAGATTTGAGGAAAAACTTTTTCACCCAGAGGGTGGTTGGAATCTGGAACTCACTGCCTGAAAGGGTGGTAGAGGCAGGAACCCTCACAACATTCAAGAAGCATTTAGATGCGCACTTGAAACGCCATAGCATACAAGGCTACGGACCAAGTGCTGGAAAATGGGATTAGAATAGACAGGGCTTGATGGCCGGCGCGGACACGATGGGCCGAAGGGCCTCTTTCTGTGCTGTATAACTCTATGACTCTAGTACAGGGCAGGCTTTACAATTGAGGGGTGCCTCCAGCACATTTCTGGACCTGCTAGATTGGCCTGGAGTCTCCAGCAATTGAAGATTAATCTCCTGGACATTGCCGCGAGCAATCCTAGAGTAAAATGACAGGGGTGTTAAAAGAAAATGGTGTGTGTTTTCTTTTCATTTTCCTTGAACACTGATAGACAAATTTTTACAAGATAAGGGAGTGAAGGGTTATGGGGAGCGGGCAGGGAAGTGGCTTTGAGCCCAAGATCAGCCATGATCTTATTGAATGGCGGAGCAGGCTCGAGGGGCCGAGTGGCCTATTCCTGCTCCTATTTCTTATGTTAATTTTGCGAACCAGAGGACACAGATTTAAGGTGATTCGCTAAAGAACCAGGGGGAAGATGAGGAGAATTTTGTTTTTACGCAGCGAGTTGTTGTGATCTGGAATGCGCTGCCTGAAAGGGCGGTGGAAGCAGATTCAATAATAACTTTCAAAGGGCAGTTGGATATATACTTGAAGGGGAAGAAATTTGCAAGGAAATGAGGAAAGAGCAGGGAGAGTGGGACTAACTGGATCGCTCTTCGAAAGAGCCGGCGCAGACTCGATGGGCCGAATGGCCTCCTTCTGTGCTGTACAGTTCTACGGGCTAGAAATCCCTCTCGGGCGGTGCCGCAGAACGGGCGGTATCGGATCGGCCGCCCGTGATAGGCAGCGCCTGACATTCAGTCCCGTTGCAATTCCATTGCAGTCGACGAAACTGATTATCAGCCCTTAGGTTCTGTACCTGAGCAGGAGCTCAAGTCAGTGTTGAAGGAGGTTCTGTCAGAAGCCTTATAGAGTTAAGCCAGTGATGTTGTTGGTCGATTTAGTGTAGCTGTCGGCTTGAGCGCGAAGTCAGGTGGCCTACTCATCTGCCAAATCTCTGCAGGCTGTTTTTTATTCAATTTACTTTTGCATAACCACTGTTAATGCCATAAAAAATGCTGATGATATGTTGTGATAGAGCATTCAGTGGGTAGTAGCTGCAATCAGTTTGGCTATTAATGCGGCGCTATATTGGAACGATTTATTGTTTTATTAGGGTTAGATCCGTGCCCGCTTAGATCAAATCCGGTACTTTTCTTTAAAAACGTCTCTTAAAATCATTATGAGGGCTAATGGTCGCATTATCGCAGCTTCTATTAGAAGTTAAATCTTAGGCGGCAGTCGTGGATTTGGCCAACCTTTCGGGCATTTTTTTTAAAATGCCCTTATGATTTTACTCCTGGCAGTGTCCTGGAGATTAACCTTTAATTCCTGGCGAGTTGGCAACTCCACCAGAGCACTACAGTCTGAACAGGGCATGTTCTCGACTGCTTTGGCTTTGCTTTGTGCCACAGAGTAGGTTTTTATGGGATGTGGGCGTCGCTGGCATGTCCAGCATTTATTGCCCATCCCTAGTTGCCCTTGAGAAGGTGGTGGTGAGCCGCCTTCTTGAACCGCTGCAGTCCGTGTGGAGAAGGTGCTCCCACAGTGCTGCTAGGGAGGGAGTTCCGGGATTTTGACCCAGCGACGATGAAGGATCGGCCGATATATTTCCGAATCAGGATGGCGTGTGACTTGGAGGGGAACTTGGAGGTGGTGGTGTTCCCATGCGCCTGCTGCCCTTGTCCTTCTAGGTGTTATAGGTCGTGGGTTTGGGAGGTGCTGCCGAAGAAGCCTTGGCGAGTTGCTGCAGTGCATCTTGTAGATGGTACACACTGCAGCCACGGTGCGCCGGTGGTGGAGGGAGTGAATGTTTAAGGTGGTGGATGGGGTGCCGATCAAGCGGGCTGCTTTGTCCTGGATGGTGTCGAGCTTCTTGAGTGTTGCTGGAGCTGCACTCATCCAGGCAAGTGGAGAGTATTCCATCACACTCCTGACTTGTGCCTTGTAGATGGTAGCAAAGGCTTTGGGGAGTCAGGAGGTGAGTCACTCCTTGCAGGGTGGCACAAATGAGTTCATAGCACCCGGTACTATTTTTTTCAGCACTAGCAATACTCATGATGTCCCGTGTGTGGATGGTTCCTGATCACAGTGAGCCCTGTTCAGGGTGTTTCTCTCGGGGAGAGAGAGAGAGAGAGGGAGAGAGAGAACGGGGAAGACAATGGAAGGAGAGTCACCCTGTCCAAGATGGGGCATTCTTTCACATCTCTAACATCCATCATTGGCAGAGACTTGGAAGCATCTAGCTGCCATTGAGAGAAATCTGCCAAGTGGGTTGGATAGACCCTAAAAGAAACATAAAACAAAGTAATAACTACAACTGGAATAAATGCGTGCATTAATTGTACCCACTGCTGTCAAACACATTAAGGTTAGACAGAAACCTGCCCAGTGCTGTCACGAAACCTTAGACAACATGCCTAACCTGCCCAGTGCTGTCACCAAACCTTAGACAACATGCCTAACCTGCCCAGTGCTGTCACCAAACCTTAGACAACATGCCTAACCTGCCCAGTGCTGTCACCAAACCTTAGACAACATGCCTAACTCTTCACATCGCTTGTCCCAGTTTTCAGAAGCCACGTTGCCTCGGGTTAAATGAATACTTTCTCTCCTGTAAAATGACCTGTTCTAATTGGAACAGTTATAAACCGAGTTATTCCAGCGTCACTCTATCTAACAATATCAAGAGGAAGGGCAGTCTGGAGCAAATATTATTTATTCACATGGTTCCCGCCTTTCATATCGCAAAAATATTAGTTGATTTTTTAAAAATGTTTATCTCACCATGGAGATCCAGCAGGTCTGGACTTCTCATTCTGCTCCCCGGTCAGTGAAGGCACCGAGAAGATCCCGGTCGGTGAAGGGACCGAGGAGATCCTGGTCGGTGAAGGGACCGGGAGATCCTGGTCGGTGAAGGGACTGAGGAGATCCTGGTCGGTGAAGGGACCGGGAGATCCTGGTCGGTGAAGGGACTGAGGAGATCCTGGTCGGTGAAGGGACCGGGAGATCCTGGTCGGTGAAGGGACTGAGGAGATCCTGGTCGGTGAAGGGACCGGGAGATCCTGGTCGGTGAAGGGACTGAGGAGATCCTGGTCGGTGAAGGGACCGGGAGATCCTGGTCGGTGAAGGGACCGAGGAGATCCTGGTCGGTGAAGGGACCGGGAGATCCTGGTCGGTGAAGGCACCGGGGAGATCCTGGTCGGTGAAGGGACCGGGGAGATCCTGGTCGGTGAAGGCACCAAAGAGAGAGCCTTAAAGTAGCTGTTCTGAAAGAGTCAAGGGCCATTACGTGAGACCTGCCTCGCAGCCGACCCCGAGCTCTCAACCGGCTGGGCGCTCTACGTCCTCATCGGGCAGTGTGGTTCTCCAGGGTCGAGTGGCTCTGAATTGACTCCCATGTTGACCCTTGGCTTGGGTGACCAGGCTGTAAATATCTTGTTATACTGGGCAGAGCGGCTGGCTGGCATGCATGCATTATAGATATAGCGTTTAATTATACAACATAATTACCAAATCAAACAAGTGGAACAAAGCATGAAAGAGGGAAAACCATTCAATGTTTTGGCTTTAATATCTGACCTTTGAGTAACCTGAGTAAGAAATAGGTTCCCCAAAGTACCAAAATCACTGGCATTGCATCAGCCCCTTCAAGCATATGTGAAATGCACAGAGGTGCAAATGTTGCATACACTTTCCCCTTCTCTATCATCTCCAAGGCCCAACCCGGATGTGTAATTAGGAGGTAAATTGTGTTCCGTCAAACAATGGTAATCAAAGGCATAAATTGAATCAATGATTTGCACAGGGATCAAGGGATATGCTCCTTTGAACAACTTCAAGAAACCACCAACATAAATCGCCCTTTTTTTCAATACCTGCAGATAAAATCGGTTATCTCTGGAATATATCTGGGTGGACAACAGACTGTGTTCCCAGGCCGTCTCGGCTTGATGCTCTAATGTTTTCTCTCTCTCTGTATAAAAGGGAGCATGTAGTCTCCACTCTTTATAATATACTGTGGTCCGTGAGGCGTAGGACAGCAACTGAAATCAACTGGGGAGGGCGGAGGGGGGGTGGGGGGGGGGGGGGGGTGGGGGGAGCAAAGATTATGAAATTAACCAAAGATATTCCGACTCCTGGAGTGAAGTCATTGGGAAAGGGAGTTTTCTCCGGTGCCAACGAGGATTGCAGCAGACACTGGTTGAATAGCCAACATTGTGACCACCACTGGTCAAAACCATTGGGGTGGAGCTGCTCTTTCGCGTGTTAAAGAAGAAAAGGAAGACTTGCATTTCTATAGCGCCTTTCACGACCACCGGACGTCCCAAAGCGCTTTACAGCCAATGAAGTACATCTGAAGTGTAGTCGCTGTTGTAATGTAGGAAACGCGGCAGCCAATTTGCGCACAGCAAGCTCCCACTAACAGCAATGTGATAATGACCAGATAATCTGTTTTAGTGATGTTGGTTGAGGGATAAATATTGGCCCAGGACATTAGATGAAGATCGTGAACTCCCCTGCTCTTCTTCGAAATAGTGCCATGGTATCTTTTACGTCCACCTGAGAGGGAAGACGGTGCCTCGGTTGAGAGACGGCACCTCCGACAGTGCAGCACTCCCTCAGCACTGCACTGGAGTTTCGGCCTGGATTTTTGTGCTCAGGTCTCTGGAGTGGGACTTGATGGGGGGGATAAACAACTGGTGTCTTCCAAAATGTTCAACATGGCGATGAAAATGCATTCTCGGGAACTTCCTCCTTCAAAGCCACACATTACCACAAATTTGTTAGCGGGACAGGCATTTCCCTCTTTTTTGGTAACGAGAGGAACTTTTATATTTTAATTACAAGATAATACTATCCTCTACTGAGCCTGCTGCTTATTTACAAAGAAGAGAGAAAAAGAATGAAAGACGTGCATTTCTATAGCGCCTTTCGCCACCTCAGGACGTCCCAAAGCGCTTTACAGCCAATGAGCAGTATATTTTTGAAGTGCAGTCACTGTTGAAATGTAGGTAATGTGGCAGTTAATTTGCGCTCAGCAAGGTCAAAACTTCCAACGCTATGATTCTTAACATTAGATGAAGATGGTGGCTCTGTAGAATATTTGTTCCTCTCTCTATACGTCTAAGCTTCAATAGCATTGTTGGCTAGATGTTCAAACAGCTGTTTTACAGGTGTTAATTGGCACACTTAAGTACTGATCAAGACGTGGCCGATTAAGTGCTCCGCAGTACGTAACAATCCCATTGTAATAGCAGACTCACTTTCTGGAAGGTTTTATCCAAAATAGTAGGGCTGTTGGCTCTTCCTGCTGTGAGAAGGATACAAATATTTTTCCTGCCTTCTTGTACCCCAGTTGCTCGCTGATAGAAAGACTCACGTCAACTTGCCCGAGTTCCCGCTGCCAGACGTGTCCCCGTTGCCCTGTGAGCAGGCGAGCTACTTGACCGGGTGATGCGCCAAGGGGTTCCCAACTCTGGTTGGACCTATTCCTGGCGGTTTCATCACGTGACCGCCTGCCTCCAACCACCTGCCATTGGTCGCCTGACGCGTCCATCCTCATGGCCCACCGCCTTCCGACGCCAATCAGAAAGCGAATGGACTCTTCATTGCCCAAGTGGATGATTCTTGACTATCTGTCAAACACACCTTTTTGCCCATGTCTGGTAATTTTATAATCAATAAATAAGCAAATGCGTCAACCATTAACCAGGAATAGAACAACCAATCCGCCACGCCCCATCCACACCACCCTCCCCAACCTCCCCACGCCTTGTGTGAACAGCAGACAGCCACTGATGCACGATAGTCTTACAAAAAGCATCTCACTTTGGACCTCATGATCCTTTGGAGATCTGCAACAACAACAACTTGCGCTTACATAGCGAATTTAATGTAACAAAACGTCCCAAGGTGCTTAACAATAGCGATATCAATAGAAAACATTTTTGACAAATGTTGCTTCCATTGCTGAGGTCTTAAAGGCAGCGCTCCATTTTATTTCAACCCAACTTTGTGCCCTCCCCTCTTGGAGGCACCAGCTCTTGTTGGGGTACAGCTCCACGTAAGCCACCTCCTGTACCTCAACAAACTAAGTCATGGCTACTGGCCTATACTCCCTGGAGTTTAGAAGAATGAGAGGTGATTCTGAGGGGGATTGACAGGGTAGATGCTGAGAGGTTGGTTCCCCTGGCTGGAGAATCTAGAACTGGGGGGCACAGTCTCAGGATAAGGGGTCGGCCATTTAGGACTGAGATGAGGAGGAATTTCTTCACTCAGAGGGTTGTGAATCTTTGGAATTCTCTACCCCAGAGGGCTGTGGATGCTGAGTCGTTGAGTATATTCAAGGCTGAGATCGATAGATTTTTGGACTCGTGGGGAATCAAGGGATATGGGGATCGGGCGGGGAAGTGGAGTTGAGGTCGAAGATCAGCCATGATCTTATTGAATGGCATAGACTCTCTCAGCATCTAGCCTGTCAAGCCCTCTCAGAATCTTATATGTTTCAATGAGATCGCCTCTCATTATTCTAAACTCCAGAGAGTATAGGCCCAATCTACTCAATAAAGGATTGGTTGAGGCGAATAGCATGGATGCATTTAAGGGGGAACTAGATAAACACATGAGGGAGAAAGGAATAGAAGGATATGCTGGTGGGGTTAGATGAAGTAGGGGTGGGAGGAGGCTCGTGTGGAGCATAAACACCGGCACGGACCAGTTGGGCCAAATGGCCTGTTTCTGTGCTGTAAATACTATGTAAGTAAAGCATTGTCTATTTAATATTCATGCTGCCCTGAAAGACGTTTAGGGCATTGCTTTTTCAATTTTAGTCCGCTGTGGCCCTCAAGGATGTTAACATTTCCAATGAATTTTAAGGATTAATACTGTGTAAACATTTCAGACAAAGATTTTGATAAAAGTCTCATTATTTATATCCCTGTGTATAACTTCCAATTATGTGAATCGTTAGCAAACTTTGGCTTAAAAAGCCTCCACAAATCTTGGCACGTGACCACAGAGCTTGGCTTTATGCAGGTGTTGCGCTGTGGAAGAGATGCCATTTTAAGTCTCAAACATTGGCCATTGTACATTGGAGATGGGGGGGTGGAGGGTGGTGGTGGCGGGCAGGAGGTGGGGGAGAGGGAGAGACCCAGCACTAAAAAGCATCAAGCTGCCATCCCGTAAACCCGCACACGCCTGCCTTTCCTCAAACGTTTAACCTGGTCCTCGAGTCGCCGGCTTGGTCGGAACAGCAACACTGGCTTCGGTCCATGGTTTATTTGTGGATTAGGAGGTGGGCGGGGGGTGGCCGGGGAAAGGGGGAAGAAAGCTTCTCGCAGTCCTTGCGCTGAGGTCGTTTGGAAGAGTGGAGTGGATTTTCTCTGGCCCCGCACCAAGGGAACAGAGTGCTGTTGCAGATATACAGAACCCAGTGCGTGTTCAGACACTGGGCCGCACGTCAACCTGAAGTTAAAGTTTCATAGACAGAGCTAAATAGAAAAAAAAACAAGTTTCAGTGTAAGCCAGAAACTTAGGGTTCTATAAGTGCATGTGTGTGTGTATGTGGGGTTGGGGGGAGGGCAGCAAATAGAATTAGAGGTCTTTAATCCTCCAGTTGTTGACGATTATGATTTTAAGTGTTGAGGTTGCCTCTCTTTAAGCAAAAGAGAGTTGTTAACTTTAGTGATCTTTTAAAAGCTAAACCTAATTGAATCTCCACCATCAGAATTTTTGGCCAGTTTAATTAAAAGGTTCAAGGTCCTCACTTTCAGTGGAAAAGCGAGAGTTACAACAAAAAAAAAAATTGTGTTTTGCCATCTTTTTGTAATCATTTATATATTTGGTTCCCCCGCCCTGGACTGCCTGTGCCGACAGGGCAAGGGAGCAGAATCAATGTCAGAGAGGCAGAGTCATCCATCCTAGGGTGTTTCAACGATCACCGATGCTCTCATGTGGATGCCCATCCAGCTCCCTCAAGCTGTTGAGCTCAGGCTCCCCCGTGTGACAGTCACCCCCTTTCCACCCAAGGTGCCGTCAGCTGTTCCTGGGCTAACCCCTGATGAAGGGATTTAAATCCAACAAACTAACATGAAAAATACAATGCGCAAATGTTTAGATTGACAGTGCCTGGTGTCCTTTGGGTGGGGGCCTACCCCGCCCAAAGGACACCAGACACTGTCAATCTAAACATTTGCTTATTGTATTTTTCATTGTAGTTTGTTGGGTTTGAATTCCTTCATCAGGACTTGATGTATAAAGAAAGAAAGACTTGCATTTCTATAGCGCCTTTCACAACCTCAGGACGTCCCAAAGCGCTTTACAGCCAATGAAGTACTTTTTGAAGTGTAGTCACTGTTGTAATGTAGGAAACGCGGCAGCTAATTTGTGCTCAGCAAGCTCCCACAAACAGCAATGAGATAATGACCAGATCATCTGTTTTAGTGATGTTGGTTGAGGGATAAATATCGGCCCCAGGGCACCGGGGAGAACTCCTCTGCTCTTCTTCGGAATAGTGCCGTGGGATCTTTTACGTCCACCTGAGAGAGCAGACGGGCCCTCGGTTTAAGGTCTCATCCGAAAGACGGCACCTCCGACAGTGCAGCACTCCCTCAGTACTGCACTGGGAGCGTCAGCCTAGATTTTTTTGTGCTCAAGTCCCTGGAGTGGGACTTGAACCCCCAACCTTCTGACTCAGAGGCGAGAGTGCTGCCCACTGAGCCACGGCTGACACTTAACGGTGCATTAAGGGCCTGTGTTTTCAGCGTTGCAAATCTGTTAATTGTTTACCTCAGTGGGTCACGTTGACCCCATCAATCCGTTTACGCTGTGAGAAAATGTACTGCCTGTTCTGTTACCGGGCGCTCACAGAGCCAGGGCGGCCCCAAGCCCGGTCTGTGGTCTATGCCGAGTTAGTTCATCTCACCCAGGCTGCAGTTAGGCTGCTCCTGGTCTAAGAAGGGGCCGAGAAATGATCAACTGCAGTGGCTGCTCCTGATTTATATCCGGTGACTGCTGCTAAAATGGAGTACGTTCGTGAGCATTGGTGGAAGACTGGTTCAGTCTCGGTTATAGTTCCGCCCAACTCCCCCCCTCATGCAGTCGAGTAAGCTGCTGACACGCAATGGCTCGCCTCCCAGACAGCACAGGGAATGCCCGGGGTGGTGAGCTAACTGAGGGCGGTTGTACACCTGTGACAGCCCGTGCCCGCAGAAGAGGATAGGGAGAAAATAGATGGCGGGGGGGGTGGGGTGGGGGAGGGGGATGGTGGGCGGGTGGGTGTGGGCAGGGGCGAGAGAAAAAATGGATTAAAAGGCGTTCGATTCGGGAAACCCTGCAAGCCATGGGTTGTGATTGACAAGCCTTTATCTTGAGAGCGGGCCATGCCTTTACAAGTTCATAGAACCGAACAAAAAGAAAATTACCTCTTCGAGACATTGATGGATGAGTGCTGTACTAGAAAAAACGGTTGCTTTGCCAGTCTGTCTTCATTCCCATCCCAACTACACGTCTGTGCAAAGGAGCCGTGCCCAGCCGTACATTGCTGTATCCACGTAGCCTTCAACCTGACACAGTCTGGCACCATTGCCTCCTCCTCATTGACCGCATTCAGATGATGCGATTTCCAGTCTCGTCTCACTCCTTCAACCCCATTTACAGCTTGCAACACACCTGTACTTCCTGGGTTGAAGGGCAAAGGTCAACAGCAACGACAGTACCCTTGGTACAGTGCACCTCAGATGCAGGACAATCCAAACGACTGAACTTTGTTTGTTTTTTAAATGCAAGCCACCCGTCTCTCTGCTCTCTCCATTTCCATTTCTGAGGCCAGTGGAAAGGGAGAAAAAATGCACACAGGTGAAGACAGCTTTGACCCTGCTCCAAGAACCAATGTCTGGTTTTGATGAAGATTGGTTGGCCCGTTGCCTGAGGCTTGCAATCTTCAATCTTTCCTTCTGTAAAGCACAGGATCATCATCAAGGCCTTACAAACCTATAGCAAGCAAAGCTCCTTTGGAAAAGACTACACATTTCTCAGGAAAACATTCTCTATTGAGACAGGATTCCAGAAACTGGGAGGGCAGATGCTCTTCCTTATGTCCCTTCCCCCCAAAATAAAAGTATGTCAATTTTTAAAAAATGAGAAATGACCTTCCTCAGCATTTCTTCCTAGACCTTAGATACAAGCAACAAAGTGGCTGCTGGAAGGACCGTGCAATTTAGAATTGTTGGTAATACCAAAAATACTTCTTTCCAATCTTATTGAACATTTGATTGAGCTCCCAGATTTTCCTGATGCTCAAACTCAAAAGCTTTAGTTGGATTGATTCCTGGGATGAGAGGGTTGTCCTATGAGGAGAGATTGAGTAGATTGCGCCGATACTCTCTGGAGTTTAGAAGAATGAGAGGTGATCTCATTGAAGCATAAAAGATTCTGAGGGGGGTTGACAGGGTAGACGCTGAGAGGTTGTTTCCCCTGGCTGGAGGGTTTAGAACTAGGGGGCATAGTCTCAGGATAAGGGGTCGGCCATTTAAGACTGAGATGAGGAGGAATTTCTTCACTCAGAGGGTTGTGAATCTTTGAAATTCTCTGCCCTAAAGGGCTGTGGATGCTCAGTCGTTGAGTATATTCAACGCTGAGATCGATAGATTTTTTAGACACTAAGGAAATCAAGTGATATGGAGATCGGGCGGGAAAGTGGAGTTGAGGTCGAAGATCAGCCATGATCTTATTGAATGGCGGAGCAGGCTCGAGGGGCCGTATGGCCTACTCCTGCTCCTAATTCTTATGTTCTTTTGATACCTGTCAGTTGTTGACCAGCCAGTTCAATGGATCACCTTCTAACAGGGCAATGTTCTACCTCAGTGTAAGGGTGGAAGGTGGGGAGTGTAATTAGCAGGTGACGTGGCCTTGGGGTCCGACAAAGTTGTAGAAGTCCTACATATTTTCAAATTGGAGAAATAGGTTGAAGACCGAAGGCCTGTCTTACAGCACACCACCAAGGTTGAGAGCAGAAAAAGCAGGAAGCAAATCAAGGAGTAGTGATTAGGTAAAGAGAAAGAAAGAAAGAGAGAGAGAAAGAAAAAGAGAGAAAGAAAGAGAGAAAAAGAAAGAGAGAGAAAGAAAGAAAGAAAGAGAGAAAGAAAGAAAGGTGCTTTAAAAGGCTGTAGATTGCAGGAGGTAGGGAAAACTGAGGGGAAAAGAAGTTCCACAGGGTTGAGATTATGAGAAAGAGTAGGAGATAGTGTGATGGGTCTTGATTTGAAGACAGTGAGGAGGCAGGGAGGAGGAAAGAAGGAAAGGAAGACTTACATTTATATAGCGCCTTTCAATAGCTCAGGACATCCCAAAGCGCATTAAAGACAATTAAATACTTTTGAAGTGTAGTCGCTGTTGTAATGTAGGAAACGTGGCAGCCAATTTGCGCACAGCAAGCTCCCACAAACAGCAATGTGATAATGACCAGATAATCTGTTTTAGTGGTGTTGATTGAAGGATAAATATTGGCCAGGACAGCGGAGAGAACTGCCCTATTCTTCTTCGAAACAGTGCCAAAGGATCTTTTACCTTCCTGAGAGGGCAGACAGAGCCTCGGTTTAATGTCTCATCTGAAAGACGGCACCTCCGACAGGGCGGCGCTCCCTCAGTACTGCACGGGAGTGTCAGCCTGGATTGTGAGCTCAAGTCTCTGGATTGAGGTTTGGACCCACAAGCTTCTGACTCTGAGGCGAGAGTGCTAGCCACTGAGCCACAGCGGACACCTCGGAAGAAAATGTAGGATGTGTTTCGAGCTTAGGAGGAACCTGAGGAAAATGTTCAAAGCAGCAAAGCATCTAAAGCAGGTTGGCTGGTGTTATTTTCATGTGCAGAAGCTGAGGGCCATTTAGAAGATAAGAAACATGAGAGAAAACAGGCTGGTTTGGCCTATTGAAGCTCATCCCTGTAGTATACAAACGCCTGTCACAATATTCAGTTATATCTTGAACAACACAGTGTCTTCACCTCTGCTGCCCTACCTTGCAGATCATTCCAGTGTTATTACCCTTGGAATAAGCAAGTTCTTTACTACATTACAACAGTGACTACACTTCAAAAGTATTTCATTGGCTGTAAAGCGCTTTGGGACGTCCAGTGGTCGTGAAAGGCGCTATAGAAATGCAAGTCTTTCTTTCTTTCCTTCCTTCTTTCTTTCTTTCTCTCTGTTTTTCTCTCTCTCTCTCTCTTTCTTTCTTTCTCTCCCTTTCTTTCTTTCTCTCTTTCTTTCTTTCTCTCTTTCTTTCTCTCTCTCTTTCTTTCTTTCTTTCTCTTTCTCTCTTTTTCTTTCTTTCTTTCTCTCCCTTTCTTTCTTTCTCTCTCTTTCTTTCTTTCTCTTTCTTTCTTTCTCTCTTTCTTTCTCTCTTTCTCTCTTTCTTTCTCTCTCTCTCTTTCTTTCTTTCTCTTTTTCTTTCTTTCTCTTTCTTTCTTTCTCTCTCTCTTTCTCTCTCTTTCTTTCTCTCTTTCTTTCTTTCTCTCTCTTTTTGAGAGATCTGTTTTAAATTCATGTGGGAGACCCTGATCATCTGAGATAATAGTCACAGAACTGGCTGCTCCATCACCAAAAAAGCCTGTCCTGTTCTTGGACGCCGGTCCATCTGTATAGGGTTGTAATTAGTCATTTTGCGGTTATTTCCAGTAGCCTTCTAAGGGGTGGTAAGGTGAAGTTAGTCCTCCTTTGCTGCTTCTCCCAGCTGTGCGCTTGGGTTGTTCAAGCTGCCCTCTCTTCCTTTAGGCCGGTTGCCTGTTTTCCGCTCGTTGAACAACACAGGCAAGCTTGGGAACCTACTGCCAGTGGGTGGGGACCTGCGTTATTCTGTTCCAAGGATTGTCGGAGCATCAGGTCGCCGTGCCTCCACAGCGCTCGAACACCGACATTGCACCAAATATAGGCAATGGCTAATATTGGAAAGTTGATACCTTTTACCCTGTGTACAATCAGGTGGAACAGGACCGTGCGGGCTCACGTTCCTTCGGGTCACAGAGACTTTCTGATGAGCGGACATCCTGTTGGAGTTGACTGATTCCCATTTGAACTCGCGTTAAACGTGGCACTCGCCATGTGCTATCAGTGGATCGTCTCCAGTTGGGCAGAATTTAAGCTACCTGCAGTACAGGGCGCAGGAGGGACTCAGGACCACTGTGTGAGGTCAGGCGTCTGCCCTGAACCTCTGACGGTACCAAGGCTTGAGCTGGCGAAACAGTGCACTCAACCTTTGATACTTCATCCCAACCCCACGTGCACATGTCAAGCAAGCATCGCAATAGATCTAGTTGCTTCTATCATTATTTTACTGCCGCTCCGTCTCCCTCCAGCTCCCTGCGCGTCCTCGTGCATCTGCTGGATTTGCTCTGGATCAATTGGCTTGGTCATCTGTCTCACCACACACGCAGTGCCCTGTGCTCCCAGCTCTCTAGGTGTTATATGGGAATAGCACCCAGGGGAGTAGCACACTCTATAGGGAATGGCATCCCCTATATATAATATAGTGAGCAGCTCACCCTCTATATATTATGGGGAGTAGCACCCTCTGTACATATTATCAGGGAACAGCACAATCTGTATATTTACTCACCTTTGCTCCATATCCCTTGATACCGAACAGCAATCTATTCATGTGGGAGCTTGCTGTGCGCAGATTGGCTGCCGCGTTTCCTATGTTACAACAGTGACGACACTTCCAAAGTACTTTTTTGGTTGTGAACTGCCTTGGGATGTCCTGAGGTTGTGAAGGGCACGGTAGAAATGCAAGCTTGTTCGTTCTTTCTTTCTCTCAGTCTTTGTGAAGAACGGGCACCTGAGGGAGGTTGGGGGTGTGCCGGCTCCCAACTGAACCGTACTCTTACCAGCGTCCAGTGTCGGCCGAGCCATACTCCACTGCAGTTACCAGTGTCGGGTTGTTTTTAAAAACCAAAATAGCAGCTATAAAAGCAATAAAACTGACAGGTGATATACAATCCTAGTATTATGGTAGATAATATATCATATTATACTATTAAAACATCTTAATGAGGCTGCGTCATCTTGGCTGAGACACAACAATCTATTCATGTGGGAGCTTGCTGTGCGCAAATTAGCTGCCGCGTTTCCCACATTACAACAGCGACCACACTTCAAAAGTACTTCATTGGCTGTAAAGCGCTTTGAGATGTCTGGTGGCCGTGAAAGTCTTTCTTTACTTCAACCTGCTTCAAGGGCCTAGTGGGAAGGTTTAATTGGAGAAAGAGTGCACAAAAGTATCAGACTACTTCCAGGTTAGGGTGTCTCCAAAACATTCAGTGTTCGTCTCCTAGGGAGGGAAAAAGTTTAATAGCGTACACTATGTTCCTTTTCTTCAGTGGAAGGTGAATCCTCGCAAACAGCTCCTTGTCCTGACCTCCCTGGAGGCTGCTAACCAGAACAGCTTAAGCTTGGCTTATCACACAACCTCAAACGGGCTTGCTGGAAGCGCTTCGAAAGACTCGCCACTAATGCAGACCGGGTGTCAGCTTGATTGTGGCTCTTCCCTCTAATTAATCTTTGGCCGCACAGCTAGGCAGGGGGAGTTAGCTGCTGTTTCTGGCCTGGGCACCGGTCCCAGCAAGGGGCAGCGTTGAAAGCTTCCCCGCAGAGACAGAAGGCCAACCCTTGCTGTGACAGGCTTCCTCGGTCATGTCAGCCCTCGTATCGGACGTGTCTGACTAACTCCCTTGGACTGACGAGGAAGATCTTTTTTCTTCCCCCCTTCCCCCCCCCCCCCACCCCTCCAACCGAGGGGATTAAAGGGAAAAGAAAATTCTTGCTTGCAGCCAGAGTTTGAGGAGGATCTTAACCTCGGATGTGTTTGATCCAGAAACCATGGCAACCAGGGTTAAAATGCCTGCCCCGCTGAGTGCCCCCGTGCCGCAGTTTCGTGGTGACCCCCTCTGTTTGACAACCTGTTACTATAAGTTAAGAAAAAAAGGATTATTTTTTAAAGAGGGAGTTTTGCTGTCCCGGTCTCTTCAACAATTAAATTGTTTTAACATCTCATTTGTTTTTCCTGTTGACCCGCCCCCCTCCTCCCCGCACCACCCCCCTCCCCGCATTCTATTGGTGCAGCAAGTGCGGGTGCTACAGTTGACCTCAGAGACCCCCCCAGGCAAGGGAGGGGCAGCTGAAAATAAATGCAGTCAGGGTTTCCGCCCCTGCTCACTGTCCATTGCCCCCGCCTTTGTGGACATCAGGTGAGAATAGGACCAAGCTCACAGAGAATGGCCTTCCCCTCCCTCCCCCAGAGGAATAATAGCTTGTCGACACTTGCAGTCCGGGTTATCACATGAGCAACGGCTACTCGGATGAGGTCGCAGAGGCTTATACCCTAGCGCATGTAGAACTCAACATGCGTGGAACCCTACCCCAACATGTGTGGAACCCTACCCCAACATGTGTGGAACCCTACCCCAACATGTGTGAAACCCTACCCCAACATGTGTGAAACCCTACCGCAACATGTGTGGAACCCTACCCCAACATGTAGGGAACCCTACCCCAACATGTGTGAAACCATACCCCAACATGTGTGGAGCCCTACCCCAACATGTGTGAAACCCTACCCCAACATGTGTGGAACCCTACCCCAACATGTGTGAAACCCTACCGCAACATGTGTGAAACCCTACCCCAACATGTGTGGAACCCTATCCCAACATGTGTGAAACCATACCCCAACATGTGGGGAACCCTACCCCAACATGTGTGAAACCATACCCCAACATGTGTGGAGCCCTACCCCAACATGTGTGAAACCCTACCCCAACATGTGTGGAACCCTACCCCAACATGTGTGAAACCCTACTGCAACATGTGTGGAACCCTACCCCAACATGTGTGGAACCCTATCCCAACATGTGTGAAACCATACCCCAACATGTGTGAAACCATACCCCAACATGTGTGGAACCCTATCCCAACATGTGTGAAACCATACCCCAACATGTGTGGAACCATACAAAAGAAAGTTGAGAAAGCAAAATACAATGGTGGAGCTACAGTGATCGTAACATTTTATCCATGTATAAATTTAGCCTCATTTTGCTCTCAGGTCAAGTGGACTTCTAGTCAGTTCCTTCACAGTGTTCACCAGTTAAAGAAAAAACCTTCACACCCCTTAGAACCTCACTCTATTTTCAATTCTCAATTATCAGGAATGCACTTGAGACCAGTATACACGCCCATTGTCTGCTATGGGATGTACACCTGGCAGATGTCTATGACTGAGAAGATGAGAAAAGGCCTTGTGACCCATCTGGTACATTAATGGGGCCAAGCTCCACTGTATGGTATGAGGATATGATGCCGTCAACACATTTCTATGGAATTGCTCTGCTATTTGAAATAATTAAAGTAGTGAAGAGAGGAATTTCATACGAACCATTTAACACCTTCAGCACAGCAAGTTAACTCACATATCATTAAGAAAGATAGATTTGCATTTCTACAGCGCCTTTCACGACCACAGGACGTCCCAAAGCACTTTACAGCCAATGAAGTACTTTTCAAGTGCAGTCACTGTTGTAATGTAGGAAACACGGCAGCCAATTTGCGCTCAGCAAGCTCCCACAAACAGCAATGTGATAATGACCGGATAATCTGTTTAAGTGATGTTGATTGAGGGATAAATATTGGCCCCTGGACACCGGGGCGAACTCCCCTGCTCTTCTTCGAAATAGTGCCGCGGGATCTTTAACGTCCACCTGAGAGAGCAGGTGAGGCCTGCGGTTTTAGCGTCTCATCCGAAAGACGGCACCTCCGACAGTGCGGCACTCCCTCAGCACGGCACTGGGAGCGTCAGCCTAGATTTTATGCTCTAGTCTCTGGAGTGGGGACTTCAACCCACAACCTTCTGACCCAGAGAGGCGAGAGAGTGCGGCCCACTGAGCCACGGCTGACATTGCAAAATCATGGCTTCTGATTGTTTCTTGAATAACTCCAAAGTACTTCCCTCTATTACCTTGCTTGGCACTATCTTCCACAGAACACCTGTAACGTAGCAAAAATCTCTCTCGGTACTTCACCTTTGTGGGGGTGGGGCGGCAGACTTGAGCAAGAGTGGGACAGAGCTGGGAGAGATGGGTAAAGATACGGTCGGACAAATGAGGTCGCAGGACATTTTTGAAACATTTAACACTCTGTTCTAGATTGACGTCCCGATCCTGGGTGTATGCCCGGGCAGGAATGTACAAACAGCACCAGTAATCACCAGTCTTGCCCTGTCAGGAATGCCACGTATTTACAACCCAACTGGGTTGGGCTGGGTAGTGGAACTAATGTAGGCAAGAACGCATTTTGCCTGAAAGCTTTGGGCCAGTGCTAAAGCTGGTGTGTGGGAGTGTGTCACAGTTCACTTGCTCATCTGCGAGCCAAGAAGCAACAGCAAGGAAATTTGTTTTATTCTCAACTTGGGGGTTGGTGGGGGGGGGGGGGGCGGAGGGGGCGGGTGGAATCAGGGAAAATTCAAACCGACCTCTTTCCTTGTGCAAAGAGACTCTGCCTGAAAGATTCCCAGTATTCCAAATTCCCCGAACTGGTGGGAATGCCCCGGTTGGAACCCCTTCGGTGAAACATGGGATTTAAGCAGTTACTGTTCCCGGATCGGACCCGTGGCAGGATTTCAAGCTCCTTTGAGTAATTATCTGCAAATTGTTCTAAAGTTTTTTTATTTCTGTGCCGGCTCCCTCCTGTTTCCAATATACATTCTTCACAGAATGTCACACAGACACAGAACATTTTAATAAAGCATGTTTTTTTTATTTTATTTTCTGTGCTCACTTTTGCGTCTCAGAAGTGGGAGTGAGCTGTTTGTAATGAAATGGCCAGCCTGTTTATAAAGAATGTGTTTATGGTTTTGTCATATACGGTGCGTCATGGGAATATTCTCCCATGGATAGAATAACAACTCTTTTTGATGGCGCTGCAAATCTATATTTGGGCGAATTCAGATGACGGGACACTTTTGTCTTTCTCAGGGCGAGGGAACGGATTGGCAAGGCCGCGTTTGTTGCCCATCTCCAGTTGCCCTGAGAAAGTGGTGCTGAGCCTTCTGTGCCCCGTAGCGGTTGTTTTTCTTGACAGCTCAGTGGTTGCTGGGCCACTGAAGAGGGCAACCAAGTAGTGAGGGACTAGAGTCACGTGTAGGCCAGACTGGGGAGCGTTGGCAGATTCCCTTCACTGGAGGTCATTCGTGAACCAGTTGGGTTTTTCACTACAATCCAACAGATCTTTCTGGTGCCAGCCCACCAGATTTATTGAATTTAGTTTCACAGTTTGCCCTGGTGGGATAAAAACATAAGAATTAGGAGCAGGAGTAGGCTGTACGGCCCCTCGAGCCTGCTCTGCCATTCAATAAGATCATGGCTGATCATCGACCTCAACTCCACTTTCCCACCCGATCTCCATATCCCTTGATTCCCCTAGAGTCCAAAAATCTATCGATCTCAGCCTTGAATATACTCAACAATTCAGCATCCACAGCCCTCTGGGGCAGAGAATTCCAAAGATTCACAACCCTCTGAGTGAAGAAATTTCGTCTCATCTCGGTCTTAAATGGCCGACCCCTTATCCTAAGACTATGCCCCCTTAGTTCTAGACGCTCCAGCCAGGGGGAAACAACTTCTCAGCATCTACCCTGTCAAACCCGCTCAGAATCTTATGTTTCAATAAGATCATCTCTCATTCTAAACTCCAGAGAGTATAGGCCCAATTTACTCAATCTCTCCTCATGGGACTACCCTCTCATCCCAGGAATCAATCGAGTGAACTTTTGAAATTATGACCTCTGGATTGCTAGTCCAGTACCATAACCAGTATACTGCCATACCCAGTATATTCCACTTTATGATTTCACCTGCATCTCCTTCACTTTTGTTGTAGCTTCATATTCCTATATTCTATATTCCAATGGCCTATATTCCCTAGAGTTTAGAAGAATGAGAGGTGATCTCACTGAAACATATAACATTCTTAAGGGGTTTGGCAGAGTAGATGCTGGGAGGATGTTTCCCCTTGGCTGGGGAATCTAGAACCAGGGGTCATATAGAGTCATAGAGTTATACAGCACAGAAAGAGGCCCTTCGGCCCATCGTCAGCCAGCCATCAAGCCCTGTCTATTCTAATCCCATTTTCCAGCACTTGGTCCGTAGCCTTGTATGCTATGGCATTTCAAGTGCTCATCTAAATGCTTCTTGAATGTTGTGAGGGTTCCTGCCTCTACCACCCTTTCAGGCAGTGAGTTCCAGATTCCAACCACCCGCTGGGTGAAAAAGTTTTTCCTCAAATCCCCTCTATACCTCCTGCCCCTTACCTTGAAACTATGCCCCCTGGTTATTGACCCCTCTACTAAGGGAAAAAGTTCCTTTCTATCTACCCTATCTATGCCCCTCATAATTTTGTACACCTCAATCAGGTCCCCCCTCAGCCTTCTCTGCTCTAAGGAAAACAACCCCAGCCTGTCCAGTCTCTCTTCATAGCTGAAGCGCTCCAGCCCAGGTAACATCCTGGTGAATCTCCTCTGCACCCTCTCCAATGCAATCACATCCTTTCTATAGTGTGGCGACCAGAACTGCACACAGTATTCAGCTGTGGCCTAACTAGCGTTTTGTACAGCTCCATCATAACCTCCCTGCTCTTATATTCTATGCCTCGGCTAATGAAGGCAAGTATCCCATCTGCCTTTTTAACCACCTTATCTACCTGTCCTGCTGCCTTCAGGGATCTATGTACATGCACACCAAGGTCCCTCTGATCCTCTGTCCTTCCTAGGGTCCTACCTTTTCAGCCTTCACAGTCTCAGAATAAAGGGTCAGCCACTTAGGTCTGAGGTGAGGAATTTCTTCACTCAAAGGGTTGTGAATCTTTGGAATTGTCTACCCCAGAGGGCTGTGGAGGCTCAGTCGAGTATATTCAAGACAGAAATCGATAGACTTTTGGATACTAAGGGAAGCAAAGGATATGAGGAAGGTGGAGTTGAGGTCAAAGATCAGCTATGATTGTATTGAATGGCGGAGCAAGCTCGAGGGGCTGAATGACCTACTCCTGCTCCTATTTCTTATGTTCTTATATTCATCTACTCCCAGCTGTTGATATATATTCCAAATTCTATCTACTGTATTCTGGTTTCTTCTTCCTTGTCATTTCATGAACATTTGTATCTTCTGCTGGTGTTTCCATGTTCAGGTTCACTCTCTCTCTATTTTATCAAAAGTGGCTCGATGACTCTCATCCTCATAACCTCCAATCTATCAATCAATTTGGTCTTTCTCCTTCCTTCATCCTCGCACTACTGCTCATTTTTTTTCAGAACCTGACAACAGCGGAACGCTTGTCCCTCAGTCTTTCCCCTCCTCCTACAGTCCACAGGATTTGCCATCATTATTTCTTGATTAATCCCATCATCTCTCTTACTCTTTTCAGCCTTCATGCTGGGCCTTGGCCCTTCAGCTGGGTAGCATAGTGGATATGTTTCTGGACTAGTAATCCATGCAATCCTGGACACTAATGATCCAGAGACGTGAGTTCAAATCCCACCATGGCAGCTGGGGAATTTAAATCCAGTTAATTAAATAAATCTGGATAAAAGCTAGTATCAGTTATGTCGTAAAAAACCCATCTGGTTCGCTAATGTCCTTTCGGGAAGAAAAATCTGCTGGCCTATATGTGACTCCAGACCCACAGCAATGTGGTTGACTCTTAAATGGCCTAGCAAGACACTCAGTTGTAACAAACTGCTACGAATAAACGATAATAAGAATAAAACCGGACGGACCACCCGGCATCGACCTCGGCACCATCCCTGGGTATGTCCTGTCCCACCAGATGGCAGCACAGTGGTATACAGTCGGGAAGGAGTGAAGTCTCATGGCTTCAGGTCAAGCACGGGCAAGGAAACCTTCTGCTGATTACCACCTACGGCCCTCCCTCAGCTGATGAATCAGTACTCCTCCATATTGATCACCAATTGGATAGAAACACTGAGGGTAAAAAGGGCACAGAATGTACTCTGGGTGGGGGGACTTCAGTGTCCATCAGAGTGGCTTGGTAGCACCACTACTGACTGAGCTGGCCGAGTCCTGAAGGACATAGCTGCCAGGCTACGACTGCTCCAACAACATTCAAGAAGCTCGACACCATCCAGGACAAAGCAGCCCGCTTGATTGGCACCCCATCCACCACCTTAAACATTCACTCCCTCCACCACCGGCGCACCGTGGCTGCAGTGTGTACCATCTACAAGATGCACTGCAGCAACTCGCCAAGGCTCCTTCTGCAGCTCCTCCCAAACCCGCGACCTCTTCCACCTAGAAAGACAAGGGCAGCAGGCGCATGGGAACACCACCACCTCCAAGTTCCCCTCCAAGTCACACACCATCCTGACTTGGAAGTATATCGGCCGATCCTTCATCGTCGCTGGGTCAAAATCCTGGAACTCCCTCCCTAACAGCACTGTGGGAGCGCCTTCACTGCAGCGGTTCAAGAAGGCGGCTCACCACCACCTTCTCAAGGGCAACTAGGGATGGCCAATAAATGCTGGCCTGGCCAACAACGCCCACATCCCAGGAACTAATAATCTTTTTAAAAATCGCATGACAGGAAGACAATGGGATGACTGGGCTACACCACAAGTTGAGTTGCTGGGATGCCCTCAGTCTGTTCATCCGTCCAGGGCCCATTGTGTTGATAGAACGTGGCGGAGGCTCGGATCAGCTAAGGAGTTAAGCGAACATGTCCAAGAAAAACAAGAAAAATCCCAAATATTCCGATGGAAGTGGGCGGGCTTCACTTTGAATGGAATTCAACAGATGTAGGGAATGGAATTCTTTTCTGTGTGCCAGTGTGGAATCCTTCCCAAAAAGTGGGAATGAGTGGATGGTGGACTGAGTGAGTGGGTAGCTAGCTGTGTGTTACCCTTTTTAATAGGATCAGCAGAAGCTTGTTTGTGGTCACATTCTCAGCTTTGCACTGCAAGACCTGTGTTTCTCTTTGCCGGTAATTTTGACCTCGTGCGCTAATTTAAAACGGGAGATAGCGAAGCGGCAGCCCGTTTTACATCTCTCTTCCGATTTTTATTCCCATTGAAGCCCATCGGGAGAGATGTTCAAAGGCCGCCAATTCGCTATCGCCCGTTTTATATTATCGCACAAGGTCAAAATGAGCCCCTTTAACACTGAGGGACGTTTGTCTCACTCCACTCCCCCTGTTTTTATTTTCTCACCGATTCTCACTGAATTCAATAAATCTGGTGGCAGAGTGAAGGGCAAGCCGGTCTCTAGCATGGTCCTCTCCATGGTGGCCCTCCAGGAGAATGGTCAGTAAAGCCTGTCTCTAGCATGGACCTCTCCGTGGTAGCACTCCAGGAGAATGGTCAGGGCAAGCTGGTCTCTAGCATGGACTTCTCCATGGTGGTCCTCCAGGAGAATGGTCAGGGCAAGCTGGTCTCTAGCATGGACTTCTCCATGGTGGTCCTCCAGGAGAATGGTCAGGGCAAGCTGGTCTCTAGCATGGACTTCTGCATGGTGGCCCTCCAGGAGAATGGTCAGGGCAAGCTGGTCTCTAGCATGGTCCTCTCCATGGTGGCACTCCAGGAGAATAGTCAGGGCAAGCTGGTCTCTCGCATGGACTTCTCCATGGTGGTCCTCCAGGAGAATGGTCAGGGCAAGCCGGTCTCTAACATGGACTTCTCCATGGTGGTCCTCCAGGAGAATGGTCAGGGCAAGCCGGTCTCTAACATGGACTTCTCCATGGTGGTCCTCCAGGAGAATGGTCAGGGCAAGCTAGTCTCTAGCACGGACCTCTCCATGGTGGCACTCCAGGAGAATAGTCAGGGCAAGCTGGTCTCTCGCATGGACTTCTCCATGGTGGCCCTCCAGGAGAATGGTCAGGGCAAGCCGGTCTCTAGCATGGACCTCTCCATGGTGGCACTCCATGTGGATGGTCAGGCACCATTTTCAGAGCAGGGCAAACAGCAATGCTTATTTGGTTTTGAAATGTCACCTACTATCGCGTATCATAGGAACAGGAGTAGGCCATGCTGCCCCTCGAGCCTATTCCGCCATTTATATAGATACTGGCTGATCTGTATCTTAACTCCATCTACCCACCTTGGTTCCGAAACCCTTAATAGCCTTGCCTAACAAAAATATTACACTTTTAAAAATTAAGGGATCTCCATATCCTCACATAATCAGCTTCATTCTTTCTGGTCATGAATCTGACTCGTAACATTTCTCTAATGTTGACAGCTCTTGTCTTTAGTTCTCTTCCTCTCCACCCTACTCTGTTCCCCACATAGGAGCCTATTGTCCTTTCATGGTCTTCTTTGCAGCGAGTGAGCAAGAAGAGGCCCAGGTTTCAGGGATGAGGTCACAATCTTTTGGTTGGCATTGACTCAATTGCTTTAGGTACAAGGCAGCAAATTTCATAGGTTTGTTTGGCAAGTGTTTGACAAGCTTTTTTTCCCTCTGTTTGGAGATGATCATGTGTTATTTAGATCATTTCATATTCCTACATTCTTCTCTCTTAGGCAGTCCCTCGGAACCGAGGACGACTTGCTTCCACATTAAATTTGAGTTCTCAGGTGACTGATGAGTCCAATGTGGGACCTACAGTCTCTGTCACAGGTGGGGCAGATGGTGGTTGAAGGGGCGGGTGGGTGGGGTGCTTGGGTTGACGTCCACTCCTTCTGCTGTTTGGGCTTCGCTTCCGCTTGCTCCCGGCGAAGAGGCTCGAGGTGTTCGGCGCCTTCCCAGATGCTTCTCCTCCACTTTGTGCGGTCTTGGGCCAGGGATTCCCAGGTGTCGGTGGGGATGTTGCACTTTTTCAAGGAGGCTTTGAGGTTGTCCTTGAAGCGTTTCCTCTGCCCACCTGGGGCTCTCTTGCCGTGTCGGAGCTCCAAGTAGAGCGCTTGTTTTGGGAGTCTCGTATCGGGCATGCGGACAATGTGGCCCGTCACATTACAACAGTCACTACGCCTCAAAAGTACTCCATTGTTTGTAAAGCGCTTTGAGACGTCCTGAGGTTGTGAAAGGCGCTATAGGAGTGCAATTTCTTTCTTTTTTTCATTTCTTCTCACACTTAATTGACTGCGTAGCATTTGGGAGCTCCTGAGGATCTGAAAGGTGCTATATAAATTTAATAAAGGCATAATGAAACCATTAATGAATTCGGGTGAAACTTCTTTACCCAGAGAGTGGTGAGAATGTGGAACTCGCTACCACAGGGAGTGGTTGAGGCGAATAGCATAGATGCATTTAAAGGGAAGCTAGATAAGTACATGAGGAGAAAGGAATAGAAGGATATGCTGATGGGGTGAACATAAGAACATAAGAAATAGGAGCAGGAGTAGGCCATTCAGCCCTTCGGACCTGCTCCGCCATTCAATGAGATCATGGCTGATCTTCTGCCTCAACTCCATTCACCGGCCCTATCGCCATATCCCTTGATGCCCTTACTAGTCAGAAATCTATCGACTTCTGTTTTGAATATACCCAATGACTGAGCCTCCATAGCCCTCTGGGGTAGAGAATTCCAAAGATTCACCACTCCCTGTGTGAAGAAATTTCTTCTCATCTCAGTCCTGAATGGCCTACCCTTTATCTTGAGGCTGTGGCCCCTGGTTCTAGAATCCCCAGCTAAGGGAAACATTCTCCCAGCATCCACCCTATCAAGTCCTGTAATAATTTTGTATGCTTCAATGAGATCCCCTCTCATTCTTCTGAATTCAAGAGAATACAGGCCTAGTTTACTCAATTTCTTCTCATACGACAGTCCTGCCATCCCAGGATCAATCTCGTGAACCTTCGTTGCACTCCCTCTATGGCAAGTATATCTCTCCTTAGGTAAGGAGACCAAAATTGTACACAGTATTCCAGGTGTGGTCTCACCAAGGCCCTATATAATTGGAGTAAGACTTCTTTACTCCTGAACTCAAATCCTCTTGTAATGAAGGCCAGCATACCATTTGCCTTCCTAATGGCTTGCTGCACCTGCACATTCACTTTCAGTGACTCATGTACAAGGACACCCAGGTTCCTTTGAGCATCTGCATTCCCCAATCTTTCACCATTTAGGCAATACTCTGCCTTTCTGTTTTTTCTACCAAAGTGGATAACTTCACATTTATCCACATTATATTCCATCTGCCATGTTCTCGCCCACTCACTGAGCCTGTCGAGATCCCCTTGAAGCCTCTTCACATCCTCTTCGCAACTGACACTGACACCTAGCTTTGTATCATCAGCAACTTTGGAAATGTTACATTTAGTCCCCTCATCCAAATCATTGATATAGATTGTGAATAGCTGGGGCCCAAGCATCGATCCTTGCAGTACCCCACTAGTCACAGCCTGCCATCCTGAAAAAGACCTGTTTATCCCTACTCTTTGTTTTCTGTCTGTTAACCAATTCTCAATCCATGCTAGTATATTACCCCCAATTCCATGTGCCCTAATTTTGTTCACCAACCTCTTGTGTGGGACCTTATCGAAGGCCTTCTGAAAATCCAGATACACCACATCTACCGGTTCCCCTTTGTCTACTCCACTAGTTACATCCTCAAAGAACTCCAATAGGTTTGTCAAACAGGATTTCCCTTTCATAAATCCATGGTGACTCTGCCCAATCTTACTATTAGTTTCTAAGTGCCCAGTTATTGCATCCTTTATAATAGATTCAAGCATTTTTCCAACTACTGATGTGAGGCTAACAGGTCTGTAGTTCCCCGTTTTCTCTCTCCCTCCTTTCTTAAATAGCGGGGTTACATTTGCTATCCTCCAATCTGCAGGAACCGTTCCAGAATCTATAGAATTTTGGAAGATGACAACCAATGCGTCCACTATACCAATGGCCACCTCTTTCAAAACCCTAGGATGTAGGTCATCCGGTCCTTGGGATTTGTCGACTTTTAGTCCCATTAATTTTGCTCGTACTTTTTTTACTAATAATAATTTCTTTAAGTTCCTCATTCTCGTCACACCCTTGGTTTTCTCGTATTTCTGGAGGTTTTTTGTGTCTTCCTCCGTGAAGACAGAAACAAAGTATTTATTTAATTTCTCTGCCATTTCCTCATTCCCCATTATGAATTCTCCCAGCTCTGACTGTAAAGGACCTACATTTACCTTCGCCAGTCTTTTCTTTTTACATACCTATAGAAGCTTTCACAATCCGTTTTTATATTTTTCGCTAGTTTGAGCTCATATTCCATTTTCCCTTTCTTTATCAATTTCTTGGTCCCTCTTTGCTGATTTCTAAAAAGATCCCAATCCTCAGGCTGACTGCTTTTTCTGGCAACTTTATAAGCTTCCTCCTTTGACTTAATACTTGCTTTAATTTCTTTTGTTAGCCATGGTTGGATCACTTTTCCTTTTGGGTTTTTATGCCCTAGAGGAATATATGTTTGTTGCAAATTATGCATTATTTCCTTGAATGTTAGCCATTGTATGTCCACCTTCATACCTTTTAGTGTAGTCTCCCAATCTACCATGGCCAACTTGTCCCTCATACCCTTGTAGTTTCCTCTGTTTAGATTGAAGACCTTAGTTTCAGATTGGACTACATCACTCTCAAACTTAATGTAAAATTCAATCATATTATAGTCACTTGTCCCTAAAGGCCCCTTTACCACAAGATTATTGCTTAGCCCTTTCTCATTACACAGTACAAGATCCAGAATAGCCTGTTCCCTGGTTGGTTCCTCCACATACTGATCCAGGAAACCATCTTGCATGCATTCCAAGAATTCGTCCTCCACACCATTAGTGGTAATTTGATTTGCCCAGTCAATATGTAGATTAAAGTCCCCCATGATTACCGTATTGCCCTTGTTACATGCATTTCTAATCTCTTGATTGATACTGTGCCCTACATTACTATTACTGTTTGGTGGCCTATACACAACTCCCACCAATGTTTTCCGCCCTTTGCTGTTTCTTAGCTCCACCCAAACTGATTCCAGTTCTACATCACGATCTGCCAAGCCAAGATCTTTTATTTCTACCGTACCGATCTCATCCCTTATTAACAGCGCAACGCCACCTCCTTTTCCTTTTTGTCTGTCCTTCCTAAATGTTGAGTACCCTGGAACATTCAGTTCCCAGCTTTGGTTACCCTGCAACCATGTCTCTGTAATAGCAATTACATCATACCCATTTACTTCTATTAGTGCCATTAATTCATCCACCTTGTTGCGAATGCTACGTGCATTTAGATAAAGTGCCTTGATCTTTGCCTGTTTAATATTTTTCTGCACTTTGACCCTCTTTACTGTTGGCCTTTGTTTCTGCTCCCTATTAGTTTTGCTGACTACTTTTCTAACTTGCACTTCCAGCTTTGTTTCTCTCCGTTCTGGGCCCACACTTAGGTTCCCAGCCCCCTGAAAACTAGTTTAAATCCTTCCCAACAGCACTAGCAAATTCCCCTGCGAGGATGTTGGTCCCGTTTCTGCCGAGGTGTAACCCATCCAGCTTGTACAGGTCCCACCTTCCCTAGAATCGGTCCCAATGCCTCAGGAATTTAAATCCCTCCCTCTTACACCATCTCTCCAGCCACGCATTCATCTGGTCTATTCTCCTATTTCTGCTCTTGCTAGCACGTGGCACTGGGAGTAATCCTGAGATTACTACTTTTGAGGTCCTGCTTTTTCATTTATTTCCTAGCTCCCTATATTCTGCTTGCAGGACCTCGTCCCTCTTTCTACCTATGTCGTTGGTACCGATATGGACCACGACCTCTGGCTGTTCACCCTCCCCCTTCAGAATGTTCTGCAGCCGCTCAGTGACATCCTTGACCCTAGCACCAGGGAGGCAACATACCATCCTGGAGTCACGTCTGCGGCCTCAGAAACGTCTATCTGTTCCCCTTACGATAGAATCCCCTATCACTATTGCTCTCCCACTCTTTTTCCTCCCCTCCTTTGCAGCTGAGCCACTCGTAATGCCACGGACTTGGCTCTTGCTGCATTCCCCTGAGAAACCATCTCCCCCGGCAGTATCCAAAACGGAAAATCCGTTGGAGAGGGAGATGGACCCAGGGGACTCCTGCACTACCTTCCTAGTTCTTTTACTCTGTCTGGTGGTCACCCATTTCCTGTCTGCCTGTGCACTCTTTACCTGCGGTGTGACTACCTCGTTAAACGTGCTATCCACGAAGATCTCAGCCTCGCGGGTGAGATGAAGTAGGGTGGGAGGAGGCTCGTGTGGAGCATAAACACCGGCATGGACCAGTTGGGCCGATCGGCCTGTTTCTGTTCTGTAAATTCTATGCAAGTTCTTTATTTAACTTATACTTTGATTTGGTCCATTTTTGGTGGCAGATTATCCACAGTTCCCATTAATGAAATACTGTGGCCTTATCTGTAGGCATGCCCTCTATTATCTGTCTGAGTAGTCCTTTAAGATGTTTATGTGTACTACACATTGCATAGTTTGTGCCCAGCAAGGTGAGGGATGTTATTGATGGAGAACGGAAAACCTATTTCAGGCATTAAGTAATCCCAGGTCCAATATAGATGTCGAATAAAGCTCACTCTATTCTGTCTCAACAATAACATCATTTTTTGGGGGTCCGGGTATACAAATGCATTCGAATGTGTTGAAGAGGAGATTGACCAGAATAGTACCAGGCATGACGGGGCTTCAGTTATGTGAAGAGTCTGGAGAAGCTGGGATTGTTCTCCTTAGAGAAGAGAAGGTTAAGGGGAGATTTGATAGAGGTGTTTAAAATCGTGAAGGGTTTTGATAGAGTTAATAAGGAGAAGCTGTTTCCAGTGGCAGAACGGTTGGTAACCAGAGGACATGGATTCAAGCTAATTGGCAAAAGAACCAGAGGCGACACGAGGAAACAACATTTTTTTACTCAGCGAGTTGTGGTGATCTGGAATGCGCTGCCTGAAAGGGCGGGGGAAGCAGATTCAATAGTAACTATGAAAAGGGGAATTGGATAAATACTTGAAGGGGAAAAATTTGCAGGGCTGTGGGGAAAGAGCGAGGGGGGAGTGGGACTAATTGGAGAGCTCTTTCAAAGAGCCGGCACAGGCACGATGGGCCGAATGGCCTCCTTCTGTGCTGCACCGTTCTATGATTCTATGACGGGACGGCGCAAGAGATGCACCAACGTGTGCTGTGGCTGCAAAGGCAAATCACGAGGGAGCCCGCCCGCTGGCCCTGAACATGCAGCAGCTCTGGAGCCGAAGTTTTGGCCCCTATTCTCAGCTGGGTGGAGAGGACACACACAGACACACCGAGAATTTTTTTTTAAAACGGCTCCTGAACACGTGGCAGTCGGACAGACATTTTGGCTGCCAATCGCAAAGGAATGTTTGCCAATGGGTGGTGAGTGACGAGAGACAGTTGCTTTGTGGGCTGACACTTTGGTAGCAGGGGGTAGGTGACGAGCCAAGATGTGAAAAAGCAGGGTGAAAATCAAAAAGCACAATTGTGTTCATTATTCCATTAGACATTAATGTGGTAATTTTTCAACAGTATATCTCCATTCTGTATAATTTACAGAACAAAATTAGACAGGGAAGCTCTGCAATTATCATAACCACAAGCTGCCAGTCAAGCTTAAATGACATTAAGTGAGCTCCTTGCAAGCTGAAGAAGAAGCTGAGAATTCCATTGATTTGAGATCAAGACTCGGGCTCCTGCTCGATCTCCTACTCTGGCTCCTTCTTTCTCTGGATCTCCAAAGCGGTGGAACCTCTTACCTTCAGCAGCGTTCTCATTCGCCAACAATTCAAAACCCACGTCACTTAGTCACTCCATCTTGATTCACCTCATTTTCACTCCTACTCTGGGTGTGCTGTCGTTATGGCGATGAGATTAACATAAAAAAATAGGAGCAGGAGTAGGCCATTCGGCCCTTCGAGCCTGCTCCGCCATTCAATATGATCATGGCTGATCCTCTATCTCAATACCATATTCCCGCTCTCTCCCCGTACCCCTTGATGCCTTTTGTGTCTAGAAATCTATCTATCTCCTTCTTAAATATATTCAGTGACTTGGCCTCCACAGCCTTCTGTGGTAGAGAATTCCACAGGTTCATCACCCTCTGAGTGAAGAGATTTCTCCTCCTCTCAGTCCTAAATGTCCTACCCCGTATCCTGAGACTGTGACCCCTCGTTCTAGACCCCCCCAGCCAGGGGAAACATCCTCCCTGCCTCCAGTCTGTCTAGCCCTGTCAGAATTTTATACGTTTCAATGAGATCCCCTCTCATTCTTCTAAACTCTAGTGAATACAGGCCTAGTTGACCCAATCTCTCCTCGTACGACAGTCCTGCCATCCCAGGAATCAGTCTGGTGAACCTTCACTGCACTCCCTCTATGGCAAGTATATCCTTTCTTGGGTAAGGAGACCAAAACTGCACACAGTACTCCAAGTGTGGTCTCAAGGAGGATAAAAGGCTTTGGTCCTGTCACTCTTCCCTTCGCCTCACCATTAGTGGCAGGGCTTTCAGCTGCCTGGGTCCTACAATCTGGAATTCCCTACCTAAACCTCTTTGGCTCTCCACCCTTTAAAAACTTCCTCAAAGTCCATCTCTTCGACCAGGGCTCCCTTAATCTTACTTTTCTTGGCTCCGAGTTCTTTTTCCACAAGCTTGGACTGTGAAGCACCTGCGGACGTTTTTGTACATTAATGGCGCTATATGCACGGAAGTTGTTGTTTTAGGTTGTGGTTGTTTCCTTCTCTTTACACTCTTCCCTTGGCGAACAGTGCGAAGGTTGACTAACAGTCCATGGAAGGCCGCGTCGTGAACGCGCCTTCCGTGGCTGTAGCCATCTTTAGGCCAGCCGATAGAGCGGTCAGTCCCATACGACGGGAGGGTTTGATGGGCTCCCACAACCCCAACCGATGAGAGGAAGGGGGGAAAGGGGACCATCCACACCCACCGGACGTGAGTATCTGGCTGGATGTCAATCCAGAATTGAGAGCCAAAGCTCTGGTCTCCATTGTCCAGAGTGCTTCGAACCCTGGACCTTCTGAGAGTTGGGAATGCTACCACTGAGCCAAGGGATCACTCTGTTGTTCTATAGCTTTCTCGATGATGGAAAAAAAAGAATGACAAATCACGAAGGCAATTGGGGGAATGAGAGAGCTGCCACTGAGCTAGTCCAGGTGTCAGTCCAGATGTTGGTGGCTGTTGACAAGCTAGTGCTTCCTCACACGCTCCGACGGCAAATTGGTGGGACAAATCCACCGTTCCCTATGCTTTCTTACGTGCCTTCGACCATCAACTTCCAGAGTGATATTGTCAGAGGTCGGAGAGCAAACACAAGAACATAAGAAGTAGAAGCAGGAGCAGGCCATTCGGCCCCTCGAGCCTGCTCCGCCATTTAATGAGATCATGGCTGATCTGATCTTGGGCTCAATTCCACTTCCCTGCCCGCTCCCCATAACCCATCACTCCCTTATTGTTCAAAAATCTGTCTATCTCCACCTTGAATGTCTTTAATGACCCAGCCTCCACAGCACTCTGGGGCAGAGAATTCCACAGATTCACGACCCTCTGAGAGAAGAAATTCCTTCTCATCTCAGTTTTAAATGGGCGACCCCTTATTCTGAAACTATGCCCCCGAGTTCTAGATTCCCCCATGAGGGGAAACATCTTCTCTGCATCTCGAGCCCCCACCCCCCACCCCCGTCTCAACTGGCAAGGCGTATATGGGATGGGTTGGTGCAGTTGGCCAGCTCACACCGATGAGATGAAACTCCTCTCCTGGCACCTGTTATGCTCCTGTGCTCAACCCAGCTCCTGCGCTACCACAGGGAGTAGTTGAGGCGAGTAGCATAGATATATTCAAGGGGAAGCTAGATGAGGGAGAAAGGAATAGAAGGATATGCTGATGGGGTGAGATGAAGTAGGGTGGGAAGAAGCTCATGTGGAGCATGAAGGCTGGCACAGACCAGTTGGGCCGAATGGCTTGTTTCTCAGCTGTAGGCTCGATGTAACTCGATGTAATGACAGTTCAGCTCTAAATTGGCAGCGTCAATCAGAGAGGACATTGGGATGGCTGGCACGGGCAATGGGCAGGCCATACTGGTGCAGTAGGAGGTTCGCTCCTCGTGTTGGGATGAGACACATTATTGGGATAGTGCAGGAGGAATTTTGCTCTGCAATCAAATCCATGCTGTTCCCGACCTGGGGGTGTCTGATGCTGGTACTGGCTGCAGACAATGTTCTGTACTGATGCCTTGAAGAGCAGAAGATTACACAATTTAAGCTGGAGGAAGGGCAGAGAATAAAAAGGACAGAAGGAAGTACAATAGAATTTAGCGCTGAGAGAGAGAGAGCCAGAAATGTTGAAAAACAGAATGGGAGATGTTTGAAGTGTTAACTCAAAGGTCAGGCTGATAATGGAACCATGGAGAGAATATGGGGTATGTGTGAACACATGGACATTCATGGTGAGGTGTGATATGAACAAAGTATGTTGCGTACAGGTTGGTAGTATGATTGATCGACATTTAAACTTAAAGCTTGGCGTTCTCCAATCACCTTTTACTGATTTGCTTCACACTCTTTAATGCTCTTCTCAATCTTGGTGGTATCCCGCGCTGCAATAAAGTCAGCAGAGTGCAGGAATTGCACAGCATGTCGCTCAGCTTCTTTCTCAAAGAAAAGACAGGTTAGTGCTTCGGGTGCATCGGAACTACACAGGGATTGCTAGACAAAAGTAAACCAAGGACACATCCACTTCGACGTCTACCATCCTGGTACTCGCATGATACAACGATAATGGAGTTGCTAACTAATCGTGGCACAGAAGAATCTTTTTGTTGGGACTCACCCAGATCTCTCAATGAAGAGTTATTCAAATTAGTTACATTTTAGAGATATCGATATGAAAGTGATTGATTTTGAACTTTGTTAAGGCCCTCTCTGAAGAGGCTGCTGCCCAGCCACCATTTTGGAACACTGGCCCAAATTGACACTGTCGTGGACACGATATCTGCCTTGACCGGATCTTATTCTTTGCAGTTTTCATATTTCCTTTTGTCAGTTTTATTAATGAACTAAAGGAATTTTTCTTTTGCTTATGGGATCTGGGCGTCGCTTGCCCATCCCTAATTGCCCTCGAGAAGGTGGTGGTGAGCAGCCGCCTTCTTGAACCGCTGCAGTCCGTGTGGTGAAGGTGCTCCCACAGTGCTGTTAGGGAGGGAGTTCCATGATTTTGACCCAGCGACAATGAAGGATCGGTGATATATTTCCAAGTCAGGATGGTGTGTGACTTGGAGGGGAACTTGGAGGTGGTGGTGTTTCCCATGCGCCTGCTGCCCTTGTCCTTCTAGGTGGAAGAGGTCGCAGGTTTGGGAGGTGCTGCCGAAGAAGCCTTGGCGAGTTGCTGCAGTGCATCTTGTAGATGGTACGCACTGCAGCCACGGTGCGCCGGTGGTGGAGGGAGTGAATGTTTAAGGTGGTGAATGGGGTGCCGATCAAACGGGCTGCTTTGTCCTGGATGGTGTCGAGCTTCCTGAGTGTTGTTGGATCTGCACTCATCCAGGCTAGTGGAGAGTATTCCATCACACTCCTTACTTGTGCCTCTATCTAATCTATCAAAACCTCTTGAATGTAACACACAAAGTATTATTCTGCTGCTAAGGTGCAGCTGTGCTTAATGCGCCCATTTCTTTGAGGTCCCAAAGTCTCAACTGTAAAAAAAAAAGCACATTCTTTGGTCAGTCGGAGTAGTGACGGAAATTTACAGATTGGTGGGTGCTTGTAAATTTCTGGTTCCAGGTCTGAAGAAACCAGCGTGAAATGACTGGCTTTCCTTTTTTTAATGCTTTTGCCACTTTAAAGTGTGGTGCCTGGCGTGTGATGGACGTGCTAGATACAGGAACTTGCAGATACCTTTATATTTCTTGAAACAGACAGTTTCTGTCTAAGCCCGGAGTGTTATATAAAAATCAGGATAGAGTGTGTGACTTTGAAATGTGGACTGAATCACCTCTGCACATCTTGGTTGAATTATTCCGCCCCCTCTATCTCTGCTTCACAGAAGACTACACTTGATCTGCACTCCCCACGTAAAATGACACAGGAGATAATAAATGAATCTTTAAATTTAAGAGTTCACCGAAAAGCCACAACTCTTGGCCCACTTCGAGTTGCTGTGATTTGAAGATGTGTTGAGTTTGCAACACTACCACATTCCACCACATGGGCGGCGACATTCCATCTCCTTTCCGCTGCAGGCTAGCATAATTGTGGCCAGCCTTTCCATTAACAGCGGTCCCAGGTGGGATACATTATCCTGAGCACTGGCTTGCAAAATGCTATTGCAATCAAGTTCTTTGAGTAATGCATCCCACCTGGGATCGCTGTTACTCGGAAAGCTCTCCGCGCTGAATTAAGCCGAGAAGGGAGTGAGGCACCAAAGAGAGGGAAAACTTTGCAAAGGAATCAGGGAGGAGGTCAAAGGGAGCCTCAGCTCATCTTGTGCTCGGGCCTTCGTACCAACTAGTTTCCGAATGACTCTGGTCAGGGAGTTGGGGGAAGATCGTCAGCGATCCTCCCGATTGGAGCTTGATGCATTTCTTTTGGGGGAGGGGTTGATGGCTTTATTTAGTAATGAAAGTCATTGAAAATAGCACAAGTTATTTTTTTTGCAAAGAGGAAAAATCTGTCAGTCTCAATCAACTTCCTAGTACATATGAGTCAAGAGGATGCAGAGTCCCACAAGACAGCACTAATGGTTATTAATTTAGTAACCTCATTTTGAGAGGCCACTCGAATGAAGACTGGGTAGGCCACAGGTCAGAGAATATTTTTCAAATTGCAATTTAAGGTGTTTGACAAAAGATTACAGCAAACCTTAGGGTCAAAGCTTTGTCCTGGTGTGAGCCCTGGCTCAGTAGGTCGCACTCTCGCCTCTGAGTCTTTCAGATGAGACATTAAACTGAGGCCCTCTCAGGTGGACGTAGAAGCGCCCACGGCACTATTTCAAAGATTTATCCTTCAACCAACATCACGAAAAACAGATGATATGGTCACTTATTTCATTGCTGTTTGTGGGAGCTTGCTGTGTGCAAATTGTCTTTTTTTTAATTTATTCATTCACGGGATGTGGGCGTCACTGGCAAGGCCCAGCATTTACTGCCCATCCCTAATTGCCCTTGAGAAGGTGGTGGTGGGCCACCTTCTTGAACCGCTGCAGTCTGTGTGGTGAAAGTGCTCCCACAGTGCTGTTAGGGAGGGAGTCCCAGGATTTTGACCCAGTGATAATGAAGGAACGGCAATATATTTCCAAGTCAGGATGGTATGTGACTTGGAGGGGAACTTGGAGGTGGTGGTGTTTCTGTGCGCCTGCTGCCCTTGACCTTCTAGTGGGTAGAGGTCGCGGGTTTGGGAGGTGCTGCCGAAGAAGCCTTGGCGAGTTGCTGCAGTGCATCTTGTAGACGGTACACACTGCAGCCATGGTGCGCCGGTGGTGGAGGGAGTGAATGTTTAAGGTGGTGGATGGGGCGCCAATCAAGCGGGATGCTTTGTCCTGAATGGTGTCGAGCTTCTTGAGTGTTGTTGGAGCTGCACTCATACAGGCAAGTGGAGAGTCTTCCATCACACTCCTGACTGGTGCCTTGTAGATGGTGGAAAGGCTTTGGGGAGTCAGGAGGTGAGACACTCATCGCAGAATACCCAGCCTCTGACCTGCTTTTTTATCCACAGTATTTCCTACATTACAATAGTGCCTGCACTTTAAAATTATTTAATTGGCTGTAAAGTGCTTTGGGATGTCCTGAGGTCATGAAAGGCGCTGTAGAAAATTCAAATCCTTCTTTCTTCTTTTCCTGTAGAGTCAGGTGGGTCCATTGATGAACGGATTGTGATCATTCGTTCAGGTGTCACTTGGACTCTCAGAGCAGTGAGATTACATTCCAAAGTTTCTTTCTTTAGGGTGCAGGTGTTTAGGTAACTGATTTCATGGGGGATTTTTTGGAGAGGGAGAGACAAGGGATTAAGAAACTGATCTCTTCCGGCCCCTACTTTATTGCCACCACTTCCTACCCAACTGCAATCCTGCTCTCTCTTTGCTGGAAAGCCTTAAGGCATTTTTGGCTTTGTAAAAAGGAAAAAAAAAGCTTGCATTTATATAGCGCCTTTCACCACCTCAGGACATCCCAAAATGCTTTACAGCCAATGAAGTAGTTCATCGAACCATAGAATCATTACAGCACAGAAGGAGGCCATTCGGCCCGTCGAGCCCATGCCCGCTCTCTGCAAGAGCACTCCAGCTAGTCCCAATCCCCCGCCCTTTCCCCGTAGCCCTGCAAATTTTTTCCCTTCAGGTACTTATCCAATTCTCTTTTGGAAGCCGTGATTCAATCTGCTTCTTGAAGTGTAGTCACTGTTCCACATTCTCGCCACTCTCTGAATTCCCTACTGGACTATCTTGTATTTATGGCCCCTAGTTTTGGACTCCCCCACAAGTGGAAACATCTTCTCCACCTTGTGACAAGTCCGTCTTAGCAGCTGTTAAGGAATTATTCCTCCCCTTTGTCTCGGCTCAGCGGGACACCCAGGGTCCCAGCGGTGTGGGCGACTCAGCAACCTCCCACCCAGTCCCTTCACAACATGGCTTTTCACCTGCGAAACGCGGGTTAAAAGATTAGCTGAACGCGTTGGGCTGAAGTGGAGAGGATCAGATTACAAATGGCAACGTTCGGATATACAGTTTCTCTGAATAAGGTTGGAACATATCTTGGGCTGAACCCCTGAAGTTTTTGAAGAATTAGTGGCTGGCTGCTCCTTAATCTGCTGTGTGCAGCCCTTTGTAAGTAATCTCTCGCTGTCTCTTGTACCTGGCGGCACTTAACTCTTTAGGCACCGGGGGATCAAACCGTACAAACACATGAGACCTCGGTGTCCCTCAGTTTCTCCTCTGTTGTCTGTAGAAGGAGAAACTTTACAGCTTAAGGAAAGACAGGCATGATTCTTAGTTCGCTGATATTTCTAAATTAAACATGTAAAAAAACTGAGATGCATTCACAGTGAAAGAAAGACTTGCATTTCTATAGCGCCTTTCATGACCTCCGGACGTCCCAAAGCGCTTTACAGCCAGTGATGTATTTTTTGAAGTGTGGTCACTGTTGCAATGTAGGGAAACGCAGCAGCCAGTTTACGCACAGCAAGCTCCCACAAACAGCAATGTGATAATGACCAGATCATCTGTTTTTAGTGATGTTGGTTGAGGGATAAATATTGGCCAGGACACCGGGGAGATCTCCCCTGCTCTTCTTTGAAATAGTGCCGTGGGATCCATTATGTCCACCTGAGAGGGCATTCGGGGCCTCAGTTTAACGTCTCATCCGAAAGACGGCACCTCCGACAGTGCAGCACTCCCTCGGTACTGCACTGGGCGTATCAACCTAGCTTTATGTGCTCAAGTCTCTGGAGTGGGACTTGAACCCACAACCTTCTGACTCAGAGGCGAGAGTGCGGCCTACTGAGCCACACCACCTGGAGTGAGCCATGCAGCGCAGGCAAGGTTCCCGCTTCCCCTGACAGTGCTGAGTGGTTGTGGGGCTCCGACAGATTGGTTTCGGTGCTCTTGGGCTGGAGGAGGCCCGTAACAGGCAGCCTTCATTCCTCTGGTCACTGTCCAGTGGCTGTCGTAGGAAGTGTGGATGCGCGGAGGTTGGGTGAGAACAGGATTGGGCTCACAGTGATGCCTCTGTAGTGGAATAGCCTGCCGACACTCAGGGGATGAAACCCGTCCTTGCCGAAGCTCGCTCATAGCGAGTCGACAGCCCCGTTTTACACCGCACAATATTTTCCGTGTAAGGCGTTCTGTTGATTTGCTATGAACCTCTATAAAGCTACCAGTGTCACCCCTCCCCCAATGTCCAAGCTCATGAGGTGTCAGAGGGCTACTCGCACTTGGGGACCTGGAGACCAACATGAGCCAACGCTTTATGTTCTGTAAGGGAGTGATGATAACTGAGATTGTGAGATGTGCATGTTAATCAATTATCATAGATAATTGTTCTACATTACCCATTACAATATTGGCATTTTCTCCCATTGACATCATCCTTTCCACAGATTCAAGGGCCCATGGAACCAGGGGTAACGTCCATAAGGAGTTGGGTAAAACGCTATATTAAGCACTTTGATATCACACTGGTGGATCTCTGCTGGTGTTGCTCAATGAAGTCAGTAGAATCACAGCACAGAAGGAGGCCATTCAGCCCATCGTATCTGTGCCAGCTCTTTGAAAGAGCCATCCAATTAGTCCCACTCACCTGCTCTTTCCCTGTAGCCCTGCAAATTTTTCCTTTTCAAGTATTTATCCAATTTCCTTTTCAGTGTTACTATTGAATCTGCTTCCCCCACCCTTTCAGACAGTGCGTTCCAGATCATAACAACCCGCTGTGTAAACATTGTCTCCTCATCTCCCCCCTGGTTCTTTTGCCAATGATCTTAAATCTGGGTCCTCTGGTTACCGACCCTCCTGCCACTGGAAACAATTGCTCCCCATTTACTCTGTCAAAACCCTTCATAATTCTCAATTAAATCTCCCCTTAACCTTCTCTGCTCTAAGGAGAACAATGCTAGCTTCTCTAGTCTCTCCACGTAACTGAAGTTCTTCAGTCCTGGTACCACTCGGGTAAATCTGCTCTCCACCCTCGCTGAGGCCTTGACATCCTTCTGAAGGTGCGGCGCCCAGAATTGGATGCAATACTCTAGCTGAGGCCTAACCAGTGATTTATAAAGGTTTAGCCTCTAAGACGAGACACACAGTGTGAAATGGACAAGATCATTATACTATATAATGTATTATTCTGCTGCTAACCCGGAGTGATGTGTAACCCAGCCTGTCCCCTTAAGGCTACATGGTCTAATTGTTGTCAATAAGTATATCCCGAGGTCAGCTGGAGGCTCATTGCTTCTTTGCGGATTGGCAACGACAGGGAACGACTGGCTTTCGACCCCTTTAATACGAAACCACCTGTGGTGTGTATATAGACTGAATGTGAGATTTACATGGGAGATAAAAGCAATGACAGTCTCACACTTGATGATGCTATCTAAAGCCCCACAGCTGCGATAGAACCTTGTAACACACTCTGACCTATCCATCATTCTATACATATACGTTGTCAGCTGATATATAAAAAGAAAAGGACGGTGTTTTTCTCCTCAAATGACTAAGTCTCTGGCGTGTACCACCCAGATAGCAAGAATTGATACCTCGGTCTGTAGTGTTACTATCCCCGGCTCTTTCAAAGCACTTTGCATTCAAATCCGAAATAAATCCCTCCCTGTTCACGTTCTCTACTGGTTAGTTCACGGTTACAAGTACCCGACAACTGGGATTTATACTTTCCATTCGTTTGTCTGATTTTTCATTTCACCCCACTTTTGCAAACAATCCAGCCAGCCCGTCTTCATCATCTGAACATAAGAACATAAGAATTAGGAGCAGGAGTCGGCCATACAGCCCCTCCAGCCTGCTCCGCAATTCAATAAGATCGTGGCTAATCTTCGACCTCAACTCCACTTTCCCGCCCTTTCCCCATATCCCTCGATTCCCGTAATATCCAAAAATCTATCGATCTCTGTCTTGAATATACTCAACGACTGAGCCTCCACAGCCCTCTGGGGTAGAGAATTCCAAAGATTCACAACCCTCTCAGTGAAGAAATTCCTCCTTATTTTAGTCTTAAATGGCCGACCCCTTATCCTGAGACTGTGACCCCTGGTTCTAGACTCTCCAGCCGGGGGAAACAGCCTCTCAGCATCTACCCTGTCAAGCCCTGTAAAAAAATGTATATGTTTCAATGAGATCACCTCTCATTGTTCTAAACTCTAGGGAATATAGGCCTAGTCTCTTCAATCTCTCCCCATAGGACAATTCCCCCAACCCCATCCCAGGAATCAGTCTGGTGAACCTTTGTTGCACCCCTCTGATACACACTGGCCCGGGAGGAGTTTACTTCGTCCTGACTTTCCACAGGCAAAGCCGCAGGAGAACCAGTAGTTTCCACCATCCATGCAGTGCTTCGAACTGCAAATTTGGTGCATTAGTCACAGCTAGAAAATCAAATACGGAAAGGGAGAACCTTCAAATGCCTAAACAAACACCTGAAGACCGTTCAGCAAGCATTCATTTAAAACTGTGCTCATCCCGAACCAGGGCTCCTGGTTTCAAAATACACATTTGTACAACCAGAGGATGTGAAGATCGTGGTCACCTGAACTGGCCAACGCACAGAATGAAACTGTTGATGGTTGAACGGACCAGCACCTCTTGTCTGAAACTACGCTCACCTGAGTTGACCAGAGGGTGTTGCCTGAGGTCCAATTTGTTCACGACTGGATAAATCCGAACTCACTCACATTGAAGCGGTTGAGGTAAAGCCTGATGTTGACCTGCCTTCTCCCTGTAGTCAGTAGCGCACTCCCTCTGTGGACACTGAGTGACAGCATCTGTTTTCGAAGAAAAGAAAGAACTTGCATTTATATAGTACTTTTCATGACCTCAGGACATCCAAGAGCACTTAACAGCCAGTGAAATACTTTTGAAGCATAGTCAAACGCGGCAGCCAATTTGCGCACAGCAAGCTCCCACAAACAGCAATGAGATTAATGACCAGATAATCTGTTAAAACGATGACGGTTAATAAATGCTTGGATTTATATCGAGCCTTTCACAACCGCAGGACGTCCTAAAGTGCTTTGCAGCCAATGAAGTACCTTTTGAAGTGCAGTCACTGTTTATAATGTGGGAAACGCGGCAGCCAGTTTGCGCACAGCAAGCTCCCACAAACAGCAACGCAACAATGACCAGATAATCTGTTTCAGTGATGTTGATTGAGGGATAAATATCAGCCGGGACAACAGGGAGAACTCTCCTACCAAAATAGTGGCCGTGGGATCTTTTACATCCACCCTGAGAGGGCAGACGGGGCCTCGGTTTAACGTCTCATCCGAAAGACGGCACCTCCGACAGTGCGGCACTCCCTCAGCACTGCACTGGGAGCGTCAACCTAGAATTTTTGTGCTCAAGTCCCTGGAGTGGGACTTTGAACCCACAACCTTCTGACTCAGAGGCAAGAGTGCTACCCACTGAGCCACGGCTGACATTTGAGTGAGGGATAAATATTGGCCTATATAATTAAAGTAGGAGCTCAGCACTCGATGGGTTAATTCACGGCAGCGAATGCAGCTTGTTGCTTCCTCTTTCCTTGGTTTCCCTTCATGTGCTTAAGCTTCGGGGCAAAATCAAAGTGGATCAGGTTACTGGAGACAATCCCGTTTTTTGTTCGGCCGGAGGATGCGGCCACTCCTGTGGGCTACTGTACTTTAGGTATCAGAATTTTAAGGCAGATAATTGTCGAAGTGATTGACGGGGACAAATACTTTCATGTTGGCACAGCTAAAATGATTTGGGTTCTCTTTGTGAGACGGGTCGGGGAACTCAGATGTGAACTTGAGATGTTATAAAGCTGTCACTTCGAGCTATTATGTGACAGCAATAATGGCCTGAAGTGTATTAGTGCAGGTTTAACCTTGCGGATTACGTGGCTGAAAAAAAAAACCTGGAGTCTGATTAGTTTCACTTTTGTTAAAAAATAAAATAATGACTGGGTCTTCGGGAGGCCGAATCCGTGCACACCAAGGAAGGAATAACACTGGGAGCTTTGACTTTGTGCTAACGGTGTAAACGAGGCGGTAGCGAATCGGCAGCCCGCTTTACATCTCATTAAAGCCGATGGAAATAAGAATTGGTGAGAGAGGTGACACGGGATGCTGATGGCAATCGCCCGTTTTTGCGCCCAAGTCAGAATTAGACCTCTACTTGGGGGTTATGCAAATGAAGGGTGGACCTGGGGCAAGGATAGGCTTGGGCTTGGCTCTAATCCCCTCACAGCTGAAGAGCCTACTGAGACCCGACTTCCAGGCTCACCCATGAATAATGGCCACTTGAGTGAGATACAAGAGGGCGATAGGTGCTTGTGATGCTCTGGACCCCCAGTATGGGTCAGCCCTTCAACAGCGCCAAGGAAAGAAAGAAAGACTTGCATTTCTATAGCGCCTTTCACGACCACCGGACGTCCCAAAGCGCTTTACAGCCAATGAAGTACTTTTTGAAGTGTAGTCGCTGTTGTAATGTAGGAAACGCGGCAGCCAATTTGCGCACAGCAAGCTCCCACAAACAGCAATGTGATAATGACCAGATAATCTGTTTTAGTGAGGTGGATTGAGGGATTAATATCGGCCAGGATACTGGGTATAACCCCCCTGCTCTTCTTCGAAATAGTGCCGTGGGATCTTTTGCGTCCACCTGAGAGAGCAGACGGGGCCTCGGTTTAATGTCTCATCCGAAAGACGGCACCTCCGACAGTGCAGCGCTCCCTCAGCACTGCACTGGGAGTGTCAGCCTCGCCTTTTTGTGCTCAAGTCTCTGGAGTGGGACTTGAGGACTTGTGGAGAGGCAGATCAGAGGAGCATAAAGAGCCGCCGAGGCACTAAATCATTAGGAGGAACCAGTTCCGAGCCACAGGGTAAGCGAGAGGTGTTCTAAGTGACTGCCTGGGTCAGCCATGAGATGGGAGACAACTTGCGAGAAGGCGTTGGCCTTCGAGACTGTTCAAGCATTTTGAGTGGCCATGTCTACTGTTTGAGACTGTGTTGGACGTTGCCACAGTTGGTGATTGGGGCTATTCGTAGCTAGATAGAGACGCGGAGTAAAATTCCCTTTACGCTGCACCAAGGTGCCATCCTGATTTTTCCACTCCAACCGTCTCTGTGCCATCTCTTAAGTGTGACTGCCAGTTTAGTGCGGGACCGTGTTTTGTCCCGTGCCACCTCACTTGCAGTGGGCAGAAAGAGAAACAGACATTCAACCCCTCAGCCTTCGCCAGAGATGAACCCAGGAGCCACCATTTTACCCCAGGGTGCCACCTTGCCACCCATTGTGTGGCAATAGCTGAGGTGGAAGTTCCATCTGGCAAGAGCGATTAAACCACATAAATATCAGTGACCAATTTGCCGGTGAAGTATTCCACGCGAGTGCCATGTAACCCATATCTAGTCAGCCCAATCCCTGCGGAGCGCTCGCTTGATATCACAAGTGTCATTTCACTTTTAACAATAGACCATTTTGTTCAGCTTTTTGAACGTCTCGCTGTCACGGCAACACGCAGGTGATGACATATAGGAACTGTCTTTATCAAGTGTAACGTGAGTAAGAGGAGGAAAGTTAATCTGGCCGAGGGTTACGCTCAGGCTTGTGGTCTGACTCAGATGTGTCAGCCGTGGCTCAGTGGGTAGCACTCTCTCTCTCACCTCTGGTGTGAGAAGGTTGTGGGTTCGAGCTCCCACTCCAAGAGGCTTGAGCACAAAATCCAGGCTGACACTCCCAGCGCAGTGCTGAGGGAGTGCCGCACTGTCGGAGGTGCCGTCTTTCGGAGGAGACGTTAAACCCAGGCCCTGTCTACCCTCTCAGGTGGGCGTAAAAGATCCCACGGCTGCTATTTCGATGAAGAGCAGGGGGAGTTCGCCACGTGAACCCCCCCCTTGTCCTCCATTAAATGGGAACTTCCAGCACCCACGGGAACAGGCAGACATACCGGGTTATGTTAAGTAGCTAACCATGGCGGCCATTTTGTGTCACCAACATGTACGAGACAAATCACCAGTTCGTCTGTAATTGGTGGTATTGGTTGAGGGAGGAATGTTAGCCAGGACACCGGGAGAACTCGCTGCTCCTCAAATAGAATTACATAGAATTTAGAGCCCAGAATCAGGCCATTCGGCCCAACAGGTCCGTGCCGGTGTTTATGCTCCACACGAGCCTCCTCCCACTCCTCTTCATCTCACCCCATCAATATATCCTTCTATTCCTTTCTCCCTCATGTACTTATCTAGCTTCCCCTTAAAGGTATCTATGCTATTCGTCTTAACTACTCCATGTGCTAGCGAGTTCCACATTCTCACCACTCTCCTGAATTCCCTATTGGACTTATTAGTCATGATGCGGAGATGCCGGTGTTGGACTGGGGTGGACAAAAGTGAGAAGTCGCACAACACCAGGTTATAGTCCAACAGTTTTATTTGAAATCACAAGCTTTCGGAGCGCTGCTCCTTCGTCAGGTGAAGTGAAGGATTCGTATTCCTTCACTTCACCTGACGAAGGAGCAGCAGCTCCGAAAGCTTGTGATTTCAAATAAAACTGTTGGGGGTAAAAATTCACTTGGTTGCGCCACCCGTTAGCGCCTTAAGAGGGCGCTAATGGGGCGCAAAGCCGCTAACGCCCGGGCGCAGCGATGTTTGCGCCGCTCGAGAACTTAACTTGAGATTGTGCGGCGGCGCTAAAACTTACCGCTGCGACCACCTGCGCGCGCAGATTGTGACGTCATTCCATGGTGCAACGCCCTTGGGGCGCCCCGTAGCGGAAATTGAGTGGCGCCCCCTGCCTTACCGCCTGGCGCTTCCAACGACCAGAAGACTGGAACGCTATCAATCGCTGTGGGGCTGGGGGGGTCGCTATTTAAAGGGGGCCTCTTCCTGTCTTTTATTGTTGGTGGCATTTTTGAACTACGCATTCTGAGAGAGAGAGGGAGAGACTTCTGGAGAGATTCAACATTGTGTGAAGGAGTTTTGGGTACTGAGCAGCACTTTGCAGGTTCATTTTGATTTGCCATTCCTTGTATCGATTTAGCAGAGACCGTGGGAGCTGCACTCTGAGCTCTTTGCCTGGTGCTCTCCATTGTTCTTTCCAGCACATTTGATGTGCAAGTCTCTCCAGGCCGAGATTCAAGGCAGCAATGAACAGGATGTGGATGGAAAGCAAGATTAACCATCCCCTTTAAGAACTGGCCCGTGCCATTGTGTGTGTGTTCCATTGCTGACTGACATTACATGAGCTTCGCCAGCGCTCCGAGTTAGCGCCTCACTGCTCGGCCTTTGCGCCTTAAGAGAGGTGTGCAGCGCCTGCTTTAGCGCTCCACTCACCTCCCGGGGCGGTAAAAGTGAAGTTTCCCGTCGGTGCCGATAATTAGCGCCAGGCGCTAATATTTGCGTCCGGACGATATTTGCGCCCCAAATGGGGCGCGACCTAATTTCTACCCCTTGGACTATAACCTGGTGTTGTGCGACTTCGGACTTATTAGTGACCATTTATATTTATGGCACCTAGTTTTGGACCTCCTCCCCCTCCCCCCCCCACAACAAGTGACAACAGCTTATGGCAAGTGTAAACAGTGTGCCAGACCCTTTAATTCTCAGGCTTTCAGTCTAACACCTCATCCAAAGGACAGCCTCTCCGATAGTGCAGCACTCCCTCAGTATTGCACTGGAGTGCCAGTCGAGATAGTATGTGGCTCGAATCCGCAACCTTGAGACTCAGTGGCCAGTGTCCTGTCACGTCTTGTCAGGCTGTTGTATGAAGCATAGTGTTAACATGCCCTGTTTAACTGCATCTCTGCCTGAGCTGGTGCTTTAAGGACAGGAGAGATGTCAGTTGGGTGGAAAAGGTAGTTCAGTTCAGTATCGAGATATTACTAATTCGAAAAAGAGCAGCGGCGTTCTCCCCGGTGTCCTGGTCAATATTTATCAATCAATCAACATCAGTAAAAAAACAATATCTGGTCATTATCACATTGCTGTTTGTGGGAGCTTGCTGTGCGCAAATTGGCTGCCGCGTTTCCTACATTACAACAGTGACTGCACTTCAAAAATACTTCATTGGCTGTGAAGCGCTTTGGGACGTCCTGAGGTCGTGTAAGGCGCTATAGAAATGCAAGTCTTTCTTTCTATAATCAATTTTCTGCCCTTTCATTTAAAAAGCCTTATGGTTGCCTCTGGTGCAGAAGTTACCTCTCCCCATCGTTAGAGGTTAGGAACAGATGTCTGAAGGTGTGAATTGCACGTTATAGTTACATACTCTTCCTCCTTGATGTATCCTCACCACATGAAATGAAGGCACATCACACCCACCTTGAAATGATCCTTGGTGATATCGGGAGCTGAATGCTGCATGTATTTAGAAGACAGGGCCTTATTCCCTATCTTAGTGAAGGCATTAACCCAGTTAGCATAAACAGCGGACAATGGAATGCCCGATCAATGCCCGCCAGTATTACCAGCTCCTACTCCAACTCATTTTTTCCCCCCAGAGCCTCAAAGCTCTGCAACTCCGCACCTCCCTCAGACTTCCCACCCTCCTACAGACTTTGAAAAACCCAGAAATAACAACAGAAAATGCTGGAAGCACTCAGCAGGCCAGGCAGCATCCGTGGAGAGAGAAACAGAGTTAACGTTTCAGGTCTGTGACCCTTCTTCAGAACTGGAAAAGGCTAGAGATGTAACAGATTTTAAGCAGGTGTAGAGGCAGGTGGGAGGGGAGGATCTGGAGGAACATTCTGTGCTGGGGTAGGAGGCAGGAAAGATTAAATGTTGCAAATGGAATGGCAGAATCATACAGCCTGAAAAATGGGGGCAGGGGTTATAGTCTGAAATTGTTGAACTCAATGTTGAGTCCAGAAGGCTGTAAAGTGCCTAAACAAAAGATGAGGTGCTGTTCCTCGAGCTTGCGTTGAGCTTCATTGGAACAATGTAAGAGGCCGAGGACAGAGAGATCAGAGTGGGAGTGAAGCGGAGAATTAAAGTGACAGGCGACCGGAAGCTCGGGGTCACTTGGTGTCCCCCAGCCACGACTCGCCATCTCTTCTCTCCAGTCCTGCTCAGCTGTGTTACCGTCCCGTATTTTGGATCTTGGCCCTTTGGCTGGGTTTCTCCCCTGAAGATAACGATAGGAACCACTGTTTCCAGTTCTAGAACTTTTGAGGAATTTCCAGTTCTAGAACTTTTTAGGAATTTGTTACCTCATCTCAGGGCAAGATGTCCTCTTTTGAGAAACGGTGGTTTCTTTTTTAGTGAAATGTTGTGGTGCAGGGATGTTGGAAGAAAAACGGAACTTCACTGAGAATTTAGGAATGTATGGGACCCAAAAGATTATAGGAATGTATGGGACCCTTAGGAATGTACGGGACCCTTAGGAACACTGGAATGTACGGACCTATAGGAGTATAGGAATGTACGGACCTACGGGAACATAGGAATGTACGGACCTATAGGAGTATAGGAATGTACGGACCTATAGGAATATAGGAATGTACGGACCTACGGGAACATAGGAATGTACGGACCTATAGGAACATAGGAATGTACAGGACCCTTGGAATGTATGGGACCCTTGGGAATGTATGGGACCTATAGGAACATAGGAATGTACAGGACCTATAGGAATGTATGGGGCCCTTAGGAATTTAGGAATGTATGGGACCTATAGGAATGTACGGAATCTATAGGAATGTATGGGATCCAATACATGGGATCTTGCAGAGAGCCGGCACAGGCTTGACGGGTCGAATGGCCTTCTTCCGTGCTGTAACCATTCTAGGATTCTATGATCTTTAGGAATGTAGGAATGTATGGGACCTATAGGAATGTACAGAACCTATAGGAATGCACGGGACTTATAGGAATGTAAAAATGTACGAGACCAGTAATGACCACTGTGACCCAACTCGCTGATCCCAGTGAAGTAAAGAAAACAAACAAATCAGCCGGACATTTGTCTGGTGTCTAGTCATGCGGTCCTTGACTGCTCTGACCTGAAACCTTAGCCTCCCCCACCCACCCCCCCAACCCCAAAAAGAGTCACCTGATTCATCCCAAACCTGGGCAAATCCACCACGCTCCCCGATCTGGATGGATTTGGGATTGGAAACGCTATCGGGGGCTCATCCCCTGTTAGGGGCAGGAGAGGAGAAGGAGAAGAGGGCAAAAGGAGGGAGGGGTTGGTGGTGGTGGGGTGGCAGGGGGAGAGAAAGGGAACAAGTAATCCACTAGCAGTCAATTCGAACCAATGCACGTCGACCTCCACTGACCCCCCCCCCCCACCCACTCACCAATAAAACCCTTAATTTCAATTTAGTTAACTTGCGTATTTATTTATTTCAAAAAGAACAGGGAAAGAGCTTTGCAAAGGATCATTGGCCTTTTTTTTAATATGACAAAGGAGAGAATGCAATGAAAAAGAAACACTTATCTTTTATGTTCTGTGATTTTGTATCAGACTGTAAACACTAGCTGTAAAGATGCGATTAATTAAACCTGCAGTGGCTGTACGGGCCGAACCAGCCTGAGACTTGTTTACTTATGCAGCTGGCCCATGTGATAAGGGCTGTTTATACTGCGCACATGTGCCATGCATCGCAGATCTAAGCCTGGGAGTCAGTGTGCGGCTGCTTTAGAGGAGGGTGAGCGCGCTGTATTAAACCTCCACCGGGAGCTGTGCTAATCAGCCTGTGTAACGCTGCCAGGCCTGATCCGATTGGCCTTTCTTGAGGAAATGCCATTTGATTCTGGAGCGAGAGTCTGGATGAGAGCGTTGATTCCCCCCTTTTTTCCCAGAGCCGTGCAGCTTGTGGCCGCCCTTTCGTGCGTGGCCGTTCATTTGCCCGCCGGCAGCTTCCCTTATTTATTGCCCAGCTTTCTCTCTCTCTCTCTCTCTCTCGGGCGCCAACTTCCTGCTGGCGAGGTCTCCTCCGCTACCATCTCCAAGAGGTCATGATGTGGAGATGCCGGTGTTGGACTGGGGTGGACAAAAATGAGAAGTCGCACAACACCAGGTTATAGTCCAACAGATTTATTTAAAATTACAAGCTTTCTGAGCTGTCGCCCCTTTGTCAGGCAAAGGAAGGGGCGACAGCTCCGAAAGCTTGTAATTTTAAATAAATCTGTTGGACTATAACCTGGTGTTGTGCGACTTCTCATTTTTATCTCCAAGAGGTTCCGTTCATCGTGGCTGAGCTGGGACACTGAGAGATGGTGGGCTGTGGGAGGCATCACAGAATGAGCCCGATGCGCTACGCCTGCGCGCACAATCCACCGGGGGGGGGCGGTGGCGGTCATCGGATTGCGATCAGGAGCGGGATCTGATGTTCCAGCCCAGGGGACACTTGAGGCCAAAAATAACACTCCCCAAACTGCTGCACTAGTTGAGATTCAGACAGAGGAAGAAATCTGGGACCGGGCTTCCTTTTATTACTAGAGTGGCTTGCTTAAGAGTGAACCGCATAGTGTGAACATGGAATGTCAGACCGGGTAAGGGGTGGCAGGTTCCCTTCCCTGAAGGACATCATCCCAATATTTATCCCTCAACCAACATCACTAAAAAAAAACCCAGATACTCTGGTCTTGATCACGTTGCTGTTTGTGGGAGCTTGCTGTGCGCAAACTGGCTGCCATGTTTTCTACATTACAACAGTGACTACACTTCAAAAGTACTTCATTGGCTGTAAAGCGCTTTGGGACGACCTGAGGTTGTGAAAGGCGCTATAGAAATGCAAATTCTTTCTTTATTTCTTTATTAGTGAACCAGTTGGGTTCTTATGTCAATCCCAACAGCTTCTCGTGGTCATGTTCCAAGTGCCACTCCAGAAAAGACCAGATTTATTGAACCTTTGACTTGCTAGTCCCCCCACCATAACCGCTCTACCCATCCGGTGTGACCGTGAATCATACCAAGCGCTGCATTTACTCACCGAGACACCAGGTACTCCACCCCTTTTCATCTTTCAATCGAACGATATCATCTTTTTTTTTTCTGCAGCCGGGGCAAGACTTTTTTTGCCATGTCATTGTATGTTATTGAAAGGTAAGTCTTTAGCCATTATCTCGCTGTCAGTCCCATCAGTCAGCAGCCCCTCTGGCTCCTTGCGGTCGGTCAGCATGATCCCAATCTCCGCCCAAACTGTGGCACTGCGCTGCAGGAAAACAAAACAGAAAAATTGACCAATTTATTTTCCAGTTGATTTACTGCAGAAATACTTTAGGGTTGATTGTTTCTGTGAGGGGAATGACCCCGTATCACATTTGCCAGCCTGCCGTGATTTATTATCTTCTCTTGATGGACCAGTTCCAATTGCCATCTCATCCCAAGCCCTGAGTTTTAACTAACGGTGTCATCATTTTTCTTTCCCAGAGTGCTACGGCGCTGAATTTTTTAAAAAATTGCATTTTATTCGGTGAATTTGTCTGATCAACAAGGCAAGGGCAGAAAAATAATTCTTATTGTCACAGTGTTTGGTCATGTCGTTGAAGAGTCTGAAAGCACGTTGCGCCATTGACTATGACTGATGTTATGTGGGCAAATGTGGCAGCCATTTTGTGCTAGCAATGCCGCACAATCAGCAATGAATGACCAGCTGATCTGCATCCTTTGGTGCTATTGGTTGAGGGAGGAATGCCGGCCAGGACACCCAGGATAACCCTCTGCTCTTCTTCGATTATTTGCTTTGTCATATTTGACCCTGAAATGAGCGTCCAGCCACATATCCGTAGCATAACTAAGACCTCCTATTTCCACCTCCGTAACATCGCCCGTCTCCGCCCTTGCCTCAGTTCATCTGCTGCTGAAACCCTCATCCATGCCTTTGTTACCTCTAGACTTGACTATTCCAACGCACTCCTGGCTGGCCTCCCACATTCTATCCTACGTAAACTTGAGGTGATCCGAAACTCGGCTGCCCCGTGTCCTAACTCGCACCAAGTCTCGTTCACCCATCACCCCCTGTGCTCGCTGACCTACATTGGCTCCCGGTTAAGCAACACCTTGATTTCAAAATTCTCATCCTTGTTTTCAAATCCCTCCATGGCCTCGCCCCCCTCCCTATCTCTGTAATCTCCTTCAGCCCCACAATCCCCCGAGATATCTGCGCTCCTCTAATTCTGCCCTCTTGAGCACCCCTGACTATAATCGCTCCACCATTGGTGGCCGTGCCTTCTGTTGCCTGGGCCCTAAGCTCTGGAATTCCCTGCCTAAACCTCTCCGCCTCTCTACCTCTCTTTCCTCCTTTAAGACGCTCCTTAAAACCTACCTCTTTGACCAAGCTTTTGGTCACCTGCCCTAATCTCTCCTTATGTGGCTCGGTGTCAAATTTTTTGTCTTATAATACTCCTGTGAAGCGCCTTGGGACGTTTTACTACGTTAAAGGCGCTATATAAATACAAGTTGTTGTTGTTGTTTGACACCCACCTGAACCATTGGAACAGAGAGATGGGAGTGTCTCACTTGAATATGCAGCTCTCCTTCGGTACTACACTGAAGTGTCAGCTTAGATGATGCACTGAAGTCCCGGCGTGATGTTAGCACTGGGGGATGCAATTGATTTCCCATTTCGGGCATCCAGGATCAACATCAGTCGTTCCCAGACTCGGTATAGCACAGCCAGATGCAGAATAAAGCTCCCTCTACTCTTATGATGGCTCTAAGGTCCAAGCTCACCAGTGCACCCATTTGTTGGGAAGGGGGAGGAGGTGAAGGAGGAGGAGCAGGTGGAAAGTATGGGAGCTCTGAAGGGAACAGGAAAGGAAAGTTGAAAATAAAGAAAGACTTGCATTTATATAGCGCTTTTCACAACCTCAGGTCGTCCCAAAGCGCTTTACAGCCAATGAAGTACTTTTGAAGTGTAGTCACTGTTGTAATGTAGGAAACATGGCAGCCAGTTTGCGCACAGCAAGCTCCCACAAACGACAATGTGATAATGGCCAGATAATCTGCTTTAGTGATGTTCCTCGAGGTATAAATATTGGCCAGGACACCAGGGATAACTCCCTGCTCTTCTTTGAACTGCCTTGGGATCTTTTACATCCACCTCAGAGGGCAGACCTCGGTTTAAAAAGAAAAGAAAGACTTGCATTTCTATAGCGCCTTTCGCGACCACCGGACGTCCAAAAGTGCTTTACAGACAATGAAATACTTTTTAAGTGGAGTCACTGTTGTAATGTGGGAAACGCGGCAGCCAATTTGCGCACAGCAAGCTCCCACAAACAGCAATGTGTTAATGACCAGATCATCTGCTTTTAGTGATGTTGGTTGACGTCTCATCTGAATCGCAGCACCTCCGACAGTGCAGCACTCCCTCAGTACTGCACTGGGAGTGTCAGCCTGGATTATGTGCTCAAACTCTCTGGAGAGGGGCTCGAACCCACAACCTTCTGACTCGGGCGAGAGCGCTGGCCACTGAGCCAAGGCCAACAGTAGTGAGGGATTGTGATAGAGAGAAGTTGGAGAGTAGAGATTGAGAGAGGGATCGCAAGATGAGGAAGCCAATCAGCCCATCCATCCAGAGAGCCCCGCCTCCTCCACCATTATGCATCCAATTGTTTCTTAAATTACTCTCGGGTGTTTGCCTGTACTACTCTGATCTGGAGGTTTATTGCACACTTTGAGAGCTTAACCCACAGTGCGAGGGGGGTGTTAAAAAAGCCTCCGGCCTACAGGGAGATTTAAAAACAGTTTTCAGTGGCCAGCCATTGGCAAACTGTAACATTCTAGCGGCATCTAGTGGTAGAAAATATAGTGCGGCACAACATTGCTGCTATTTTGCTGGCGTGTGCCTAACGGTCTCCAGTTTTAATGGCACAAGTGTTGAAGGCATCCAGCATTACGGAACCTGAAGACCACAACGAAGCTGTTAAGGAAATAAAATACTCGACCACATGTTTTATCCGGAAAATTAATTGAAACGCAAAAATAACTGTTATGTAAAATGCTTGGCCAGGCCCCGGGAACCGGGTGCTGTTGGGAAATAATGGTCCATTTCCCTTATCACCAAGGCACTGCTCGTGCAGTGCGTTCTGGGAGGCATGATGTCATCGCAGCCAGCTTGAGTTCTAACATTTTCCAGAGACTTTTGGCTTTTGAGCAAAACAGATAAATGTAAAATGTTATTTAATGGTCCAACGTTTCTCTGGAAAGTTTTACGGAGGAGGTGAATTGCACAAATGGGATATAGTGAGCTCACAGTTCCCAGCATGCATCAGTTGAAGGAAAAAACAGTCAGAGGGCCCCCTGGTGGCAAGAACGGATTTAGCATCTCAAGTTAGATACGATGGCACCAAATCGAGAACACTTGGAAGGAGGATTTCAAGCTCCCCTTGCTTGAGATCAACTCATTGGAAGCTAATTCGCCTGCCCCCACCCCCCCAAATTGTGGGTTAACTTGAAAGATGGATTATTTAGACAATCACATACACTGGGAAATGAATTCAAAGCAAGGAATTCAGAGAATAGTCATTGATCATGTTATTCTATGATATATTTTGGATCTATTATTCCCCAATCTTATGGATGATCATTTTAGATAAAGAAGGGTCCGTCAACCTATGTCATCTCATGCCTCCTGAGTACCAACCCTACTGCCTCCCCATAACAGCATCTGGCTGTTTGTTAACTGTGTTCTGGTCTCAGAGATACTTCTTGGGATCTCTCCTAAATGCACCTTTCGCAACCCTGAACCCGTGCCCTCCAACTCCTTGAACCTGTGATCTTCTGCCCCTGAACCCGTGCCCTCCAACTCCTTGAACCTGTGATCTTCTACCCCTGAACCCGTGCCCTCCAACTCCTTGAACCTGTGATCTTCTGCCCCTGAACCCGTGCCCTCCAACTCCTTGAACCTGTGATCTTCTACCCCTGAACCCGTGCCCTCCAACTCCTTGAACCTGTGATCTTCTGCCCCTGAACCCGTGCCCTCCAACTCCTTGAACCTGTGATCTTCTACCCCTGAACCCGTGCCCTCCAACTCCCTGACCCTGTGATCGTCTGCCTCTGAACCCGTGCCCTCCAACTCCCTGAACCTGTGACCTTCTGCCCCTGAACCCGTGCCCTCCAACTCCCTCAACCTGTGATCGTCTTCCTCTGAACCCGTGCCCTCCTATCCTTCTATCTGGGCATATCTGAAAGCATCATTGTGGGTTTTCTTTCTCAATCCCATTAAGTCCCAGCTCTGGCTGCATCTCATAGTCAGCCAAACCATGAGTGTAGGCCCAGAGGCAGTTGGAGCACTAACTCTACAGGGGGTGGGGCAGGTGGGCTGCAAACGGCCTGTTACTGTTATGCAAGTTTATTTCACTCCCGGGGCTGTCAACCGTCTGTGTGGGCGGCCCCAAAGGTTGATTGACAGCTCGGAAGTTGAACACAATCTTACAGTGAAAGAAACTGGAGGCTGCCTTATTCAAAGGCCTCCGTTATTTTGGCAAATCAAAAACGTGAGTAAGTGATTGATGCAGTACAGCATGTTTTACAAAGCACAGCCAGTGTCAGTAGTAGGGTGGGGGGGAAAATACATTAAATCCCAGACAGACCTTGTCCAAAGCCAGTGATTTTCCAAGATGGCATCCTTGGTTGCCAGGATCTATTGAGCTTGCTCACCATTGAGCGCCAGAGCGGCTGCCAACGGCAAGTCAATAAAACTCCTGAAATGTCTAATTATAATAGCTGTTGAAAAGCTGTGCTTTATATTAAAGTAAAGCTGTAATTACTATATAATTGGCTATAAAAACTACAAAAGAAAAATTACACGATGGTTGCAAGCTGTCTCTGGTTTCTTTGGGGTAATCATGTGATGGGTGTTGGGAGAAGGCCCTTATTTTGGGCCTGCTTCTATGCCAAGCACCTCTTTCCCCTAAACAACACTTAACTCTCCATAAAGTCCATGCCTATCTAAGGCTTAAATATTGCCCGCATATCTGGGAGGCTCTTCTTTCCTTCACTTGCAGTCCCGGACAGGATACAAGAGAAACTTTGTACTCTGATAACCGATTCCCCATTCCTTGCAGCCTCCAACCAGACTCTCTCTCTTGTCTAGCTCTGTTTTCTGGTTACTAATGTGACTGTTGCTACTCTAAAGAGAAGTTGTGTTAAACTTGTATCGAACCTTGGTTAGACCACACTTGGAGTACTGTGCACAGTTCTGGTCTCCATGTGATAAAAAGGATATAGAGGTACTGGAGAAGGTGCAAAAAATATTTACAAGAATGATACCAGAACTGAGAGGTTATACCTATCAGGAAAGGTTGAACAGGCTGGGTCTCTTTTCTCTAGAAGACTGAGGGGTGACCTGATAGAAACCTGTAAGATTATGAAGGGGTTTGACAGGGTAGACATCGAGAAGATGTTTCCACTTGTTGGGGAGACCAAAACTAGAGGTAATACATATAAGATATGACATGAATCTTGTCATTCATCTGGAAATGACTTATGAAGTAATACTGGGCGGCCTGCTGGTGGCGCTGTCCAGGGAGAGTATAAATACTCGGGCATGGGCCCAGCTTGCGCAGGACATTCCTCAACAGGAACTAGTGAAGGACACAACTAGATCTCCATGTTGAAAAACAGTTGATTAAAGCTTTGTTTAACGCTTAGACCAAGTGCCTAGTAGTTTTCTTACGTCAAGATAGTCACTAATAAATCCAATCGGGAATTCAGGGGAAACATCTTTACCCAGAGAGTGGTGAGAATGTGGAACTCGCTACCACAGGGAGTGGTTGAGGCAAATAGCGTGGATGCATTTAAGGGGAATCTAGATAAGCACATGAGGGAGAAAGGAATAGAAGGTTATGCTGATAGGGTGAGATGAAGAGGGGTGGGAGGAGGCTCGTGTGGAGCATAAACGCCGGCATAGATCAGTTGGGCTGAATGGCCTGTTTCTGTGCTGTGCGTTCTACGTACACTTTCCTCTCTAGTTGTGCCTCAGCTCCAACTGTGCCATCCCAGATATTCTTCCTGCTCTCTCTCTATGTTGAACTCAAGTCTTGTAGGAGCTCACAGAATGTCAAACTTCTCACCCCCTCAATCTTCCCTCCCTGCTACAATCTGCAAGCATTTCTAACCCAATCTTGGCATCGTCTTATCACTACTGCTTGAGCTATCCTACCTTTCTTCCTAGCCTTTTCAACCTTGACCGCCCTTCATGTAGGTATCTCAAAAGAAGTTGTTTCTTACAGGTTGATAAGCTAACAGAGGAGATTGACACTGCCCTCCTCACGACCTCCTCCATATTTTTCCTTCCTCCCACCCCCCCCCCCCACCCCCGCCAAAATGAGATGAATCACTCCAATGAACTACAATGGCAGCTTGGGAAAGGACACGCCGAATTCACACAGCGAGTGCGTGCTGGTTTGTTGGCTAATGTTTGCAGTTTGACTCAGCACCTCTCTCTGGGGTTGGGAATATTGACAAGGTTCGAGGGAAAGTGGAGAATACACAGGGTGGCCCTGCTGTTGTTGGCGCTTTGATGAAAGATGTACACCCGCCTCTGAGTCATAAGGTTGTGGTTTCAAGTCCCACTCCAGAGACTTGAGCACAAAAATCTAGGCTGACACTCCCAGTGCAGTGCTGAGGAAGAGCCGCACTGTCGGAGGTGCCGTCTTTCGGATGAGATGTTAAACCGAGGCCCCGCCTGCTCTCTCAGGTGGATATAAAAGATCCCATGGCACTATTTTGAAGAAGAGCAGGGGAGTTATCCCCGGTGTCCTGGCCAATATTTATCCCTCAATCAACATTATAAAAAAAAACAGATTATCTGGTCATTATCACGTTGCTGTTTGTGGGAGCTTGCTGTGCACAAATTGGCTGCCGCGTTTCCTACATTACAACAGTGACTACACTTCAAAAGTACTTCATTGGCTGTAAAGCGCTTTGGGACGTCCTGAGGTCGTGAAAGGCGCTATAGGAATGGAAGGCTTTCTTTCTTTCTTTCTTACAGGATTAGGGACATGCGTCCAATGTCTCACGATTCCCCATTGGGCAAGCCAAAAAATGATGGCAAGCTGATTCTCCACAGGTGGGAGGACAGCAGTGACGCCCGAGGGAATATCTCATCCATCTCGCAGCAGGCCGTTGAGAGAGATGGCGCTAGACTGCCTGGCTCTTGCATTGGTTGGACAATTATGGTGGGCGGGTGGGTGGGAGTGGTGGGTGCATCTGAAGGGCAGTTGAGATAATATCTTTCAAATTGGGGGCACTTTACAAATGTATTTGGGGCTAAATCTTTCAAATCACTTGAACTGGTCAAAAATAGAGAGAGGAACAATAGATTGCGAGCGGTCACATCCCCTTTAAGAGCAGTTATGATTTGGCAGTTTTATATTCCTGTGAAGTATTGCGTGGAAAAAAATTTCCACTGGTTTCCTCGTATTCTGTCTCTCTCGATGATCGGGCTAATGACTAGATTACCACCAACAGTGTACTTGACGCACACATTAAAGGATTGTACAAAGAGGAGGGTTTAGATAACCCCCATGGGATACCAGTGATTGCAGCTCATGTCTTAGGCAGCTGCCCTGTGTGTCATTATGCGCCAGTGTGTTCCTTTTAAGTGTGTACGTGATCAGCAACTATTTTGCCAACTTATCACGAGATTACACGTTGACCTCCGCTGTTGCTTTTGCGGAAATGAACAGCACTCGTCACTATAAATAGCTCCAACAGAGAAAGTAATTTGTCAGAAATAATATATATTTTTTTAACTTGCTTTCAAATTCTTCCAAAGGCGCTGACTGGCGTTTGGGTACCGTTGGCGCAGTAGTTGTTCAGTACCTAGAAATAGGAGGCATAATCTCAGGATAAGGGGTCGGCCATTTAAGACTGAGATGAGGAGGAATTTCTTCACTCAGAGGGTCGTGAATCTTTGGAATTATCTACCCCAGAGGGCTGTGGATGCTGAGTCTTTGAGTATATTCAAGACCGAGATCGATAGATTTTTGGACTCTAGGGGAATCAAGGGATGTGGAGATCGGGGGTAAAGTGGAGTTGAGGTCGAAGATCAGCCATGATCTTATTGAATGGCGGAGCAGGCTCGAGGGGCCGACTCACGCTCCTAATTCTTATGTACCTGTCCTAGTGCCCATTGTTCAAGGCTGATCTGATGCAGATGTACAGAGTTATGAGTGGGGTGGTGGGGATAAGGTATGCACCTTCAAGAGAGAGCTGGACCTGTTAATGGCTCGGGCGGAGATCACCTTGTACAAGAGACAAGTAATCATATAGTATGTCAAGGTCTATGTGATCTCCTGGATTGGTTTTGATCATATAAAGGGGGTCGGAGAGGAATTTTCCTGATTTCCCCCCCCCCCCTAATTGGCCTGGATCTTTATCTGGTTCATGTGGCTCCAGGTAGATAGGGAATGCCTTCTGTATTATGATGAATTATATGGGACAGGATATATGGACTAGTGGGACTATTCCTGAGCAACATTTTCATAGGGAAAATCTATTTCCATTGGTCAGTGAGTTAGTAACTCGAGGGCAGGAATTCACCAAAATAATGAAGGGAGGGGCTAGGATTTCTTTTCTGTTAAGGCATGGAATGCCCGACCAGAAACAGAATCCATAATAGCTTCTAAATGGGAAATATTTGAAAAAAGAAGAAAAAGAATTAAGAGGGTGACATGAATCTTGTCATTCATGTGGAACTGACTTATGAAATAATACTGGGCGGCCTGCTGGTGGCGCTGTCCAGGGAGAGTATAAATACTCGGACATGGGCCCAGCTTGCTCAGGACATTCTTTAACAGGAACTAGTAAAGGACACAACTAGATCTCCATGTTGAAAAACAGTTGATTAAAGCTTTGTTTAACGCTTAGACCAAGTGCCTAGTAGTTTTCTTACGTCAGAGGGTATGGGTAAAAAGGCATGGGAATGGGGCGAAGTGGACAGTTCTTTCAGGTTTGATGGGCTGTGCTGTACATACTCTACGTGCAAGCCTTGTCAGTCAGTGCTGGCCGGGCAGCTGCATCCTGTTCTCACCTGACTTCTACAGACATGCACGGTCGAGCAGGGGGTTGCCTGAATAACAGGGGAGCAGAGTGTTGGCTGACCCACGGCCCTTTGTAACTCTCCTGCTGCTGTCCCAGCTCAGATCGGCCAACTCCCCGCACAGACTGAGCATTGAGTCCGGGCTCAGTGCTGCCTTGGCCGAGTCAGGAGGTCGTGGGTTCGAGCCCCGCCCCCCCCCTCCAGGACCTGAGCACGTTGCCTAAGCTGGCACTCCCAGTGCAGTACTGAGGTGGGGTGCTGCACTGTCGGAGGTGCCGTCTTTCAGTTGAGACGTACTGGTGGTTCAGGCGGTCCAAGTCGAAGAGTTCTCCTTATGATCTGGACAATATTCCTTCCTCATCCAGCACCACAATAAAAAAAAAACATGAGCTGACCATTCAGTCATTTGCTCTTTGTGAGATCTTGCTGTGCACAATTTGGTGGCTGCGTTGGCCTACAGAATAGGAGCAACACTTGAAATGAAATTCATTGGGTTTGAAGCACTTTGAGACATCCTAAGGACAGGTGCTGTTATAATGTAAGATCGTTTTTTTCTCCTCGTACATTTACAGTCTGATTGGGCTAAATATTAAAATGGAAATTTTTGATTAATTTAATTTAAGATGATGGCTGTTTATTCCTGCTCACACTCCACCCTGTTAGTCATCACTTCATCACACTGGTTTCTGGGGAATTCAGAACAAACACTATTCTACTCCAAGAATGTTAAACAGATTACTCATCGCACAGTCTGTCTCTGATCTCCGTGAAGCAGAATAAGTGGCCACATGTGGCGTATCCATTCAGAGGATATATTTTCCCCGCGTCCCGTTTTATATCTCCAGCGTGCTCTCCTTGTCTCTTGAACTCTTGCTGGGCCACCGTTCGTCAGGGTGCTGGCAGTCTTCTGAAAGCAGGTTGAGCGGGCGTGAGCCTTCGGATCAGTGGTCCGCGTACCCACCTGTGAATCAGCGGCTGCGGGGTTCGGACCCCGCTCCGCACAGTCGGGGGTCGGGCGAGCGGAGACCGGAGCTCCCACTGAATTCTGAGTTGACGTCCAGCGGGATACTCGCCCCTCATCCTATGGGATTGTGGGCGCTCACCAAAACCCTCGCTCCATATCGAACTAACCACCCCATTAGCTGATATAAAAGTGGTTATGGCGATGGCCGGAGTGCTCACCTCGCAGGCTGTTAATCAGCCTGCCAATTCTCCCATTACCTTGCACTGTCCTGAAGATAAGACAACAACAACTTCCATTGAAATAGCGCCGTTAACATACAAAATGTCCCCAGGTGCTTCACGCACTAAGCTTGTGGATCAGCAGTGAGATGAGACAACAACAACTTGTATTTATATAGCGCCCTTAATGTTTCCCACATTACAACAGTGACTCCACTTCATTGGCTGTAAAGCGCTTTGAGACGTCCGGTGGTCGTGAAAGACGCTGTAGAAATGCAAGTCTTTCTTTAGTAAAACGTCCCAAGGCCCTTCGCAGGAGCGTTATAAAACAAAATGTGACACCGAGCCACATAAGGAGAAATTAGGGCAGGTGACCAAAAGCTTGGTCAAAGAGGCAGGTTTTAAGGAGCGTCTTAAAGGAGGAGAGAGAGGGAGAGAGGCGGAGAGGTTTAGGCAGGGAGTTCCAGAGCTTAGGGCCTTGGCAACAGAAGGCACGGCCGCCAATGGTGGAGCGATTAAAATCAGGGATGCTCAAGAGGCCAGAATTAGAGGAGCGCAGATATTTCGGGTGGTTGTGGTGCTGGAGGAGATTACAGAGATAAGGAGGGGTGAGGCCCATGGAAGGATTTGAAAACAAGAATGAGAATTTTAAAATCGAGGTGTTGCTTAACCGGAAGCCAATGTAGGTCAACGAGCACAGGGGGTGATGGGTGAACGGGACTTGGTGCGAGTTAGGACACGGGGCAGCCGAGTTTTGGATGACCTCAAGTTTACGTAGGGTAGAATGTGGGAGGCCAGCCAGGAGTGCGTTGGAATAGTCAAGTCTATAGATAACAAAGGAATGGATGAGACATTAAACCGTGATCCTATCTGCCTGTTTAAGCAGATGTGAATTGGCACTTTTTGGAAGACTAGCACGAGAGGCTCCTGGCCAACATTCCTCCGTCAACTAGCTGGAAATGCTCAGCAGGCCAGGCAGCATCTAGGGAAAGAGAAAGAGAGTTTCACCTCCATGATCTTTTGTCAGAACTGGTACAATTAGAGATTTTAAGCAAGTACAGAAGCTAGGCAAAGTGGGGGTGCGGGGAGGATAGAACAAAAGTCTGTGATCGGGTGGAAGGCAGGGCTGATTAAATGACAAAATGCTGCCAACTACAACTGTTTGTGCGACTGTTAACTATGACTGCTGTGTTTGCCTAAATTGACTGCACTTTAAAAGCAATTCATTGGCTGTGAAGAGCTTTGGGACATCTTGAGGGTGCAAAAGTTCTTTCTTTCCTTTTTTCTATCTTTCTTTACATAAAATGCATTTATGCACTATTAACAACTGGGCAAATATAACAATTGATTATGTTAAGCAAAGCGTTACAGAGCATCGAGCCCTCCCTGGTCAAGTACAGTGACATGAATCTTGTCATTCATGTATGAAGTAATACTGGGCGGCCTGCGGGTGGCGCTGTCCAGGGAGAGTATAAATACTCGGGCATGGGCCCAGCTTGCTTAGGACATTCCTCAACAGGAACTATGAAGGACACAACTAGATCTCCATGTTGAAAAACAGTTGATTAAAGCTTTGTTTAACGCTTAGACCAAGTGCCTAGTCGTTTTCTTACGTCATACAGTATAGTTAGACGTATCATAAGAACATAAGAAATATCATGATGCTTTTCACTTGATGCTTTTCTCTTGATGCTTTTCTCTGTAGCGCATTGCTTAATGTGTCCTACTCGATCTCAACGATAGGCCTCATTCACACCCGCAAAGGACACCCCCGACTGCTCCAATGTGACAGTTCCATTTCCCACACCAGCCCTCTCTGAGTGAGTCTGGTAGTCAAGTAGCCAAGTTATGGGTAATTTGGTGGTATGGACCCATACCAATTAGGAACTGGGTTGAGACTCCCCGAATTCATTTCACTTAAGACTCTTCGAGTCAACAGACACGGGAGACCTCCATCCCATTAGTCTGGGATGGATTCAAGCACAGATCCCGGAGGTGAAAGGCCAGTGTACTAATGCATTGCATCGTTTAAATGTTTAATAGCAACTTTAGAAAAAAAATAAATGAAACAGAACGAGCGTTCTGGCACAAAAACCAATTTTTATATTTACAATAGTGTGACAGCTAAAAGAGTGTGGAGTTCAATGTTTACACACATGGCTGGACTTAAATAGACAAATGAATGGTTTACAAACGTCTTCGTGATGTCACAACATTCCCCTCAAATCCAAGGCCTGTGTGTGGGAGAGATGAGCTGCCATTTATTTACGTTTCAGCAGTCGCTGTCCTGGGATAGATTCCCTACCTCCCCCTCACACCACCCCCCCACCACCACCCTTTAAGCTAATTGGCAAAAGAACCAGAGGCGATATGAGGAAAAAAAATTACACAGCCGGTTGTTATGATCTGGAATGCACTGCCTGAAAGGGCAGTGGAAGCAGATTCAATCGTAACTTTCAAAAGCGAATTGGATAAATTCTGGAAGGGCAACAATTTGCAGGGCTATGGGGAGAGAGCAGGGGAGTGGGACTATTTGGAGAGCCAGCACAGGCACGATGGGCCAAATGTGCCATTCTGTGGTTTGGCTCCCCCTCCTCTCCGAAGGCTGGCAGGTTGGACTCTAGGGGAATCAAGGGATATGGGGATCGGGCGGGAAAGTGGAGTTGAGGTCGAAGATCAGCCACGATCTTATTGAATGGCGGAGCATGCTCGAGGGGCCGAATGGCCGACTCCTGCTCCTAATTCTTATGTTCTTATGGCGGCACCTGTGGTACTTTGCCCAAGTGACCATTCTACTGGTGTGAGTCTCGCCAGTGAGTATTGGCGACCAGTTTCCTGGGAGGAGGGGGCAAGGGGTGGGGAGGAATCACAGCCAAGCCTAATCCTACCTTCCTCTGATGTACACACCGGCCCTGGGCGGGGGTGGACAGTGGTTAGTAGCCGGAGACCTCGATAACCTTTTCCCGTTGCTAGTCCAGGGGGACTGAGCCTAACAAGATAAGCAAACTCACCACAGACCAGGGATTGGAGCTGTGATGCTCCTGGTCAGTATGACTCAGCTCATAATGGACAATGCATTCAATCCCTTGCACTAACTATCAGCTCTATCTCTGCCACACCCTGGAACTCCATGCAATATATAAACCACCCGAACCCCTCGATTGGACTCCGATCTGTAACTCACTCCCAGATACCCATTATTCTATAAATAAACCATCTGAGACCCTCGATCAGATTCCAGCCTGTAAATCTCTCCCAGTTGCCCATTATTCTATATATAAACCATCTGACCCTCTTGATTAGATTCCAGCCTATAACTCACTCCCAGATACCCATTATTCTACATATAAACCATCTGAACCCCTCGATTAGATTCCAGCCTGTAAATCTCTCCCAGATACCAATTATTCTTGATATAAACCATTTGAACCCACTTGATTAGATAAGGTCTGATCAGCAGATTTTGCTTCACCTCTGCTGCCTGCCCAGTTCTATGGATTTAGATGGGTCAGTTCTGATTACTTGACAGCAAAAAAGTGAACGACAGAAGAGATTGTAGATGAAGATTGCCGCACTCTCTCTTTCTCTTTCTCTCTGTCTCTCTCCCTCTACCACTGTGTAATGGAAAGAAAATTCGATGATGGAGTCAAGGCTCATGCAAAACCGTGAACGTATCCACTGAGTTCTAACTTCATGCTTGTGGCCCTGACCAGATTATAAGTCTAGGTTTTTCTGAAACCCTCAATGCTTTATGTAGGCTACAAGAAAACAGCAATGAAGGGCGTGTTGCCATAAAGTACGGGCCAATTATCAAATTAGAATGTTCTTCAACACATGTGGCATTTTAAAAGACGTTATTGCATAAAAACATTCCCCTGGTCTAATTGTTCCCGTGAAGTAAATGTCACTTTTCAAGCTTGCAAACTGACCCATTCTGGCAGTCAAGTGCGCTGTGCCTGCCCAGGAGCAGCATTCCGTCTCCGAACATGAGCTTTGTATTAAGCAATCAGATGGTTTAAAATTATTGACCCATCGAGCTCCATAGTGCCGGGCAGTTGGCAGAGACAAGGGAAAAGCTGCCGATCAGCTCAGCTGCCCCTTATCTGATCGAAAGATGGCTTATGTTGCGAATAATGGATAACTAGGAATGAATTACAGGCTGGAATCTGATCGAAGGGGTTCAGATGGTTTAAAAGAAAGAAAGACTTGCATTTCTATGGCGCCTTTTACAACCTCAGGATTTTCCAAAGCGCTTTACAGCCAATGAAGTACTTTTTGAAGTGTAGTCACTGTTGTAATGTAGGAAACTTCTATGATTCTATGATTGCCACTCTCTCTTTCTCTCTCTCTCTCTCTCTCTCTGCGCCACTGTGTAATGGAAAGAAAATTCTATGATGGAGTCAAGGATCATGGAAAACCATGAACGTATCCAATCGTTTCTAACTTCATGTCAAGAATAATGGATACCTTGAGTGAGTTACAGGCGGGAATCTGATCGAGGGGTTCAGATGGTTGATATTGAGAATAATTGGTGCTTGGAAGTGAGTTAAGGACTGCAATCTAATCGAGGGGTTCAGGTGGTTTATGTATAGAATAACAGACACCCGGGAGTGAGGTACAGGCTGGAATCTAATCGGGGGGTTCAGGTGGCTTCCGTATAGAATAATGGATGGCTGGAAGTGAGTTGCAGGCTGGAATCTAATCGAGGTTTGGATAGTGCAGATAATTAAGCTGGAAAGCTGGGCGTGAGTTGCTGGCTGGAAGTGTAGTGACTCCATCACCACATTCTGACTGATACCCGCGATCTCGGCACTGATTAAAAACTGGGACCTCCCAGCTCTGTGTGGCTCAGTATCACACACGGTCAGTGTATTTATATTGCGGTTTGCCTGTGTGTGAGAGAGAGAGAGAGAGCGCGACTGTGTGTGTGTGTGTGTGTGTGTGTGTGTGTCCGTAGGTTTGACACTGCTGCCCCCCTCGCTATACCATCACAGGCTGACGTTAGCTGGGTCTGCATGGCAGTCGGTTGCCACACAAGAGCCGTGCCCCATCCACACAAAAAAACAGAGCGGCGGCCGGCGCCAACTCAGTGCCAGCTTGCCAGCGACCGCCAGGGCCAGTTGTGCCCGTCGAGGCAAAGCCGTCCTCGACGCAGTTGCTATCGGCGCCGCCCGAAAATGCAGCAAAAAAAAAGGGAAGGAAAAAGAAAACAGAGAGGGGGGGGGGGGGGGGGCCGGGGGGTGGGGGGCGAGACGAGTGCTTGGCGCCGATTCGCTCGCAGAACCTGCACTGCGGCATCGACGAGACTGGCATGTTAAATATTTAATGCGGCTTGTTTGCTTTCGAGTGCCCTTCACTGGTGCCATGCAACGGGTTAATGAAGGCGCTGTGGTGTTCTTGGCAATAGGAAGCGGTGCTTAGCTTTGTTTAAAACGCTCCTATTGTTACTAACTCGTCTGTCCTGTACGTTTTGGCACGGGAAGCCCTTTTTTAATTCAGAAGTGCTGAAGGGGGTACATTTGGGTTTTTTTTCTCTCTCCTTTTTTTTTTCTTCCTTCCACATGGCAAAGCACCGCGCAGATTTTGTTTCTACTACACTGGCTGCACAAACAGCCTCAAAAAAAAAAACCCAGCGCCTGCATCTTGGCACAGGACCCGGCTCAACTTGGCATCAAAATTGTGCCCGACTACATTTGTAAGAGATCGAGTTTTTTAACCCTTTCTTGAGCCGCAGCTCTGCATGTGGGCCGGCCCGGTTTCCTCTCACAGCTTGCAGTATTTTCTTTCTTGAAGGAAACAATCTGTTTTTCGAAACGGAATCAGAAGTAAATCCGCCTCTTATTTCACCCCCCCCCAGCCCCCCCCCCCCGGCCCCGCCCCCCCTCCCCGGCTTTAAGACACTCCACGTGCCAGCACCATTTCCTGACCGAGGAAATGGCCAGGTCGGCCTGCTCCCAGGCCTCGGAGTTCAAGGTTGCTAACCATCTTCTTCCAAACTGGGCGGTCCAATTTCAGAGTCGGTAAAATTCCGAAAAGACCATTTTTTATGTATATATATAATTGTTCTCTCACTGATTGTGAAAGTTTTACTTCTGAAGCTTAATGATTCTGCAACTAAGCAAAAAAAAACCTCAGAACTCAAACCTGGATCTCCCCTCCTTGCCTCTTTTCAGCCCCTTCTCCGTTCTGCACTTCATAAAAAGAAGGCCACACTACGTGGGCTGGGCCTGCTGGGACACGTGGCTCATCCTTCACTCTGGTTTCGAGAGAAAAGAGAAAGACTTGCCTTTATATAGCACCTTTCACGACCTCAGGACATCCCAAAGCGCTTTACAACCAACGAAGTATATTTGGAGTGTAGTCACTGTGGTAATGTGGGAAACGTGGCAGCCAATTTGCACACAGTAAACTCCCACAATCAGCAATGTGATAAGAACATAAGAACATAAGAAATAGGAGCAGGAGTAGGCCATTCGGCCCTTCGAGCCTGCTTCGCCATTCAATGAGATCGTGGCTGATCTTCTGCCTCAACTCCATTCACCGGCCCTATCGCCATATCCCTTGATGCCCTTACTAGTCAGGAATCTATCGACTTCTGTTTTGAATATACCCAATGACTGAGCCTCCACAGCCCTCTGGGGTAGAGAATTCCAAAGATTCACCAGCCTCTGTGTGAAGAAATTTCTTCTCATCTCAGTCCTGAATAGCCTACCCTTTATCTTGAGGCAGTGGCCCCTGGTTCTAGACTCCCCAGCCAAGGGAAACATTCTCCCAGCATCCACCCTATCAAGCCCTGTAATAATTTTGTATAGTTCAATGAGATCCCCTCTCATTCTTCTGAATTCAAGAGAATACAGGCCTGATAATCTGATAATGACCAGAAAATCTGTTTTTAGTGATGTTGGTTGAGAGATCAATATTGGCCACAACACCGGGGATAACTCCCCCTGCTCTTCTTCAAAATAGTGCCATTGGATCATTTACATCCACCTGAGAGAGCAGGCGAGGCCTCGGTTTAACGTCTCATCTGAAAGACGGCACCTCCGACAGTGCGGCACTCCCTCAGTACTGCACCGTAGTGCCAGCCTAGATTTTTGTGCTCAAGTCGCTGGAGCGGGACTCGAACCCACAACCTTCTGACTCAAAGTTGAGAGTGCTGCCCGCTAAGCCACGGCTCACGAGAGATCCTCCACCTCGTCTTGACATCTCCCCAGTGAGAGGGGGACAACAATGACCTCACACACATGTTCGGTGGGCTCGGATGGCAGGCGCACTCTCCAGTGCGAAACTGTGTCATACAGACCAGGAAAGATCTCAGGTTTGATCCATGGTTGGTGTTGCCTTCAGCTGATCTCTGCCAGGGTGGCAGTGGGTACGGTGCCCCCTTGGACCAGGGAGGGGGAAACCAGGCCAGGTCCCGCCACCCCCCTCCCCCCCAATCACTGACCCCCACTGAGTGGGGTGTGTGGACTTTGGAGTACTGACGGTTACAAAGCCGTTCTCACTGAGTAAGCCACTCACTTATGCGCAAAGCTGCTTGCGTGAACGCACCTGAGGGCAGTTGGCACCCCTGGCACTGTCTCCCAACCCAAATCAATGCCTTCAGCCGCGGCTCAGTGGGCAGCACCCTCGCCTCTAAGTCATGGGTTCAAATCCCACTCCAGAGACTCGAGCACAAAAATCCAGGCTGACGCTCCCAGTGCAGTACTGAGGGAGCACCGCACTGTCAGAGGTGCTGTTTTCGAATTAAAGTGATGCCCCGTCTGCCCTCTTAGGTGGATCTCATATTTCAAAGAAGAGCAGGGGGAGTTCTCCCCGGTGTCCTGGGGCCAATTTTTATCCCTCAATCAACATCACTGAAACAGATGATCTGGTCATTATCACATTGCTGTTTGTGGGAGCTTGCTGTGCGCAAATTGGCTGCCGCGTTTCCCTACATTACAACAGTGACCACACTTCAAAAAGTACTTCATTGGCTGTAAAGCGCTTTGGGACGTCTGGTGGTCATGAAAGGCGCTATAGAAATGCAAGTCTTTCTTTCTTCAGGAAAGGAGGCAGAAAACTGCAAGGGAAAAATAACAAATCCTGTGCCCTTTAATGTTGGAAATAAAATAAACCTGGGTAGCAACTATTTGGACTGCATCCTTCCTTAGAGCGTCTGATTCAAGCCTGACTCCAGGTTTTTAACACAATCCAGGCTAACATTGCTGAGGGAAGTGCTGCATTGTCAGAGGTGCCATCGTTTGGATGTGATGTTTAACTAAAAGAAAAGAAAGACTTGCATTTCTATAGCGCCTTTCACGACCACCAGACGTCTCAAAGTGCTTTACAGCCAATGAAGTGTGGTCACTGTTGTAATGTGGGACAACACGGCAGCCAGCTCCCACAAACAGCAACGTGATAATGACCAGATAATCTGTTTTTGTTATGTTGGCTGAGGGATAAATATTGGCCAGGACACCAGGGATAACTCTCCTGCGAAATAGTGCCATGGGATCTTTTACGTCCACCTGAGAGAGCAGACGGGGCCTCGGTTTAACGTCTCATCCGAAGGACTTCACCTCCAACAGTGCGGTGCTCCCTCAGCACTGCACTGGGACCGTCAGCCTAGCTTTATGTGCTCAAGTTCCAAGGAGCGAGATTTGAACCCACAACCTTCATTGACTTTAGAGGCAAGTGTGCTACCAACTGAGCCACAGCTGACACTACTAAGGCCCTATTCGCCTGATCAGGTAGACATAAAAGATCCACTGTTCAGAACAGAGCTGAGGAGGTCTCCTCGGTGTCCTGGCCAACATTCCTCTCTCAACCAACACCAGCAAAAACAGATTAACCGATCATTCACCTCATCGCTATTGATGGGATCTTGTTGTGTGCAAAATGGCTGCCACATTTGCCTAGGTAACAGTGAGCAAACTTCAAGAGTAATTCATTATACGCGAAGTGCGTCGGAAGGATTTCTGAGCCATGTGATGCTAAACCTTTATTAAAACACTGGTCCGGCCTCAGTTGGAGTATTGTGTCCAATTCTGGGCACCACTCTTTAGGAAGGATGTCAAGGCCTTAGAGAGAGTGCAGAGGAGATTTACTACAATGGTACCGGGGATGAGGGAGTTCAGTTATGTAGAGAGACTGGAGAAGCTGGGATTGCTCTCCTTAGAGCAGAGAAATGTGAGAAGTCGCACAACACCAGGTTATAGTCCAACAGCTTTATTTGAAATCACAAGCTTTCGGAGCGGCTGCTCCTTCATCAGGCGGAGCTGACGAAGGAGCAGCAGCTCCGAAAGCTTGTGATTTCAAATAAAGCTGTTGGACTATAACCTGGTGTTGTGCGACTTCTCACATTTGTCCACCCCAGTCCAACACCGGCATCTCCGCATCATTAGAGCAGAGAAGATTAAGGGGAGATTTAATAGAAGTTTTCAAAATTATGAGGGGGTTTTGATAGAGTAGATGGGGAGAAACTGTATCCACTGGGAGGAGGGTCGGTAACCAGAGGACACAGATGTAAGATAATTGGCAAAAAAAAAGCCGGTGTCGGGGGGGGGGGATAAGGAGAAATTTATTTACTCAGCAAGTTGTTGTGATCTGGAACGCGCTGCCTGAAAGGGCGGTGGAAGCAGATTCAATAGTAACTTTCAAAAGAGAATTGGATAAATACTAGAAGAGGAAAAACATTTGCAGGGCTGTGGGGAAAGAGCAGGGGGGAAGTGGGACCAATCGAACAGCTCTTTCAAAGAGCTGGCACAGGCACGCTGGGCCGAACGGCCTCCTTCTGTGCTGCAGGATTCCATGATGCTACGTGACCAGGCCCGGGATACAAAATACGAATCGTTCATGCTCTCCCTTAGTTCCAACAAGACAGCTCCGGTGCCGCCCATGAGAAAGTGGGCGACGCTTGGCAAAACAGGGAGGGCTGCGAGCGCGGAAGCTGGCATCTGATTCCCTTTCAGAAACGCAGATCAGCTTGTTAAAAAAAAAAGGATTAATTTGCCTTTTTAAAAACAAAAGCGTTCTGCTTCAGCAGTGAAGTATGCGACACGAAAACCAACCAATGCGAGGGAGAGAGGGAAAAAAACCCCGGAGAAAGCGGAGTAAAAGTGGATATTGAAAGGATGTTACTCATACTGTCTCAGTCGTGTGCTTTTTATAAACTAAACAGTACCATATGTAGCGTTTTATTTTAGTTTGGGCTGTGGGTACAACATGTTCCAAGCTGGTTTGCACAGATTATAAACTTTTGGTTCCTGAAAATGCGTTGCCTTGGCAGCTGCCTTTGCTTAATAAAAGTTAGCTGGCTGCACAGCCGAGCCACTGCACAGTAGTCCCGGAGCAAGGCTCCCGGAATGCCTGCTTTTTTCCTTAGGCCCGACAGGGTGAGACCTGCTTCGGGATCGGTGGCCGGGCCGAGGGTGGGGGTGGGGGAGGGGTGGGTCTCTTGGGCCTGTCGCTTTTGTGGCCCCCCCCCCCCCCCCCCCCCCCACGCGCGCTTGTTGTGTGTTGGGGTGGGAGGGGGGAGGGCGGAATACCGACGCTCTTTCTCTCGCCCCCCCCCACCCCCCTGCACCCCACCCCCGCTTTGCTCCCTTGGCCACAGTGCGTGAACAGTTGGATGACTGCACAGTGGCACATTTTTGGCAGCAGTGACAGCGTACATCCAGATGAAGGAGGCTGTGTAAAGATTTGAGAAACGTCCTGGGTAGGAAATATATGGGGTGGGGGGGTGGGGGAAGGGGTGGTGGGTGGGTGCTGTGGGGGTGGGGGGGTGGGGTGTGGTGGGGAACTGCCTACCCCTTCATACTGATAATACACACAACGTTCCCTTAATCTAATTCATCAATTTGTCTCGGCCTATTTTAACTGCGCCATCAAGAAACTAAAATTCTGTTTCCCTGTTTTTCCCCCCCTTTTAAAGTCAGAAATTCTTTTTCTTCTTCCTCTGCTCTCCTGAGTAACATTAAACGTGCCCAAAGTTGACGTCTTGTAGTGCGCGAGAGAATGCTTGCTGTTGGGAGCAGCTCTAAAATGGCTGCCAAGTTCTAAGATGGCTGCCAGAAGTCAGCAGTGCGAGCACTGCAGTCCAATAATGAATGAAATAATTAATCCGCCCTTCCAGCCTGAGCTGTCGCTGAGGCAAAAGCTCACCCTTTTCCAGAAATATATTCTCAAGGAGTTTTAAATTAGGACCAATTCTGTTTTGTTTCACATATTGTGTATTGTATTTTTTTTTTGATTTTAGTTTTAAGTGGCTGAATCTGTACTTGCAGAATGACTGGCCAGGTAATAAAAACACAGTGTTGTACAAACAATGAGCAGAATTTCCCCCTCATTTATTCATAAACAAGGTAAAACCTACAGTCCATGGACCCAATTTTCATATCCCGCTCACAGTTTCTGTCTGAGGAAATGTGTTTTTTTTAGAAGGGATAACTGTTGATGGAAGCATAGAGTCAGCATTAAAAAAATAAAGTTATTTTAAATCGTTTTTTTATTTGTTCCCAGTCCCTTCCTCCCTGCGGTCTCTCCAAAGTTCACACAACACGTGGCGTTTCCTGGCCGGGAGTTATGAATGCCAGCGTTTCTTTTGTAACCGGGAGGTGTGTGAGAAGGGCCTGAGATTAACGCCTTCTCCGATTGCCGCTGCCTCCATTGCCTGGAGACACCTCCACCCTCCCACTCTCCCGTGCGCTCCCCCCCGCCCCGCTCCCCCGTGTCCCTGCCATCCTCGACCAAAGACTGAGAAATGACGAGGTTCAGATCGGTAGAAAAGAGCCTCCTGCCATCCCACGGGACAGCGTCCTGCTGCGGGGCTGGGCTGCTCCGTAGTGTTCGAGTCGTTCTACGAGAGTGACGGACCATGAGAGTTTGGGCTGGCTCAAGCAGTGTCCCAATGAACGTTGCTTTTCCGCCTCTGTCCCCTTTTCCCGCCCTTCTCCCGAAGGCACCAACTTTCGCTGGAATACAGTTCCACAAGCGTTGGCAGACTTCTCCTGCCTCACCAACGCGATCATTCTTCACAAGTGAACCAAAAGAGCGAGCGTTGGGAGTCTATTCGACCATGGGGAGGGGGGTGGGGGTGGGGGTGCAAGAGCAGAGGGACCTGGGGAGTGCTTATTCACAAATCTTTGAAGGTGGCAGGGCAAGTTGAGAAGGCTGTTGCGAAAGCATAGGGGAGATGGTTGTCAGTGTTGCAGGCCACTCATCTCAGCCCCAGGACATCGCTGCAGGAGCTCCTCAGGGCAGTGTCCTAGACCCAACCATCTTCAGCTGCTTCATCATTGACCTTCCCTCCATCATAAGGTCAGAAGTGGGGATGTTCGCTGGTGATTGCTCAGTGTTTAATTCCATTCGCAACTCCTCAGATAATGAAGCAGTCTATGCCCGCAGGCGACAAGACCTGGACGACGTTCAGGCCTGGGCTGATAAGTGGCAAGTAAAATTCGCACCACACAAGTGTCAGGCGATGACTATCTCCAACAAGCGAGAGTCTAACCACCGCCCCGTGACATTCAATGGCATTACCATCACCGAATTCCCCACCATCAACATCCTGGGGGTCACCATTGTCCAGAAACTTAACTGGACCAGCCACATAAATACTGTGGCTACAAGAACAGGTCAGAGGCTGGGTATTCTGCGGCGAGAGTCTCACCTCCTTACTCCCCAAAGCCTTTCCACCATCTACAAGGCACAAGTCAGGAGTGTGATGGAATACTCTCCACTTGCCTGGATGAGTGCAGCTCCAACAACATTCAGGAAGCTCGACATCATCCAGGACAAAGCAGCCTGCTTGATTGGTTCGCAGATGACACGAAAATTGGTGGGGTGGTAAATAGCGAGGAGGGAAGCCTCAGGCTACAGGACGATATAGACGGGTTGGTCAGATGGGCAGAACAATGGCAAATGGAATTTAACCCTGAAAAGTGTGAGGTGATGCATTTTGGGAGGACTGACAAGGCAAGGGAATACACAATGAATGGTCGGACCCTAGGAAGGACAGAGGATCAGAGGGACCTTGGTGTGCATGTACATAGATCCCTGAAGGCAGCAGGACAGGTAGCTAAGGTGGTTAAAAAGGCAGATGGGATACTTGCCTTCATTAGCCGAGGCATAGAATATAAGAGCAGGGAGGTTATGATGGAGCTGTACAAAACGCTAGTTAGGCCACAGCTGGAATACTGTGTGCAGTTCTGGTCGCCACACTATAGGAAGGATGTGATTGCATTGGAGAGGGTGCAGAGGAGATTCACCAGGATGTTACCTGGGCTGGAGCGCTTCAGCTATGAAGAGAGACTGGACAGGCTGGGGTTGTTTTCCTTAGAGCAGAGAAGGCTGAGGGGGGGGGATCTGATTGAGGTGTACAAAATTATGAGGGGCATAGATAGGGTAGATAGAAAGGAACTTTTCCCCTTAGTAGAGGGGTCAATAACCGGGGGGCATAGTTTCAAGGTAAGGGGCAGGAGGTTTAGAGGGGATTTGAGGAAAAACTTTTTCACCCAGAGGGTGGTTGGAATCTGGAACTCACTGCCTGAAAGGGTGGTAGAGGCAGGAACCCTCACAACATTCAAGAAGCATTTAGATGAGCACTTGAAACGCCATAGCATACAAGGCTACGGACCAAGTGCTGGAAAATGGGATTAGAATAGACAGGGCTTGATGGCCGGCGCAGACACGATGGGCCGAAGGGCCTCTTTCTGTGCTGTATAACTCTGTGACTCTAAGCAGTATCTTTCCCTTTTTTTTTATCATGACGGTTTAATGGATCGGCCAACTGGTTAACTGTTAAGTTAACGATATTCAGTTACCGAAAACAATGCGATAACATAGTTCTGGTGTCGTCAACCTGTCAGCCTCATAGTATTTCAGCGCAGTACCCAGACACTGCCAAATTCCTGTTGCATTCCAGAGGAATCGGGTGCATTATAAGCGCACGTCAAAAAAGAAAAGCAGGCTAACTCGAGTCTTGTTACCTGAGAGGTTAATGCAGTTGGTATCCCAGCGTATCCTCCAGCGGCACGATTCATAGTTTCAGTGACTTCAAAAAAAAAAACCACACGCAACAACAACTTCCTGCATTTATATAGCGCCTTCGTTGTAGTAAAACGCCAAACGCTTGACAGGAGCGACACCGGGCCACACAAGGAGATGTTGGGACAGGGGAACCAAAAGCTTGGCCAAAGAGGTTAGTCGATTTTAAGGAGGATCTTTAAGGAGGAGGTAGAGAGGTGGAGAGGTTTAGGGAGGGAATTCCACAGCTTTGGGCCTAGGCAGATTATTTTCATTGAGCGAGCATCACTAAAATATCCTTGTGGTACCTTTGGTTCATTTTTCTCTCTTCCCCACTTTCCCGCCTTCCTATTTTCTCCTTAAGCAGCCGACTCGAGCTGCAGCATTGGTTCTGTGGCGATCAGCGGCCCTCTGGTACTTCACCCAACCAGCCACGCATGAGGTTGGACAGTGGAGTCATCAGGCTATTTGACTGCATGGTGGTGTCAAGACGCGTCTTCATCCGACGTCTGATACATAAAAGATAAAGAAAGACTTGCCTTTATAAAGCGCCTTTCACGACCACCGGCTTTACAGCCAATGAAGTACATTTTTTGAGGTGTGGTCACTGTTGTAGAGTAGGAAACGCAGCAGCCAATTTGCGCACAGCAAGCTCCCACAAAACAGCAATGTGATAATGATCCAGATAATATGATTTTAGTGATGTTGATTGAGGGATAATTATTGGCCGGGGAGAACTCCCCCTGCTCTTCTTTGAAATAGTGGCTGTGGGATCTTTTCCACCTGAGAGGAGCAGATGGGGCCTCGGTTTAACGTCTCATCTGAGAGAAGGCACCTCCGACAATGTGGCACTCCCTCAGTACTGCATTGGAGTGTCAGTGTAGATTTTTGTGCTTAAAGTCTCACTGGAGTGGGACTTGAACCCACAACCTTCTGACCCAGAGATGAGTGTGCTACCCACTGAGCCACGGCTGACACCCAGCTCTTTACTTGGCCGACACCAATAAGACCACTGCTCTAAATGGACAATTCCAGGCCATTATAGCTACGTGCAAACTACAAAACGTAAAGGTTCTGCTCAATCTCTCACTGGAGGTGGAAACCAGGCAGATAATCTGTTTTGTGCCCACCGTCTCTTTCTGTCTTCAAAAATAAGCCTTTGAAAACAGTTTTTGCCTCAAAAGTTACTTCAGTGAAGGTTCTAAATTTGATGCCTGATCTTGTGCTTTTTGAGTCTTTAAGAAAACCGACCTCATAATTACTATAACAAAAGCAAAATGGATGCTGATGCTGGAAATAAAGAGAGAAAATGCTGGAAACACTCAGCCGGTCAGGCAGCATCTGTGGAGAGAGAAACAGAGTTAACGGGGGTGATTTTCTCAATGGGGAGCTTTTGGAGGCGGGACTCCCACTTGTCGGGTTTTAGTCCCGCCTCCATCGACTTCTGGCCAACCCACGCTATTTTCCCTTGATTGACCTTGTTATGTCCGCCCAGCGGGCTTAGCAGGCCAATTAAGGGAAAGCCGGTTGCAGAGAACGTCAACATATGATGTTTCATCTGTCAAAAATTTTTGACAGATGAATTGTCATCGTTTGACAGCTCTGTGAAGCTGTCAAACACTGACATTCTCTGTAGTTTGATGAGGTCTTGAATTCAAGACCTCATCAAACTTCTTTCTTTAGCAGAAATTAGATTGGTGTTGCATTGGAGAATACAGCAGCCATCTGTCATCTCTGCCGGTGAGTTGCGAGAGTCTCCACATCCCCAATGTTTGAAGCCTGCAGGAAGAAACAAAGGTAAGTAAACATTTTCTATCACTTTGCACTTACCTCACATACTCACCTCTCCACACTTGCACCCATCACTTACCTTCACAGCGCACTTTTGCACCCCTCCGACCCCCGCAGACCCACTGCTCGCCTCGGTGACCCTGGCGGGGTTCGCAGCCTTCGGGAAGGCCGCACTTGTGTGGGTAAAATGGGGATAATCCTCTTATCTGCCTGTTAACTACCTGCTAACATGCAGTTAAGTGGCTGTAATCCCCTTCCCGCCTCCAAGGAGACAGGACCCGGCGCGGGTCGGCTACCCGCCTCCTGGCAAGATGGCTCGGAGGCGGGTTGGGGACCCGCCCCCAAATTCTGCCATTTTCCCGGCAGTCCCGCCTCCATACCCGCCTCCCCAGGGCTGGCAAGATCGCACCCTCTGTTTCAGGTCGATGACCTACGACTATTCCCGCTCCACCCAGACCTGCCGAATTTAGGAGCGGGGTTGTGAAACTGGCTCGTTAGCTTGTGCAAGAGGCCGAAGGCCTGTTTCATGGGGGGAAGCCGATATATGGCCTGAGCCAATATGGCGCGGGGCGTGCTTCAGTTGCCTTTCGGGTGCGGGACCTAGCCGGGGCGGGGGGGGGGGAAATTGGTGCTTTGTGCCCCTGTTCTGTGCCTGTAAAACAGGCACAGCGGGGTCTGATTTTGTGTCCCCCCCCCCCCGTGAGTTGTGGTTCACAGATTGTGCGCCGAGATTTACAATATTAAATGCTGGGGGTTTCCTCCACAGTTTTCAGACTCCGAGATGCTGGGAATTGTAGGCGCAGGTACTGGTTGGGAATTGTGGTTGTCGTTTCCTGATAAGAGTATACAGTCTTCTAGTTCATAGCGTTCTGAGGAAAGGTTTGGTGCCGGAAACTGTCTCGTGTTTTCTCAATGGATGCTGCCTGACCTGCTGAGTAGCTGCGGTGTTTACTATCTTTCTTTCAGATTTCCAGTATTTATGCTTTTAGTTCATAGCCTTTACCTGGGAAGCCGATAAACTCGAGCCCTAGGCTTCAAGAGTGGGATAGGCCACTGATGGAATATATTCTTATTTACATTTTAAAACCTGGTGGATGTGGCTGGATAGTCAAGTTTAACAGTTTTCTTGTAAATGTGGCGCTTTGTAATATCTTAATTATGTGACAACTTTATTTCCAATTGTAAGTTCTCTCAGCCAGTGAGAGTCCAAGATGGTGACTGACTGAAAAGATTGGCTGCCCTTCTCCTCCTTGCTGTTACTAAATACCGATACTTGATTGAAAGCTTTTACCAATTGCTGATTGGTAGTTACACTCCTGGTTGTTTTCAGTTCATTTCAAGTCCCACTCCAGAGACTTGAGCACAAAAATCCAGGCTGCCGCTCCCAGTGCAGTAGTGAGGGAGCGCTGCACTGTCGGAGGGGCAGTACTGAGGGAGCGCTGCACTGTCGGAGGGTCAGTACTGAGGGAGTGCTGTACTGTCAGAGAATCAGTACTGAAGGAACGCTGCACTGTCGGAGAATCAGTACTGAGGGAGCACTGCACTGTCGGAGGGGAAGTACTGAGGGAGCGCTGCACTGTTGGAGAATCAGTACTGAGGGAGCGCTGCACTGTCGGAGGGGCAGTACTGAGGAAGCACTGCACTGTCGGAGGGGCAGTACTGAGGGAGCGCTGCACTGTTGGAGGGTCAGTACTGAGGGAGCGCTGCACTGTCGGAGGGGCAGTACTGAGGGAGTGCTGCACTGTCAGAAGTGCCGTCTTTCAGATGAGATGTTAAACCGAGACCCCATCTGCTCTCTCAGTTGGACGTAAAAGATCTTATGGCACTATTTCTAAGAGCAGGGGAGTTCTCCCCGGTGTCCTGGCCAATATTTATTCCTCAACCAACATAACAAAAGCAGATTATCTGGTCATTATCACATTGCTGTTTGTGGGAGCTTGCTGTGCGCAAATTGGTTTCCCCCATTACAAGAGTGACTACACTGGCTGTAAAGCGCTTTGGGATATCTGGTGGTCACGAAAGACGCTGTATAAATGCAAGTCTTTCTTTTTTTACTTTTTTTATTGACAATTTCCATACGCGTCCAGTTGTGATTCATTGTTTCATGAATAGACGTAGAGGAGATGTTTCCACTTGCAGGCGAGACCAGAACTAGGGGCCAAAAATCTAAGATAGTCACTAATAAATCCAATAGGGAATTCAGGAGAAACCTCTTTAACCAGAGAGTGGTGAGAATGTGGAACTCGCTACCACAGGGAGTGGTTGAGGCGAATAGCACAGATGCTTTTAAGGGGAAGCCAGATAAGCACATGAGGGAGAAAGGAATAGAAGGATAAGTTGATGGGGTGAGCTGAGGAGGGGAGGGAGGAGGCTCGTGTGGAGCATAAACACCGGCACGGACCAGTCGGGCCGAATGGCCGGTTTCGGTGCTGTACATACTATGTAAAGCTATGCACCCGAATATGAAATATGAGCTAATCAAACGCAAGACATTTACATATATAAATGTGTGACACCCAAATTGTAACACAAAAAGGTGTCTTGCAAAAACAAAACGCCAGATGTTCCTTTTTAATATAATAATAGATAGGCAGTTATAAATATATGACTATTTTTAATCCTTTTCTCATAAATTTAGGATACTCCTTTGCTAAAACCTTTTATACAAAGGGGTCTTGAAATAAAATATCAATAAAAGTAAGCTTTGAATATTGTCACGACAGCTTGTAACAAGAGCTTAGCATTGAGCGCAATAGGCTGGTGTTGGGTTGTTAATGCAGCGTTTTGAGAAATTACCTCACGGTGAAAAGCGATATTTACTGAAATTATTCAACTTTTGCAGCCATAACAAGCGCTCCTTGGCTGCAGTTTGACAGGAGTGATTCCCCAAGTGCATTTCAAAAGCGGTTCAAATTCAAGGCGTTGGAGAGAGTGCTGGAGACTCAGTCCGTTGAGCGCCAGGCTAGGGGGCCTGAAGTCCCTTCGTTTGAATCCTGGCAGGGTTGAGTCAGCCTTTCATTCTTCTGCGTGCAGAATCATTGAATCATACGGCACAGAAAGAGGCCATTCGGCCCATCGTGCCTGTGCCGGCTCTTGTGAAAGTGCTCTCCAATTAGTCCCACTCCCCCCTGCTCTTTCACCGTAGCCCTGCAAATTTATTCCCTTCAAGTATATATCCAATTCCCTTTTGAAAGTTACTATTGAATCTGCTCCCACCGCCCTTCCAGGCAGCGCGTTCCAGATCATAATCACTCGCTGTGTAAAAAAATGTTTTCCTCATGTCACCTCTGGTTCTTTTGCCTTAAATTATCTTAAATCTGTGTCCTCTGGTTACCAACCCTCCTGCAACTGGAAATAGTTTTTCCTTATTTACACCTGTATTGGCACTTGAGGAGAGAGCAAGAGATTGCAGGCAGGGAGCAATGCTGGCCGCAGTGTTTTAGCATTTCCCTGGACACTCCTGGCATCTGTGTAATAGAAACGGGGATCAGCACTGCGCACTCATGTCAAATGGAGACTCTCTTTCTCTTCATCTAGGTATATCTTATGTGGCAGTTGCCCTTCCACCTTGACTACACAGGGGACCGAGATTGTGGTTGGTCTCACAAGCCTTTGGCTCTCCACCTAATACTCGACTGAAGGAGGTCGATTCCCCTTCTCTCTCTAGTGAACCAGTTAAAGTAAGGCAGAGTTGGGGGGGTGTGACACATGAGCGTCACGTATCTCCATTTGAACACTGCCTCCCTGAGAATATAAAACTGGGTTTAGACACTTTTATTCTGCAGACTCTTGTAAGGAGCTTAAATAGGGCTGCCAACTCTGGTTGGACGTATTCCTGGAGGTTCCATCACGTGACCTCTTGCCTCTAACTGCCCCACCCAGTTAAACGACTTTTTTTTCCCCCCCATCTCCAATGCTTTTACAATTCATCTGCTTCTGAAACCCTCATCCATGCCTTTGTTACCTCCAGACTTGACTATTCCAACGCACTCCTGGCTGGCCTTCCACATTCTACCCTACGTAAACTTGAGGTCATCCAAAACTCAGCTGCCCGTGTCCTAACTCGCACCAAGTCCCGTTTGCCCATCACCCCTGTGCTCGCTGACCTACATTGGCTCCCGGTTAAGCAACGCCTCGATTTCAAAATTCTCATCCTTGTTTTCAAATCCCTCCACGGCCTCGCCCCTCCCTATCTCTGTAATCTCCTTCAGCCCCACAACACCCCCGAGATCTCTGCGCTCCTCTATTTCTGCCTAAACCTGTCCGCCTCGCTACCTCTCTCTCCTCCTTTAAGACGCTCCTTAAAACCTACCTCTTTGAGCAAGCTTTTGGGCACCTGCCCTAATATCTCCTTATGTGGCTCGGTGTCAAATTTTATGAGGTTAAAGGCGCTATAGAAATACAAGTTGTTGTTGTAATAAACAAAAGTGTTCAAAGAAAATGAAAGAAAACGCAACTTTTTTTTGAATGCCCTCTGATTTTTCTCCCGGGTTTTGTTGGCAGCAGCGCCCAGGAGATTAATCTTCAATTCCTGAAGACTCCAGGGCAATCCTGGAGGGTTGGCAACTCTTTGCTTAAATGGAGGATATTGACTGTTGGGGGTTGGGGTGAAGAGGTGCGAACATTCATTTGAAAGTATTAAAAGACCTGCAACTTGCTGCGTGCGGGAAATGTGGCTGCCTCGTGAGCTTCAAATGTTAATTGACTCCTGCTGTCCTGTAACACAATCAACGCTGGCAGCTCGCACAGTTCCATTAACAGTTTGCTTTATTGCACCCGACTCCCGGACAGAGAGCGAGGGGGGGGAAAAGTCGCCCCTCTCCCTTCTACCCGCGTGAATCTCGCGGAGTAAAGCATATGCTGATAGTGCTCGGCTCTGAATATTCTAATCCTGTAACTAAGGCCGCTGTTATAATCCTGGTGTCGGGCTAGGAATAACGTCTCCCTCCTTCCCAACCCATGGACAATGTCCGCGCTTGAATTTTCCATTGTCTGTCTTATTAAATCAGCGGGTTAGACTTTTATTCGGACTACTTGGGGGTAACGTTGACTTTGGACGATACTGTAGCACGCCCGTTATATACCATGCCCGATTTAGGAAGAGATTTATAACCGCCGGCTAATTGCCCATTGTACACCATCGCCCAAAGTCAAAATGACCCCCACCCAACTTGGGGTGTAAAGTATCATCTGGGCAGAACGCAGAGAGGACAATCAGGTGGCGAGGATTGCGCGCCTGTGTCATGGAGCACGCCCGGTATTCCTTCCACTTCGTGTCAGCTGTGGTTCAGTGGGTAGCACACTTGCCTCCGAGTCAGAAGGTTGAGGGTTCAAGTCCCACTCCAAGAGACTTGAGCACAAAAATCTAGGTTGACACTCCCGGGGGAGTGCTGCACTGTCGGAGGTGTCGTCTTTTGGATGAGACGTTAAACCGAGGCCCCGTCTGCTCTCTCTCAGGTGGACGTAAAAGATCCCATGGCCGCTATTTCAAAGAAGAGCAGGAGAGTTCTCCCCGGTGTCCTGGGCCAATATTTATCCCTCAACCAACATCACTAAAACAGATGATCTGGTCATTATCACATTGCTGATTGTGGGAGCTTGCTGCGCGCAGATTGGCTGCTGCGTTTCCCACATTACAACAGTGACCACACTTCAAAAAAGTACTTCATTGGCTGTAAAGCGCTTTGGGACGTCCGGTGGTCGGGAAGGGTGCTATATAAATGCAACTTTTTTTTCTTTACTTAAATCGGTGGACACAAAAAGTGGGCGTGTTCCAAGGTTGGCCATGGGATCCTCGCTGCCTGATTCCAGCCCTCTCTGTCTTCTGCCCAGGCCATACTTTACACCCCATTGCAGCCCAGGTGGAAATCCACCCAACTCAATGCGACAGCACACTACGCTGTGCCATGCCGTTCGGTATTTGAACCGCTTAACATGCCTGGCGAAGTTTTAACAGGACGCTGTGCGTTTGGGGAGTAGCTTTAAGATTTCACTGACCAGCGCAGGAACTGCGGCTTTCCAGTTTGTAGGGCCTGGGGTTACGGTGCAGATTCTGATTTGTGTCTTAATAATCAGCTCCGGGAGTATTTAGTACTGTTCCGAAATATAAAAGGAATGGATGGAGCAGATCTTCTTCATTTCCAGGCATCCCTTTACCCTTCGTGACGTGAGGAAGAAATGAATTTAGACGGCCTCGGCATTTATGTGGTGCGTCTGCAGCCATGAGTTCTTTCATTTGGCTTCCGTGTGTTGGGTGAGGCCTATAAAGGCTGCAAGATATTTTAGGATGATTGGTGCCTGATTAGCATCTGGGACTGCTTATACGTTCGGGCTCAGTTTACAGGGATGATGAGGTAGACTTTCCTTTGTTATCTGACCTGCACCACACAAATGGGAAGGAACATTGAGAATGTCGAGCCGCAGTGCTGCTAATATGTAAAGAGGAGGCATTGTTATGTAGTAATGAGTATTAATCGCCCCCATATTTACCAGTGGAAAGCTCAGTATTAAAAAAGAGGTCCGATTCTTAAGTATAATCCTAGGGCAATGACTAGAAGAAAATTGAGAGGTCGCACAACACCAGGTTATAGTCCAACAGTTTTATTTGAAATCACAAGCTTTCGGAGCTATCGATCGCCCCTTCCTCAGGTGAAGTAAAGAAATACATCTCCGCATAATGACTAGAAGAACATGGAGTAACTGCGTTCAGTTCTGGGCACTGCACCTCAGGAAGGATATATTAGCCCTGGGAGGGGGAGCAGCGTAGATTCACCAGAATGATACCAGGGCTAAAAGGGTTAAATTATGAGGGCAGCTTGCATAGACTAGGTTTGTATTACCTTGAATATAGAAGATTAAGGGGTGATCTAATTGAAGTGTTTAAGATGATTAAAGGGTAGAGAGAGAGAAACTATTTCCTCTGGTGGGGGGAGTCCAGAACAAGGGGGCGTAACCTTAAAATTAGAGCTAGGCCGTTCAGGGGTGATGTCAGGAAGCACTTCTTCACGCAAAGGGCAGTGGAAATCTGGAACTCTCTCCCCCAAAAAGCTGCTGAGGCCGGGGGTCAATTAAAATTTCAAAACTGAGATTGATAGATTTTTGTTTTGCAAGGGCATTAAGGGTTGTTGGACCAAGGCGGGTAGATGGAGTTAAGATACAGATCAGCTATAATATAATTGGGCTGAATGGCCTACGTCCCTAATATAGAATGATAGTTCTTTGATCTGCTTATTCATTTAAGCAGATTGAGAAATGAAAGGCTTCCCGCTATGAAGCATCAGGCAGCCTCAACCTAGCTACGACACAGCTCGAACGCAGTGCAAAATGTCATTAGACTGCCCCTTGTACTGTACCTCAAGGTGAAGCTTAGGAGGCGGTAGGACGACAGACACCATCTATTGTTCTTTTCTTTTCTAATTTTCTATCCTCCCCTTGAGGTGTGACAACCCTCCAGTACCTTGGCCAAGTAGTCATTCTTCATGTGCCGGTCTGGACAATGGGTGTTGGCAGGCAGGCAATCTGACCAGAAAGAGCATCACAGCCCAACCCAAGCCTGCCTCCACTCGACATCGACGCCAATGCAACTCTGCAGCAGGAGTCGGTGGAGCACGCTCAAGAGCGGGAACCACTAGTTGGTTCTCTAGGGTCACTGCAACTTGGTGTCGTACACCGACCACCAGCTTGACTGATATCAGTTAACCACCGCAGACCTGGAATTTGAACCAGCTAGTCTATATAAGGGGCAATTTTAACCTTAACCTAAACCTAACTCGTGTGTCAGCCGTGGCTCAGTTGGTAGCACTCTCGCCTTCTGAGACCAGAAGGTTGTGGGTTCCAAGCCCCACTCCAGAGACTTGAGCACAAAAATCTAGGCTGACACTGCAGTGCTGAGGGAGTGCGGCACTGTCGGAGGTGTCATCTTTTGGATGAAACGTTAAACCGAGGCCCCTTCTGCTCTCTCAGGTGGATATAAGAGATCCCAGGGCACTATTTCGAAAAAGACCAGGGGAGTTCTCCCTGGTGTCCTGGGCCAATATTTATCCCTCAACCAACATCACTAAAAACAGATTATCTGGTCATTATCACATTGCTGTTTGTGGGAGCTTGCTGTGCGCAAATTGGCTGCCGCGTTTCCCACATTACAACAGTGACTCCACTTCAAAAAGTACTTCATTGGCTGTAAAGCGCTTTGGGATGTCCGGAGGTCGTGAGAGGCGCTATAGCAATGCAAGTCTTTCCTTTTATTGGGAAACTGATGGGATCGGGTGCATGGCTGGTTTTGCACCCCGCCACAATTTTACTCTCCATGGATATTGGGCAGGGTTTAAAAGCGGCTTCCCACCTGATCCCGTGGGATTCCCGCCCCCGGCGAGTGAGGCTAAAATCCCCCCCCCCCACCCCCCAGTCCACGGCTCATTAAAACATCATGCCATGCGGTTAACCATCAATGCTTGCCATTGCTGCACATTGATCCAGGAAAATATAGGGAAGGCCCATTAATGCTTTACACAGCCCCGAAGTGGACCACCTGGTTTGCTGTAGGTATTTTTAGAAAGGTTTTTTTGCAATCAATTCAGTAATATTTACACACTGCCTTGGATTATAGCGTTCCGCAGGGGTTACAACACCTTGCTTAGAACTCGAAGAGAATGATTCAACACGTGGCTTTCAACAGGAAATTATGTTATTACCATGCAGGCACCAGGAGCGAGCCCCCACCCACCTGTCAGATAAAATGAAACAGCTTCAAACCCTTCCAGGTTGAAGAAATATAAATACAAACCACTAAATCATGGAAATGTGGACTTAACAAAAAAACAAACCCCCAAACCGCTGGAAATACAGAACAGATCGACCTTCCGAAAAGAGAAATTCGCAGGGCTGTCATTTTAGGTGGGAGGCCCCCTCATCAGAACTGAAGAAGGATCCCACCCAGAATGTCAGGCGACCCCTGCTTTTTGCTTTTTGCTTTTCAGACGCTGCCTGATCGGCTGTGCTGATTTAAAGCCGCGCTGAGGTCAAAGCAGATCTCAGGGAACCGCTCCGATTCAAGACCCTTCGGGACCCGGTTATCGGATGAAATAGAGCTCATGGGGAACTAGCGAGGACCAGACCCAAACCCCCCCAGCACACGGGCCTTCAATCAGAAGTGAATCCCATTAAAGCGAAAGATAAAATCTCCTCTTAAAAAAAGGAGAGGCCTTATCAGAGATTAAAATTTGCCACAACGGGCAGAGACATGAAAGAAGCTATTGAAAGATATAAGTAGCCTTGTCAGAGATACAGTACTCTTAAGACAGTCTCTGATTGGGTTTGGAGATAGTGATATTAATGATATGTCACTTTAGTGCAAGTCTGTCATCATTATTAATTATAGTTGGGCAGGTTGCAAATGTTGCCTTTTTTTAAAATTCTTTTTAATTCCTCATTAAGTCTCAGCCCTGGCTCAGCGGGTCGCACTCTCACCTGAGTCGGAGAGTCGTAGGTTCAAGTCCCGCTCCAGGGACTTGAGCACCAAAATCTAAGCCAGCACTGCCCCGGTGCAGTGCCGAGGGAGCGCTGCACCGTCGGAGGTGCCGTCCTTCGGATGAGGCGTTAAAGCCCAGGTCCCGTCTTCCCTCTCCGGTGGATGTGAAGGATCCCGTGGCACTGTGTGAAGAAGAGCAGGGAGTCCCGGCCAATATTTATCCCTCAACCAACATCCCTAAAAAACAGATGATCTGGTCATCATCGCACTGCTATTTGTGGGAGCTTGCTGTGCGCAAATTAGGTGCTGTGCTTCTTGCATGACCACAGTGACTACACTTCAAAAGTATTCCATTGGCTTTAAAGCACTTTGGGACGTCCTAAGGTCATGAAAGGCGCTATATAAATGCAAGTCTTTAAAATAATGTTTCAGTTATTTTCTAAAGGCAAAATTGGGTTGTGCCCTCTTTGGGGTGCTGACGTCGCCGGGGCGTTACTTTTAGTGCCCCGAAAAAGTTAGCGCCCCCGCGCCCGAAATTTACTGATAGTGCCCCAAGAGGGAGGCGGGGCGCGACTGGAAGTGCTCCCCCTCCCTCTTAGGACGCTGCGAGTGACTATCGCGGCCCTATGTGCAGCAGCGCCACGCGCGTCGCCACGTTGCACCGCGGTATTACAGGCCTCCCTCCCCTGATTAAAGGGGAGGGGCCCGGCGCAGCGCGACCCGGGGCCCAGCTGGGCCACCAGGGATCGGAGTGCCGGCAAAAGAGCCCGGCACTCGAGAAGTGCCGCCCGGCACCTCCCCTTTAGTTTGCGCCGCCCCGGGGGCAGGTAGGCCCCCCTGACCATGTCGGACATAGCGTCCAGCGGTAAGTCAGGGGGCGCTACCGAAGATCGCAGCCGGGACGTGAGCGGGGCGCTGCGCACGATGATGGCGGGAGGCGCAAATCAACCGAATTTTTCCCCCTAAGTCTTTTAGCTTGAAACATCTTTTTGGGGCTGTGTAAAGGGAATGCATCCATTCTCTGTTGTACCTAACCTGGGAGTGACTTACTCTGTATCTAATCTGTGCTGTACCTGCCCTGAGAATGTTTGTGATTCTGCATCTAATCCCTGTTATATCTGACCTGGGAAGAATAGAAGGAGTGCTACTCTGCATGTGGCCTGTGCTAGATTTGACCTGGGTGTTCTTGATTGGAGAGGGGAGAAGTAACTTTACTCTGCTTCTCACCCCCTGAGCTGGATGGGTTTGCTGGAATAGAGTAGATTAGAGGGAGCTTTACTGTACATCTCCCTGTGCTAGGAGTACCCTGTGAGTGCCTAATGGGACAATGTAGAGAGAGCACTAGTCTGTTTCTAACAACAGCAGCACTTTACCTAGGAGTGCTAATTGGAACAGTAAAGAGGGAGTTTTTCTCTGCATTTAACCCATGCTGTACCTGACCTTGGAATTCTTGTTGAGGTAGAATAGAGGGAGATAGTTTATTTGTTGTCCTACTTATTGAGTAGACTAGGCCTATATTCTCTGGAATTTAGAAGAATGAGAGATGATCTCATTGAAACGCAGAAAATTGTTAGAGGGCTTGACAGGGTAGATGCTGAGAGGTTAGGACTAGGGATCACAGTCTCAGGATAAGGGGTCGGCCATTTCCGACTGAGATGAGGAGGAATTTCTTCACTCAGAGGGTGGTGAATCTTTGGAATTCTCTACCCCAGAGGGCTGTGGATGCTCAGTCGTTGACTATATTCAAGGCTGAGATCGATAGATTTTTGGACACTGAGGGAATCAAGGGATATGGAGATCGGGCAGGAAAGTGGAGTTGAAGTCGAAGATCAGCCATGATCTTACTGAATGGCGGAGCAGGCTCAAGGCCTGCTATATGTATAGCACTATATGGCCTACTCCTGCTCCTATTTCTTGTTCTCAAGCTGTGGGCAACTCTGGCAAGGCTGCATTTATTGGCCATCCTTATTTGCCACTTGCTATGCCACTTCAGAGGGCGTTAAGAGCCAATCATATAGTGTGAACAAGAGACACATATAGGCCAGAATGGGTAGGGGTGGCAGGTTCCTTGCCCTGAAGGGCATCAGTGAACCAGTTGGGTTTTTAATGACGGCCCAGCAACTTTCATGGTCATTTTGCCTGGTGCCAGCCCATAAATTACCAGATATGTTGAATTTAATTTCACAACTTGCCCTGGTGAGCTCTGAACTCACAACCTCAGGGCTGTCAGCTCAGTAACCACGACACTGCTGTGTGCTTAATTCTCTTTGATGCTGACACTGGGGGGGGGGGGGGGGGGAGAGCTGGGAATAGTATTCCGTTCCTAGCGCTGACGTTCCTCAATTTCAGGAAAAATAAAACATTCCCACTCCCTCCCCCCCAACTACCTGCAAGGGATCTGTTGACTGCTTCAGTGTGCTAAATATCTCGTGCATTATGCTCAGTAATGCACACAGCTCCTCTAAGTCAATAATGTTTGCCTGAGGTATTCAAGGAACTTCTATTAATCAAAGTCGTCTTTGCGGCCTTAATGTTTATGATTAATAGACATTTACGAGTCATTATAAACGTTTACACGGCTATGAGTTAATCGATCAAAGCACAATAGCCTTTCTTTGTCTGTCTCATAACAGCGGCTTTATTGCACAGAGTGTGTGCACAGAGGATAATCAGGTGTACAGGCACACAAGAAAAAGAAGTCAAATTACAGGCCTTAAACAAGAAGTGCTGTGACTATATAATTGAAGCTCTTCCTCTTGCACTAATGGGAACGCTTTAGGCAACTTCCAAGTGCCTGAACTAGAGTCCTTGCTGCCCAACAGTGTTCGAGAGACGATAAATTGGGTTTAGCTCTTTAAGATTATGAAGGGGTTCGATGGGGTAGACGTAGAGAAGATGCTTCCACGTGTAGGTGCAGCCAGAACTAGGGGACCATAAATATAAGAGAGTCACTAATAAACCCAATAGGGAATTCAGGAGAAACTTCTTTACCCAGAGTGGTGAGAATGTGGAACTCGCTACCACAGGGGGTGGTTGAGGCGGATAGTATAGATGCATTTAAGCAGAAGCTACAAAAACACACGAGGGAGAAAGGAATAGAAGGATATGCTGATAGGGTGAGATAAAATAGGGGTGGGAGGAGGCTCGTGTGGAGCATAAACACCGGCACAGACCAGTTGGGCCGAATGGCCTGTTTCTGTGCTGTACATTCTATGTAATTCGATGTACCCGAATATGGAAGGGCGCCCCTGCATTTTAAAGATTTTGTTGTGTAAAACCCACCCCAGATAGGATCTTGTGCAATCTACCCGCCCCCCCGGAGTGGAGAGCGTTTGAATTGATCATAGTTCAGGCAGCTCCATCTCGCCCTAACCCTGCACTTCTAAAGGCTTGGATTCAGACACTGGCTTTGTCTAGGGATTCAACTCCTGTTAGCCTGATGCATGCTAATAAAGAAGCAATGCTGGTGTATTGAGTGTTCAGGGGATGGTGGGTTTGTGGAGGAGTCAGATGCAAACGCAGCAGCCAATTTGCGCACTGCAAGCTCCCACAAACAGCAATGTGATAATGAGCAGATAATCTGTTTTAGTGATGTTGGTTGAGGGATAAATATTGGCCCCAGGACACCGGGGAGAACTCCCCTGCTCTTTTTCCAATAGCGCCTTGCAATTTTTTTTACATCCACCTGAGAGAGCAAACAATTTAACGTCTCATCCGAAAGACAAGCACCTCCGACAATGCAGCACTCCCTCAGCACTGCACTGAGAGTGTCAGACTGGATTATGTGCTCAAGTCACTGGAGCGGGACTAGAACCATCGACCTTCTGACTCAAAGGCGAGAGAGTGCTACCCACTGAGCAACAGCTGATAAGAAGCTCTTGCGGTGACAGAGAAAACTAGAATACAACATCGTTCTCTCACGCCCATTGTTAACTGAACAACATCTGTAAATTCCTCTGACATTAATCCTCCCACCATTCTCCACAAAGCATCCCCTTTTTTTATATAAAGTGTCAGACTTGAACTGTGGATGCCACTGGGGGAAAAAAAACGCGCAAGAACCGGCAGCAGATTACATTTTGGAAAATATTTTACAAAAGTCTATGAGAAAAATGTACTACAGAGAAGTCTTGCAGATATTTTTGCTGTCAGCTTGTGATGATTGACTCCAATTCTGTGTCAGATTACCCACCGTGGGACTGACTATTATATAACCTGATATAGGTGATGACGTGGGAATTATAGAAAACCTTAGGTCAGGCGTGATCAGAACAACTAAACTGATCTTAGACATGCGTTGTTGAAATGCAGAATGGTGCTGTTTTTCTTCATCAGGAGTTGGTGTTCGCTGGCTGCTAGTTGAGGCAATTAGCATTCATTAGCGGGTCGCTTTCCTGTTAGGGCCTTCCTACGCGCCCCGCACCCACCACCAAACTTTGGTTCGGTCCAGCTGCAGGCTGCATGCCAGACACTGCAGGCCCATCTGACAGGCCCAGGATGTAGGCCGAAGCCTTCAAAATGGCTCCTCCTGCTCGGCTGCTGGTGTAACTGTGAGCAGCGAGCTCCTCCTTTGAGTGCATTTGTGGGAATTGCCACTGCTAATTCCGGGAATGTGCTTTTCCTTCCCTTCCTCTCCCCTCAAGAAATGCAATTCGAGGGAATTCACACAAAGACTTTTTTATTCTCGCTGAAGGTGCTGACTCGTGCTTGTGGTGTAACTCCACAGCTCACCACCCTGCACCCCACCCCACCCCACCCCGCCCCCACCCCGCCCCCGCCCCGCCCCACCCCACCCCACCCCCACCCCGCCCCCACCCCACCCTGCACCCCACCCCCACCCCACCCCACCCTGCACCCCACCCCCACCCCCGCCACCACCCCTCCCACCCCCCACCCCACCCCACCCCGCCCCCCGCCACCACCCCACCCCCACCCCACCCCGCCCCCGCCACCACCCCACCCCGCCCCGCCCCCGCCACTCCCACCCCACCCCACCCCGCCCCCGCCACCACCCCTCCCACCCCACCCCGCCCCCGCCACCACCCCACCCCTCCCACCCCACCCCGCCCCCGCCACCACCCCACCCCACCCCGCCCCCACCCCACCCCCGCCACCACCCCTCCCACCCCACCCCGCCCCCGCCCCACCCCGCCCCCACCCCACCCCGCCCCCACCCCTCCCACCCCACCCCGCCCCCGCCCCACCCCACCCCGCCCCCGCCACCACCCACCCCACCCCGCCACCACCCCTCCCACCCCGCCCCCCCACCCCACCCCACCCCACCCCGCCCCCACCCCTCCCACCCCGCCCCCGCCCCCACCCCACCCCGCCCCCGCCACCACCCCTCCCACCCCGCCCCGCCCCCGCCACCCACCCCTCCCACCCCGCCCCCGCCACCACCCCGCCCCACCCCGCCCCCGCCACCACCCCTCCCACCCCGCTCGCTATCTTGTCCAAGTGACTCTTCTTCAAATGTAACAGTGAGCGTGAGCTGGCTCTTCAACTGTGAGGAGCGTCACCTGCTGCGAATGTAATCATAGAATCACAGAGGTTTACAGCACAGAAGGAGGCCATTCGGTCCATCATGTCTGTGCCGGCCGAAAAAGAGCTATCCGGCCTAATCCCACTTTCCAGCTCTTAGTTCGTAGCCTTGCAGGTTACAACACTTCAAGTGCATATCCAAGTACTTTCTAAATGAGGTGAGGGTTTCTGCCTCCACCACCCTTTCAGGCAGTGAGTTCCAGACCCCCAGCACCGTCTGGGTGAAAAATTTCTCCTCGACTCCCCTCTAATCCTTCTACCAATTACTTTAAATCTATGCCCCCTGGTTATTGACCACTCTGCTAAGGGAAATAGGTCCTTCTTATCCACTCTATCTAGGCCCCTCATAATTTTAGACACCTCAATTAAGTCTCCCCTTGGCCTCCTTTGTTCCAAAGAAAACAACCCCAGCCTATCCAATCTTTCCCTCATAGCTAAAATTCTCCAGGCTTGTCAACATCCTCGTAAATCCCCTCTGTACCCTCTCTGTGCCTGGTTGTGACCCAATATCAACACTCATGCTGTTTCCAGCAGGGGTCTCTGGATTGCGATCAGAAGAAGGAACCACGGCCTTTTTTTAAATTTCCCACCCCCCCACCTGCCACCCCCCGTGTCTCGAGCACTGCGGCCGACTGCTGCCCAGTAGAACTCATCCAACTCAGCACAGACCAGTAATCAAACCTGGGACTTTTTGCTCTGTATATAAAGCTAGGCTGACACTCCAGTGCAGTGCTGAGGGAGTGCTGCACTGTCGGAAGTGCCGTCTTTCGGATGAGACGTTAAACCGCGGCCCCGTCTGCTCTCTCAGCTGGACGTAAAAGATCCCGCGGCCACTATTTCGAAGAAGAGCAGGGTAAGTTATCCCCGGTGACCTGGGCCAATATTTATCCCTCAACCAACATAACAAAAACAGATTATCTGGTCATTGTCACATTGCTGTTTGTGGGAGCTTGCTGTGTGCAAATTGTCTGCCGCGTTTCCCACATTACAACAGTGACTACACTTCAAAAAGTACTTAATTGGCTGTAAAGCGCTTTGGGACATCCGGTGGTCGTGAAAGGCGCTATATAAATGCAAGTCTTTCTTTTTTTCTATGGCTGTCTACCACACAACATGGCTTCCACGATAGCCATTGAGGAAGCAACGAGACATTGGGCCTGAATTTCCGATCGGAGGCTTCGTGCGGGCGGATGCCTCCAATCGGAAAAAATCTACGCACTTACCTGCTGGCTCCGTAGGTCCCGAGGCTTGCGATCCTGGGCCTCCGCTCTATGAAATGCGCAGAGGCCCAGGTATCCCAGGGGCCCAGGCGGTTCACAAGCGCCCCTGGGATCACGTGGGCCATGGGGAACCAATCAAAGAAGGGAATCACCCTTCACACTTTTGACAGGTCTCTACGCACGGATCTGTCAAAAGCATGAATGGGGATCACTTAAAAAACACAGTAAAACATTAAATACATTTATTTTTAAATCATGTATTTAAAATTATTTAAAATTACATTAAATTAAATATTTTAAACAAAAATTTAATTTTTTGAAAAAAATAATTAAAGTTTTTTACGGGGCTAAAAATAAACTTATCTTTTTTTAAAAGTATTTTTAAATTATAAATGAGTGAAATTTTTAATTTTTTTACAACTCTTATGCTGGTAAAAGCAGGCCTTAACCATGCTTTCATCAGGCGTAAGATTTTTCAAGGTTTTCAGTGGGCGGGGGTTCTGCAGAAAGCGGAACTCTCTGCCCGCGGAGGCCCTTCTCCCGGGCAGGCGGGTGATCTGTCAAGAGGATTCTTGACAGATTGCAAGTGCCGGTTTTCAGCGCATGCACTTCGCACGCCTGAAGCCGGCACTTGCGAGGCCCCTACGGTGATCTCGTACGCACCCGTGGGGGTCGGAAAATCTGGCCCATTGTTGCATGACGATCGCAGTGGAATTTCCGAAGACCAAGTATTCTCCTCCACTCATTGCTCCCCTCGGAGTCTCCACAAACCATATGGCATTCCCAAACTCAAGGGGACAAGGGTTGACGTGTTGCCTGCACGCTACCTACCTTTGCTACTTTGTAACCAGCGTTATATAACATCGAGCCAACTTTACTAGGCTTTCTGAAATTCTCATCCCTGTTTTCAAATAGCTCCATGACCCCAGCCCCTCCCTATTTCTGTAACCTCCGAGAACCCTCCCGAGATCTCTGCGCTCTTCCAATTCTGGCCTCTTGCGCATCCTCGATTTTCATCGCTCCACCATTGGCGGCCGTGCCTTCAGCTGCCTTGGCCCTAAGCTCTAGAATTCCCTCCCTAAACCTCTCCGCCTCTCTCACCTCCTTAAAACCTACCCCTTTGACCAAGCTTTTGGTCGCCGGTCCTTGTATCTCCTTTTGTGGCTCGGTGTCAAATTTTTTTTGATAACCCTCCTGGGAAGCACCTTGGGGACTTTTTAACTACGTTAAAGGCGCCGTATAAAACCACCTGAAGAGACGGTTTTCCCATGATTATCTGGGAGAAGCAACACCAACAGGCAGCAAGTACACGGCCGGCCATCAGCACTAGCTGCCATTATCCCAGTACAGGTGCAGTCTTCCATTTGGAGCCTCGATCTTTCCCACTTCCACCCAATCACTGGAGAGGGGACAAGGCCAGGAAGGGACGCTGTGGCTCGTGATGTTTGAACGGTTATCCCCATGTTGGTGGAGGTGCTGTGGAGTCCACCCTGCGATGTGTAAATGAGGTGGGTTCCACAGCGCTGGGAACATTATGGTCTTGCAGAACCTCTTGGTATCCTGGTGGAAGTGGCACTGAAATTTAATAGGGGGTATAAGGTAGTCTTAATATATCAAAGAAATTGCGATGCCAACCTGGGGATTGAGAGATGACAGGCGAGTCATTCCTCTGTGGCAGATGTCTGAGCTGTACAGGACCTCAAAACTCCAGGGCACTGTTGGTTACTGACCAGCTGGGTTTCTTTGCCGTTCGATCCAAATAACCCTGAAAGCCAATGCCCTGATAAGGAGGGGATCCCACCGTTGCTTTATGCTGGCAGACTGCACTGTTGTAACTGGTTAAACTCCAGCAGCAGGGTCCCTACGCTAATTGTGGAGATCCAGGGCATTAAGTCTTGCAAGCCCACGCCTTAGCTTTGATAAGTGGGTTGTGCCCTTATGGGGAGAGGGTGCACACTTCATATCGGACAGACAGAAACCAGTTACGTGGTTTTCCCAGCGGTCTGGTGTGGGTTTCGCTGTCAGACCAAAAGAAAACCGGAGAATCTTCTGCTGTTTCTGTTTGCGGCTGAGCATGGTGGGTAATTAGGATGTAATCATTGACTTAAAGACCGAACTCTAACCCCATGACATCATCCCAAGCCTACTGCTCTAGTTCACTGGTTTGAGAGTAGATCACTTTGACGTCCTGTAAACAGAGAAAGCAATGTAAACTTCACTTAAAACTCGGAATTATCACTGAGGGAAAATGGAGAATGAGGCCCTTTCATTCACTGTTTACAACCAACAACATCTGTAACAAGTCAAACCAACAGACACATTAATCAGTGTCTCATTTTTATTACATTCCTAGGGGACTAAGGAAATGTCTCTAAAATTTCTATGCACATAAGGCTCCACTGCTTGCAGGATGATGGAGCGTAATCCCAGTGACGCCCTCAGGGGCAAGCAGCGCATTTCATTTATATACAAAGACAAGATTACAGGCAACAAACATTAGAACCAAGAATGAAAGCCTTGATGGTCTCACCCTGCAGAACTTTGGGGAAAAACCTCTGCCCCGCACAGTTTTACCAAAAAACATTACCTGTCGATCTCCCGTGGCATTGCTCACAGGGCAGTCTGGAGCAAGCATTAAGGAGGTCATTCAGAGGGTAATTGTAACTGCAGTAACTGTACATTTTAGGCTGCAGCTCAGTGACTTTCTTCTCTTTTCCATAAGATTGATTTGCATCATCTGAAATGTGACTTCTTTTTTACTCGTTCCTGGGATGTGGGCGTCGCTGGCAAGGCCAGTATTTATTGCCCATCCCTAATTGCCCTTGAGACGGTGGTGGTGAGCCGCCTTCTTGAACCGCTGCAGTCCGTGCGGTGAAGGTACTCCCACAGTGCTGTTAGGGAGGGAGTTCCAGGATTTTGACTCGGCGACGATGAAGGATCGGCCGATATACTTCTAAGTCAGGATGGTGTGTGACTTGGAGGGGAACTTGGAGGTGGTGGTGCTCCCGTGCGCCTGCTGCCCTTGTCCTTCTAGGTGGAAGAGGTCGCGGGTTTGGGAGGTGCAGCCGAAGAAGCCTTGGCGAGTTGCTGCAGTGCATCTTGTAGATGGTGCACACTGCAGCCACGGTGCGCTGGTGGTGGAGGGAGTGAATGTTTAAGGTGGTGGATGGGATGCCAAGTGACATGTGTACACAGATGGGTTTCTACGTAAAGTACTCAAAGCTCGGCATGTACCAGTTGGGCCGAATGGCCTGTTTCTGAGCTGTAAATACTACGTAATCTCAGTACACATTGCTGGCCTACTGACTAGGGGTATCACCTTGACCTGATTTTGGAGCCTTGACTCCCAAACACACTGCTTCATGACGTAGGATTGATTCCCAGCATTCTCCACTACTTAGCGCTTTAATGACCTTTCAAATCCGATTTTGAATTCCTGGCCCAGGCTGCCGTTCAAATTCACGTAGTAATTATTATTTTTTTGGGGGATAGTTTTAAGCAGGGCCATCGACGTCAGCACTTTATACTCACAGAGAACGCCAGCTTTCGTGAAGAATAGTGATCAGGGCGCAAAGCATTTTAGCTGTCGGAGCACATTTGATCCGTCCTGACACAAGAGCTATCCCGAGAAGGTGGAATACTTCCAGCCGCTACCGTAGATGGCACCGATGCGCTATCGCAGCCAGATCTGATCTCCCTCGAAAAGCTGTAGAACAGCAAGGTTGCTGGCGGTGTCGTGATTCGGGACGCCGTCACCGGCATAAGCGGAGCATCGGACCTCATTTCATCTGGGCGGGGGGGAAGGGAAGAAGAGAATTAACACAGAGTGCTGGGCCTAATAAAGATCGTGGCCTGGAAATTCGCCACGGTATCGGCTCAGACAGCCGTCGTACGCAGCGTCTCATGGGCGGTCGATCCGATACCGCCCGTTCTGTGCCACCGCCTGAGATGAATTTCTAGGCCCATATCTGATGAAGAAGTGGTGGCTTTTGAGATGCCTTGAAGCTTGTCCCTCCACCCGCTGAGGGTGAGAGGTATGTTTGGCAGGCATCGTATGTTTTATTTTAACCCTTTCAATAAGTTAAGGGGGTATTGCTTAACTGTTTTGAAAACCTGTTGGCGGATATCTGGTTGTGAAAAAGATTAAAAAATGTAGGGATGTAGACGTAGATGATTAAGTATTCAATGGACACTATGACCATAGGACTGTCATCTGTGGAATGCAACGGGTCAGGATTGAATAATGTAGGTTGTAATGTTAAGCAGATATCTTGGAAATTTCGTTCTGTTTTCCCTGGGGACCAGAATAACTTTTTTTCATAGTTTCCTTTTCACGGAATTGTTGCTATGGTTACTAGCCTCCCTTGGGAGAGTCGGCGGCAGCACGGCTCAGAGGAAGCAACAGGCTTAATGGGCCAATTGACCTTTTCTCATTTCATGTGTTGTTTTGAGTGGATGAACCTATTTTGGAAAGAGGGCCAATCTTTCTAGACTACTTGTGGGCCCAACTGATAACCTAAGGTGTTGGTGATGATCATGCGGCTACTGCCTGGGGTTAGAGGTCACCGTCTCCTCCTGGTAGGCCACATTGGTGTTGAGCACCTCAATGTTTGGTTGAACGCAAAGACAAAGAGAATCTCCCAGTGCTGATCACACGTCTCTTTTTATCTCACAGAGTCAGGACAATCTGAAAGCTCGAACCAGCAAGGAGACGCAGATGTCAAACCACCACCCAATGGTAAAGATCGCCGTTTATGCACTGCTCAGAATGAGACGCTAGGGGGAACACAGTAGTCAGACAGAAATTACCGTGCCTGGGCACCTCAGATATGGGATCTCGCAGGGGTCTGTAGGGCACCTCCTTTTAGTACCACACTTGAGCAGGCATGTCAGGATGGCAGCAGTGTCCTGGTAGTGCCCACTCGAGACCTGTGGTATTGTAAATGCAGAAGCCTATACATCTTTCCAACACAATTGTGCCAATCCGTACAAAGGAATTTGCTGCGAGTTATCATAGTGTTGCTTTACAAAAGACGTCTTACTGCAATTATATAGGGCCCTGGTGAGACCACACCTGGAGTATTGTGTACAGTTTTTGGTCTCCTTACCTAAGGAAGGATATACTGGTCATAGAGGGAACGCAACAAAGGTTCACCAGACTGGTCCCTGGGATGAGGGGTTTGCCCTAGCAGGAGAGATTGAGTAGACTAGGCCTATATTCCCTAGAGTTTAGAGGCATGAGAGGTGATCTCATTGAAGCTTACCGGGCTTGACAGCGTATATGCAGGGAGGATGTTTCCCCTGGCTGGGGAGTCTAGAACCAGGGGCACAGTCTCAGAATAAGGGGTCGGCCATTTACGACTGAGATGTGGAGAAATTTCTTCACTCAGAGGGTGGTGAATCTTTGGAATTCTCTACCCCAGAGGGTTGTGGAGGCTCAGTCGTTGAATATATTCAAGAGATCAATAGATTTTTGAATATTAAGGGAATCAAGGGATATGGGGATAGTGGAGGAAAGTGGAGATGAAGTAGAAGATCAGCCACGATCTTATTGAATGGCGGAGCAGGCTCAAAGGGCCAAATGGCCGACTCCTGCTCCTATTTCTTATATTCTTATGTTCTTACATACGAACAATGACAGACAGGAAAAGACCCTCTGGTCCATCCAGCCTGTCCCACACAACTGCGATGCCTTGTGCTTCACAACATATAGACTCACCACCCCACCCGAAAGCCATGTGATCTCCTGGGAAAGGAGATAAACCAGATAAAAACCCAGGCCGATTTGGGGAAAAAAATCTAGGAAATTACCCTCCAACCACCTTAGGCGATCGAAATTAGTGCAGGAGACCACTCTCTGGCCCTGATCATTCTACGCAGGACCTAACTTTTGTATGAGGTGATCTCCGCCCCAGCCAGAAAGAGATCCAGCTCGCGCTTGAAGGAATTCAATGAATCGGCAATCGCCGCACGAGTCGGCAGCCTCTTCCAGAGGTCCACTATTCTCTGGGAAAAGAACCACCTCCTGACATCTAACCTAGATCTAGCCTTGTACAACTCAACATTGTGACCCCTGGTCTTGCCTAACCGATTTAGTTGGAACAAAGTGTCAATTCAAACACAACCTATTCCCTTCATCATCTTATGAACCGCAATCAAACACTCCTAAGTCTACGCTTCTCTATAAAGTGTGGAGTCCCAGCTTTTTAGCTGACCTTGATAACTAAGTTGCTTCACTGGGAATTAATCTAACGACTCTCCTCTGCTCCCATCCCAAACCCTTTCGCTTAGAGATCTATCAAGCCATCCAAGGGTCCCTCCAGTACCAGAGCAGACCTACACTTACATTAGTGTCAAACTGTTAGAAAGTATACAGTGGTTGTGGGGCTGCAGTAGTCTTATGTTGTACAGCTAGGAGCGTCGTTTGCACTCCCATGCCTGTTTCCAGAGTGTGATACATTTACTCCAAGAAACACTTATACAACTCCACAGCAAATATATAGGAATATAATTATGTACCGTGCTGTCGGGTATGGTAGCATAGTAGTTATGTTACTCGGACTAGTAATCCAGAGGCCTGGACTAATAATCTGTATAGTTCAAATCCCACCACAGCAGCTAGGGTCATTTAAATTCAATTAATTAAATAAATCTGGAATTAAGAAGCTAGTATCAGTAATAGGTGACCATGGATTGTTGTAAAAACCCAACTGGTTCACTAAGGTCCTTCATCCTTAAACCTGCCATCCTTACCTGGTCTGGCCTATATGTGACTCCAGACCCACGGCAATGTGATTGACTCTGAAGTGCCTAGCAAGCCACTCAGCCCCCCACCCTGAGACATCTGCGCTCCTCTTGAACATCCCTGATTATAATCGCTCAATCTTTGATGGCCGTGCCTTCTGTGGCCTAGGCCCTAAGCTCTGGAATTCCCTGCCTAAACCTCTCCGCCTCGCTACCTCTCTTTCATCCTTTAAGACGCTCCTTAAAACCTACCTCTTTGACCAAGCTTTTGGTCACCTGCCCTATTATGTGGCTCGGTGTCAAGTTTTTTGTCTTAAAATACTCCTGTGCAGCGCCTTGGGACGTTTTACTACGTTAAAGGCGCTATAGAAATACAAGTTGTTGTTGTTGTAACAAACCGCTACGGCAAAAGTCAGCACTGTGGGAGTACCTTCACCGCAAGGACCGCAGCGGTTCAAGAAGGTGGCTCACCACCACCTCCTCGAGGGCATTAAGGGATAGGCAATAAATGCCGGCCTTGCCAGTGACGCCCGCATCCTGTGAACGAATAAAAAAATAAATAAATTGGGGCACATAAGTGATATGGGAAAGAGTAGCTTATTTTCAGTTTTTTTTACATTTTGGACTTCTATTCTTGACAAAAGAAAATTGGAATGAGAAAAGGCTACTTAACCCATCTGCGGGTTCTGATGTGGGCACTGGATTGGTTCTGGAGTAAAGGAAATCCAAAATGGTGGACTGAGGAAGGCTAAAAACTCAAGGAAATGTTGACAGTGGCCGAGGATATGTTTCCCATTATTTTGTTCTGCTGGTAGATATTTGGACAAAATCTTCTCCCCCAGCCTTCACTTCCGCTCTAGCTTAGACTTAGCTTATACTCTCTCCAGCTTCATCTTCCTTTGTTTGACACATTAAGCTGAGGTCCCGTTTACCCGGTTAGGTGGACGTTAAAGATCCCGCCGGCACTACTCAAAAAAAGAGAAGGAAGTTCTCCCAGGGTCCTGGCCAACATTCCACCCGCAACCAACATCCCCCCAAAAAACCAGATGAACTACTCATCCGTTTCGCTGCTCTCTGTGGGAAGTTGTTGGTGCAGAATGGTGGCCTCACTTGCCTGCATAACAACAGTCACGGCACCTCAAAGTCATTCATTGTCTGGGAAGTGCTTTGCGACGTTTCAACATGATAAGGTGCTGTATAAATGCAAGGATTCTAGTTTATCACCTCCCTTCCTTATTTGATTGTGTTCAAAGGGATACGGGGATAGGGTGGGAAAGTGGAGTTGAGATAGAAGATCAGCCATGATCTTATTGAATGGCGGAGCAGGCTCGAGGGACCGTATGGCCGACTCCTGCTCCTATTTCTTAAGTTCTTCTGTTCTTCTCATGAGGCAGCTGAATGGGGTGACGTCCAACCTAGAACCCTCAAGAAAGTGAGTGAGGAAATAGGTGAAGATGTGATTATCTATGCAAGGCAGAACAGGCTCGAGGGGCTGAATGGCCTACACCTGTTCCTATGTTCCAAGGACTCTGTAAATCTAACATCAGCCAGGGGCAATGGTTGAGAGCATTCTGTACCATGCTGCCAGTGTTCAACAGTGGACAACATAATGGGCTAGCTGGCATGAATTTGGAAGCAGTCTTTTCAGGAAGTGTTTTATAAAGATCTCGTTCTTTTGAAGGAAGGCTAAGGTTCATGCGGCGAGTTGCACATTAGCTAGCTGGGCTGAAACCGTCTAGGCCAAAGGAAAGAGAGGCGATGATAAATGGACAGCGCACTGTGGGGAGCAGTGAATAGTGGCGTTTGGTAAGTGTCTGCTCTGGGTCCCCTGCAGACCCACTATTTGTAAATGAAATTGAGGAGTCACCCTCAGTAATGACAACACCAAGCTGTGTGGCTGGGTGGCTTGTGCAAAGGAAGTTGATAACATTCAAACTGAAGCAGACACTAGGGGATAGGTCAAGGACTGAGGGATGGATTTTGTCCTCTTCGTTTTCCCAGTATTCTTCCCTCCTCTGCCGATTCATGCTGGGGAGAATCCCATGCTTCCCAGACGCCTTCTGGTCCCTGACCCCAGAGGCAGTCATGGGTGCGGGGTGTCAAAAAAGAGCTCGGTCCTTACCATGTCAGCCCGTGGCTCAGTGGGTAGCACACTCGCCTCTGAGTCAGAAGGTTGTGGGTTTAAGTCCCACTCCAGTGGAACTTGAACACAAAAATCTAGGCTGACACTCCCACTGCAGTGCTGAGGGAGCGCTGCACTGTCAGAGGTGCCGTCTTTCAGATGAGAGGTTAAACCGAGGGCCCATCTGCTCTCTCAGGTGGACGGAAAAGATCCCATGGCACTATTTCGAAGAAGCGCAGGGGTTGTCCTGGCCAATATTTATCCCTCAATCAATATCAAAAAAAAGATTATCTGGTCATTATCACATTGCTGTTTGTGGGAGCTTGCTGTGTGCAAATTGGCTGCCACATTTTCTACATTACAACAGTGACTACACTTCAAATATATTTAATTAGCTGTAAAGTTCTTTGGGACATCCTGAAGTTGTGAAAGTTCTTAAATGCAAGTCTTTGCTTCTTACCTTGCCCAACATCCAAACACATGCAATGTCATGGAAGAGTTTTTTTGATAGTGATTGGGAGCAAAACCCACGGAGTCATTTTTACTCCTCTGTGGTACAAAGACACTGACGCTCTAGAGCGCTCCCCACACACTGCTGTGGCTGAGATTGAACGTGGGATCTTTCTGCTCTGTAGAACTGATTACTGCACTATATTATTCACAGCCTATGAGCCTTTGGGGGAGGGAGGGGAGAGCAAAAAGAGAAGAGAAAGACATGCATTTCTATAGCGCCTTTCACAGCCTCAGGATGTCCCAAAGCGCTTTACAGCCAATGAAGTACTTTTGAAGTGTAGTCACTGTTGTAATGTAGGAAATGCGGCAGCCAATTAGCGCACAGCAAGCTCCCACAAACAGCAATGTGATAATGACCAGATCATCTGTTTTAGTGATGTTGATTGAGGGATAAATATTGGCCCAGGACACCGGGGAGAACTCCCCTGCTCTTCTTCGCAATAGTGCCATGGGATCTTTCACGTCCACCTCAAAGAGAAGAAGGGGCCTCGGTTTAACGTCTCTTCTGAAAGGCAGCACCTCCGACAGTGCAGCGCTCCCTCAGTACTGCCCCTCCGACAGTGCAGCGCTCCCTCAGTACTGCCCCTCCGACAGTGCAGCGCTCCCTCAGTACTGCCCCTCCGACAGTGCAGCGCTCCCTCAGTACTGCCCCTCCGACAGTGCAGCGCTCCCTCAGTACTGCCCCTCCGACAGTGCGGCGCTCCCTCAGTACTGCCCCTCCGACAGTGCAGCGCTCCCTCAGTACTGCCCCTCTGACAGTGCAGCACTCCCTCACTACTGCCCCTCCGACAGTGCAGCGCTCCCTCAGTACTGCCCCTCCGACAGTGCGGCGCTCCCTCAGTACTGCCCCTCTGACAGTGTGGCACTCCCTCAGTACTGCCCCTCCAACAGTGCAGCGCTCCCTCAGTACTGCCCCTCCGACAGTGCGGCGCTCCCTCAGTACTGCCCCTCTGACAGTGTGGCACTCCCTCAGTACTGCCCCTCCGACAGTGCAGCGCTCCCTCAGTACTGCCCCTCTGACAGTGCGGCGCTCCCTCAGTACTGCCCCTCTGACAGTGCAGCGCTCCCTCAGTACTGCCCCTCCGACAGTGCAGCGCTCCCTCAGTACTGCCCCTCTGACAGTGCAGCGCTCCCTCAGTACTGACCCTCCGACAGTGCTGCACTCCCTCAGCACTGCCCCTCTGACAGTGCAGCACTCCCTCAGTACTGCCCCTCTGACAGCACTGCCCCTCTGACAGTGCTGCACTCCGTCAGTACTGCCCCTCCGACAGTGCAGCGGTCCCTCAGTACCGCCCCTCCGACAGTGCAGCACTCCCTCAGTACTGCCCCTCCGACAGTGCAGCACTCCCTCAGTACTGCCCCTCTGACAGTGCTGCACTCCCTCTGTACTTCCCCTCTGACAGTGCTGCACTCCCTCAGTACTGCCCCTCCGACAGTGCAGCGGTCCCTCAGTACCGCCCCTCCGACAGTGCTGCACTCCCTCAGTACTTCCCCTCCGACAGTGCAGCACTCCCTCAGTACTGCCCCTCTGACAGTGCAGCACTCCCTCAGTACTGCCCCTCTGACAGTGCTGCACTCCCTCAGCACTGCCCCTCTGACAGTGCAGCACTCCCTCAGTACTGCCCCTCTGACAGTGCTGCACTCCCTCAGCACTGCCCCTCTGACAGTGCAGCACTCCCTCAGTACTGCCCCTCTGATAGTGCTGCACTCCCTCAGCACTGCCCCTCTGACAGTGCAGCGCTCCCTCAGTGCTGCATTGGAGTGTCAGCCTAGATTTTTTGTGCTCTAGCGAAACAGAATGTTTTCATTAGAGGAAAGGAGATTGAGAGGGGCATGACCTGAGTCTTTAAAATACTGAAGGGCATAACTAATGTGGGTATAAAGAGACTATTTAAGTTAAATGATGATGGCAGAACTAGAAAATGGAATTCCAAAATTAGCAACCACGTTGCTAGCAGTAGCAGTTTGAAGAACGTCAATCCCCATAGATCAATGCAGTAGACTCCCACCGAAAGCAGTTAACACTGTGACCATTAACTGCCGTTAAAAAAATCAGCTGGACAAATATCTAGTTAAGAGCAGGATTGAATGTTAGAGATGATCAAATGCTCTGCGAAGCACAATCGTTCCCGCACTGCCGGGATCATGGAAATTTCATCTGTGGCATGCTGTGGTTCGGGGTTCAATGTCGCTTATTGGAATGTTAGGTTGGCGGCCTGGAGTTGGGCTGAGTTAGCCCTGGGATGAGTAGAGGTTACTAACTAGCCGGGTTTAGGAAATTGGTGCTGGGTGACAATCTTTACCTGTCAATACAGTTCATGCCGGTGGATCTCCTGTGGTGGTTCGCCTGTGGCCTTCTGAGCAGGGTTGCCAGCTCTGGTTGGACGTATTCCTGGAGGTTTCTTCACGTGACCTCCAACCGCCCCACCCCCACACTCCCGCCGTCAATCGCCTAAAACGTCCGTCCTCGCCGTTAACCGCCTTCCCCCACCATTTGGAAGGCAAACAGATTCTTCATTGGACGATTCGCGACTGTGTCAATCCGCCTTTTTGCCCCGATCTTTTTATAACTAATAAATGAAAGTGTTGAAAGAAAATGGGAAAACAACACCCCTGTTTTTAAGGCTGGATACAGGGTCGCCGCTATTCCCAGCCAGAATGGAGATGATTGGGTCGTTCACCCTTTATTAACACCCGGAGACCGCACTGCTGTGAGTGATTTTACGCACGATTTCTGTTTGCTGCAGTTCGTAGAGATTCTTTGTAAATAGACTTTGTCAATAAACTTTGTTGGCTTTGCTGTTTGCGGTAAAATTCTCTGTTTGGCTGAAAGTCCCGCCCTACCTCCAGCTCATTGGCTGACACAGTGGTGTCAATAGACACTCCGTGTTGAATTGACGGGGGAATTACCGAAATGTCTCCATTCTGGCCGGGTATAGTGGTGTCACTGTATACAGCCATACCTGCGTTTGTAACACTGGCAACATCTTAATGGACTGAACGCTCAACGCGGATTCCTAATTCTCAAGGACCCTAGACTCAAATTGCCCGTAACGCTTTTCAAAGACCAGAAACTGCTGGTGATCCAATCTTGACACCGCCTAATGCCTTGTAACATCTTAGCCCTTTCATCCGCTAATCCTCTTTGTCATGGATTCAACCACCAACTTTCCAGGTTAGCAAATCCTATAAACCAAACAAAAGATTTTAACCAACCCCCCCCGCTCAGCCAGAAAGGTCTGTAGCAGTGTTTCGGGTGAATAATATACTTCTTGGTCAAGTTGATTAATCCAAATACTTTTCAAACTGGCTACATAAGCTCCAACTCATCCAAAAATCGGCCCATGCTGAGTCTAGCACACCTATCTTCCCCTGCCCTCAACAATCTCCATTCGCTCCCATTTTACTCTATAATCCTTGTTCTTTTCAAATTCCTCCATGGCATCATTCCCACCCTACCTCTGCAATCCCTTCCATCTCTGTGGTCGGTTGAAAACCTTCCACTCTTCCAACGCTGGTCCATTGTGGGAATTAACTTCTCCCCCTCCCCGCTCCAGTGGTGTTGGCAGACCTCCAGCCACCATGTTCCTGCTCGCTGGACCTTTCTTCTTAAGCCCCTCCATCCGTCTCACCTCCCCACACACAAAACTTCTCTCCTTCCTGCTCAGTGACCTCCAATCATAGAAACATACAAAGAAAGAAAGACTTGCATTTCTATAGCGCCTTTCACAGCCTCAGGACGTCCCAAAGTGCTTCACAGCCAATGAAGTACTTTTTGAAGTGTAGTCACTGTTGTAATGTAGGAAACGCAGCAGCCAAATTGCGCTCAGCAAGCTCCCACAAACAGCAATGTGATAATGACCAGATAATCTGTTTTAGTGATGTCGATTGAGGGATAAATATTGGCCCAGGATATCGGGGAGAACTCCCCTGCTCTTCTTCGAAATAGTGCCCTGGGATCATTTACATCCACTTGAGAGGGCAGACGAGGCCTCGGTTTAACATCTCATCCGAAAGACGGCACCTCCGACAGTGCAGCACTCCCTCAGCACTGCACTGGGAGCGTCAGCCTAGATTTTTGTGCTCAAGTTCTCTGGAGTGGGAGCTTGAACCCACAACCTTTGACGACTACAGAGGCGAGTGTGCTACCAACTGAGCCATGGCTGATACAGCACAGAAAGAGGCCATTTGGCCCATCTTATCTGCGCCGGTTCTTTGAAAGAGCTATTCAATTAGTCCCACTTTCCCCTGCTCTTTCCACATAGCCCTGCAAATTTCTCCTTTTCAAGTATTTATCCAGTTCCCTTTTGAAAGTTTCGATTGAATCTGCTTCCACCGCCCTTTCAGGCAGCGCAGTCCAGATCACCACAACTCGCTGCGTAAAAAAACATTCTCCTTATTTCCTCCTGGACTCTTTTGTCAATGATCTTAAATCTGTGTCCGCTGGTTACTGACCCTCCTGCCAATTGAAACAGTTTCTCCCTTTCTACTGTATCAAAACCCTTGATAATTTAAATCACCTCTATTAAATCTCCCCCTAACCTTCTCTCCGAACGGAGAACAATCCCAGCTTCTCTCGTCTCCTGGTAAAGTGCCTTGGGAAGATTGTTGTGTTAAAAAGGCTCCACAAAAAGTCGCTGAAGAACTGCAAACAGGGACGGGAAGACGGAGAGGGTTAAACAAAGCTGAGCAGTGATGGCTGTGTAGTTATTACAAGGAGAGTAAATGATTTTCCTTTCCTGGAGGGTTTGTGGCCTAAGTATTGGCCCACTGAAATGAGTCGACCAACGCCTTTACAGTGGGACTCAGACTGAGCAGACTGCCAACAAACCCTTATCTGTTTTATCTAAATGAGCTTTTAAATGAAGGTTACACCGATCAACAGCCAAGTACTTTAGTGTAAAGTGCAATCTTAGACCTCAATAACACAAATTAAAGCATCTGATGCCCACTTCCCCTCCTGTGGTGCTTTGATGTGTAGCACAGGGGGGTAATTGCAGGCTATACGTAACACTAGAGAGTAGCAGCGAGCATCGACTGAGGACTGAAATGCTTTTTTAGTCCTCTTCTATATCTATTTATTATCAGCTATCAGGCTCAGGTACTGCGACAACTTGCATTTATATAGCACCTTTAATGTAGTAAAACGTCCCAAGGCGCTTCACAGGAGCGATTATCAAACAAAATGTTGGCACCGAGCCACAGGAGGAGGTATTGGGACAATTGACCAAAAGCTTGGTCAGAGAGAGGTAGGTTTTAAGAATCACAGAATCATAGAAATTTACGGCACAGAAGGAGGCCATTCGGCCCATCGTGTCCGCGCCGGCCGACAAAGAGCTATCCAGCCTAATCCCACTCTCCAGCTCTCGGTCCGTTAGCCCTGTAGGTTATGGCACTTCAAGTGCAGATCCAAGTACTTTTAAATGTGATGAGGGTTTCTGCCTCTACCACCCTTTCAGGCAGTGAGTGTCTTAAAGGAGGAGAGAGAGGTAGAGAGGCGGAAAGGTTTAGGGAGGGGATTCCAAAGATATCGAGCTGGATATTACAATCACTAGAAGGTAGATTTAGCGCTGACAAACATTCAGGATGTGTATTACCTTGCGGGCTGCCAGCCAGCAAGTCGATTCTTGGCCCGCCATCCTTTAGAATGTGCAATTTAATTATTCTCTGTGAATTTTTTTTTATTGTTTCACAAAATTATTATTTTCCATTTTACTTTTTATTTTAATTCAGCTTTCCTTCTCCCTCCCCCACCCACCCCCGCCTTTTCTGAAGGAGGTTCCCTCTTACCTAAGGAAGGATATATTTGCCATAGAGGGAGTGCAACGAAGGTTCACGAGATTGATTCCTGGGATGGCGGGACTGTCGTATGAGAAGAGATTGAGTAAACTAGGCCTGTATTCTCTTGAATTCAGAAGAATGAGAGGGGATCTCATTGAAGCATACAAAATTATTACAGGGCTTGATAGGATGGATGCTGGGAGAATGTTTCCCTTGGCTGGGGAGTCTAGAACCAGGGGCCACAGCCTCAGGATAAAGGGTAGGCCATTCAGGACTGAGATGAGAAGAAATTTCTTCACACAGGGAGTGGTGAATCTTTGGAATTCTCTACCCCAGAGGGCTGTGGAGGCTCAGTCATTGGGTATATTCAAAACAGAAGTCAATAGATTTCTGACTAGTAAGGGCATCAAGGGATATGGCGATAAAGCTGGTGAATGGAGTTGAGGCAGAAGATCAGAAAAGGCGGGGGTGGGTGGGGGAGGGAGAAGGAAAGCTGAATTAAAATAAAAAGTAAAAATGGCCGACTCCTGCTCCTATTTCTTATGTTCTTCGGTGGGGTCCGACTCCACAGAGCAACAGTCAGCATCCAGTCACCACGCCCGTTCTCTCCCTGTGAGCCCCGACAGCGAGTGTCGGCCGACTATTGGATTGTGGTTCAGGGTCGCCAACCCTCCCGGATTGCCCTGGAGTCTCCAGGAATTACAGGCTAATCTCCAGGACACTGCTGCGAGCAACAACCGGGGTGGGGGTGGGGGTGGGGGGAAATCACAGGAGCACGACAAAAAATTTAGTTCTTATTAAGTTTTATTGGGACACTTTTGTTCATAAAAAGATTGGACATGGGAGAAAAAGGCTGTTTGATTGACAGTCAAGAATCATTCCAATCGGCCAATGATGAGTCTATTCACTTTCCGATTGGCCGTGGGAAGGCGGGGCACCGCAAGTATGGGCATGTCAGGCGGCCAATGGCGGGAGTGTGGGGACGGGGCGGTTGGAGGCAGCAGGTCATGTGATGGAACCTCCAGGAATGCGTCCAACCAGAGTTGGCGACCCTTGACAGGGTAGATGCAGGGAGGATGTTTCCCCCTGGCTGGGGAGTCTAGAACCAGGGGTCACAGTCTCAGAATAAAGGGTTGGCCATTTAGGACTGAGATGAGGAGAAATTTCTTCACTCAGAGGGTGGTGAATCTTTGGAATTCTCTACCCCAGAGGGCTGTGGAGGCTCAGTCGTTGAGTATATTCAAGACAGAGATCGATAGATTTTTGAATACTAAGGGGATCAAGGGATATGGGGATAGTGCAGGAAAGTGGAGATAAGGTAGAAGATCAGCCATGGCCTACTCCTGTTCCTATTTCTTATGTTCTTATGTTATCTGAGAAAGGACATACATGCCTTAGAGGCGGTGCAACGAAGCTTCACTAGATTGATCCCTGGGATGAGAGGGTTGTCCTATGAAGAGAGATTTAGTAGATTGGGCCTGTACTCTCTGGAGTTTAGAAGAATGGGAGGTGATCTCATCGAAACATATGATTCTGAGGGGGGTTGACAGGATAGATGCTGAGAGGCTGTTTCCCCTGGCTGGAGAGTCTAGAACTAGGGGGCATAGTCTCAGGATAAGGGGTTGGCATTTAAGACCGAGATGAGGAGGAATTTCTTCACTCAGAGGGTAGTGAATCTTTGGAATTCTCTGCCCCAAAGGGCTGTGGATGCTGAATCATTGAGTATATTCAAGGCTGAGATAGATAGATGTTTGGACTCTAGGGGAATCAAGGGATACGGAGATCGAGCGGGAAAGTGGAGTTGAGGTCGAAGATCAGCCATGATCTTATTGAATGGCGGAGCAGGCTCGAAGGGCCGTATGGCCTACTCCTGCTCCTAATTCTTATGTTCTTATATGTTCTTATTGTGGTGGGTGGGCGAAGGCGAGGGTGGGGAGGACATCACAACTGATCCTGTCCTAACCGCCTCACCTAATGTCCACATGTGTGCACTTTCCCCTCCCTAGCCTGGGACAGCTGTGCAACAGTCCCGTCGGCTTCCCAGATGACATCAGCTAATTCAACACAGATCTCTGGTTTATTTTTCCAGACGCTTTATTTATGTTTGGTTTAAAGTTTAAAGAAGCAGAATTGTTTATTACAATTCTCTGCATCCTGGAGCTACCCGCTGAGCCAAGGTTCGCACCTCGGGTCTCTGAGTCAGTCGGTGGTGGGTTCAAGCCCCCCACTCCAGAGACTCGAGCACATAATCCAGGCTGACACTCCCGGTGCAGTACCGAGGGAGTGCTGCACTGTCAGAGGTGCCGTCTTTCGGAAGAGACGTTAAACCAACAGCCAAGTATATGAGTGTAATGTGCAATTGTAGACCTCAATAACACAAATTGAAGCATCTAATGGCCACTTCTCCTCCTGTGGTGCCTCGATGTGCAGCTCAGGGGTAATCTGCACCCACAGGTGTCCATGAAAGATTCCATGGCACTATTTGAATCAGAGCAGGGGAGTTCTCCACGATGTCCTGGCCAATATTTTTCCCTCACCCAACACCTAAAAACAGATTATCTGGTCATTTATTTCATTTCTGTTGTGGGAGCTTGCTGTGCGCAAATTGGCTGGCGCGTTTCCTACATTACAACAGTGACCACACTTCAAAAATGCAGAGATGCCGGTGTTGGACTGGGGTGGACAAAAATGAGAAGTCGCACAACACCAGGTTATAGTCCAACAGATTTATTTAAAATTACAAGCTTTCGGAGCGCTGCTCCTTCTTCAGGTACAATTTAAAATAAAACTGTTGGACTATAACCTGGTGTTGTGCGACTTCTCATTTTTGTACACTTCAAAAAGTACTTCATCGGCTGTAAAGTGTTTTGGGACATCCTGAGGTTGTGAAAGGCGCTATATAAATGCAAGTCATTTTTAATGCAGTCACTGGTCGTTGGTCAGTTCAGTGTAATACTAGACATGTCATGGAGAACCAGAAGACCAATCTCTAGTGTCTATGGTTGAATTATAAGGACAGACGAGAGAAACTTTAAAAAGAATTGACGAAAAGTCCATACCATAATGGTATTTAAGATAGTATAGAAACATAGAAATTTACGGTACAGAAGGAGGCCATTCGGCCCATCGTGTCTGTGCCGGCTGAAAAAGAGCTATCCCATCCTAATCCCACTTTCCAGCTCTTGGTCCGTAGCCCTGCAGGTTACGGCGCTCCAAGTGCATATCCCAGTACTTTTTAAATGTGATGAGGGTTTCTGCCTCTGTCACCCTTTCAGGCAGTGAGTTCCAGACCCCCACCACCCTCTGGGTGAAAAAAGTTCTCCTCAACTCCCCTCTAATCCTTCTACCAATTACTTTAAATCTATGCCCCCTGGTTATTGACCTCTCTGCTCAGGGAAATAGGTCATTCCTAGGCCCCTCATAATTTTATACGCTTCAATCAAGTCTCCCTCAGCCTCCTCTGTTCCAAGTAAGTAGTATTGAAAGTACATAGTAAGCGGTATAGAAAAGATAAATCTGGATCAGTGTGTCACAGTAACCCCAACAGCAGGACACAGGTCCAAACAGGCCAAAGGCCATTTTTAAGACTGATGCTGGGAAATTCTTCTTCACAAAGAGTGAATTAAAGGAGATTTGTTTCTCTTAAAGGGATAGTGTCAGCCAAGGATAGTGTAAAACTCCCCTTAAAGGAGCAGTGCGGCCCACTGACTTCTGTTGGGAAGTGACTATATGGACCAGGTGAGGCCACAATCTGGCTTGGTTGTGCTGGTTCCCATGGTAACTCTTCACGCTCAGGTATGACGAATGGCCACTTGGGTGAGGGATGGCCACCTCAGCGCTAGCTGAACTGTGTCACAGCAAAAGCCGGCACCTCCGGGAGAGGAGGGCAAAGGAGAAAAAAAAAGCAAGCAGTGTATACGAACACATGAAAAGGACGGGCAGGAAAAGACCAGTCGGTCCATCAAGCAGTTGTCCCCCTGGACCATCATGACTACCTACTCCCTCCGCCCCCCCCACCCCCGCCATAGTCATGTAATCTCCAGGTGAGGCAAAGCAGCGGAAAAACCCAGGGCCAATAAGGGAAAAAAAATTCTCTGGACAATTCCTCTCCGACTCCCTCAGGGGATCGAAACCAGTGCAGGAGATCACACGGACCAAGTGTTATTTATAAAGACACTTACCTTTGATATGTGATCTCTGCCCCAGTCAGGAACCGTTCCAGCTCCCTCTTGAAGGCCTACAGAGAGTCAGCGCCCAGCACACCGGCCGGCAATGTATTCCAGAGGCTCACTACTGTCTGGAAAAAGAAGGACTGCCAAACATCCAGTCTATTCTTACTCTTGCATAGTTTCACTCATGTACCCTGGTCCTCTCCAATCTGTTAAACTGGAATAATCTATCAATAGGGACACTATCCAGCACTTTCATATTGTATTCCATGCCAAGCCTCCAGGATTGCCCTGGCGTGTCCAGGAATGAAAGAATTATCTCCGGGACACTGCCGGGAGCAAAACCCAGGAGAAAAATCATAGAGGCGATTAAAAAATTGTATTTTTAAAAAACTTTCTTTCAACACTTGTTTACTAGTTCTAACAATGTCAAAGATGGGGAAAAAAGTGACAGTCAACAATCATCCAATCGGATAGTGAAGTGGCTGCTCGCTTTCCAAGTGGCCGCGCGCGGGAAGGCAGGGCGCCATGAGGCTGGGCGTGTTGGGCGACCAATGGCGGGAGTGTAGGGGCGGGGCGGTTGGAGGCCGGAGGTCATGTGCCGACACTTCCAGGACTATGGCCAACCAGAGCAGGCAACGCTGCAAAGCCGCCATTTTGAACACGGCTGGCCTACCTGAGCGGCAGCTGTGAGATTTGGCCCTCTTTGTTGGCCAGCTTTATTTTCCAGGGCCTCACGTGATACGGGGACAGACGCAACGGTTTCATTATCCCATCCATCAGCACACTGACCCCGAAACAATGCAGAATGAATGGGGACAGGTTGGGTCAAGGGCACTGCGCCCTAAAGACTTAAAATAAAATATAATCAATGAGAAGATTTTTTTTTATAAAAGAAAATAATAAATGAATGAGGACAGATGAAAGTAAGTCATTATTTATGTTGTATTCAATAGATTTTCCTTTAAAAAGCACCACTTTTTAAGTGGATTGAAATGAGAATGAAAGCATACAGTTTAGTGTTCATGGTGTGTGTTCACCCTTGGGTATATTAATCTGTTCATTGTTTATTTATCTGATAAGGTCCAGCCTGTGTAAATCTAATACCACTATAGTATTTAAGCAGCTCTGCTCCATCCTATTGTTGTAACTCTATAACCCAGCCATTGCCAAATCAATTACTTTTTGTACACCAGCACTTCACTCTCAATTCTATAGAGTACAAAAGCCGAGAGATAAATCTGGACCTGAGCAAATCATTGATTAGACCACAGTTAGAATATCGGGCCCAGTTTACTTTAGGAAGGATGTCAAGGCCATGGAATCATAGAATAGTACAGCACAGAAAGAGGCCATTCGGCCCATTGAGTCTGCGCCAGCTCTTTCGAAGAGCGATCCAGTTTGTCCCACTCCCCCGCTCTTTCCCCATATCCCTGCAATTTTTTCTCCTTCAAGTATTTATTCAATTCCCTTTTGAAGGCTGCTATTGAATGTGTATCCACCACCCCATCAGGCAGCGCGTTCCAAATCCTAACCACTCGTTGCGTAAAAAAGTTTTTCCTCATGTCGCCTCTGGTTCTTTTGTCAATCACCATAAATCTGTGCCCTCTCGTTATCGACCCTTCAGCCATTGGAAACAGTTTCTCTTTATTTACTCTATCCTAAACCCTTCATGATTTTAAACACCTCCATCAAATCTCCTCTTGGCCTTCTGGAGAGGGTGCAGGAGAGATTCACTGAGATTATTCCAGGGATGGAAAGCTTTAGTCATGAGTAAAACCGGGAGAAAGTGGGACCCATTTCATCAGAGCGAAGAAGGTTAAGATGCGATCTGACAGAAGTTCAAAATGATGAGGGGTTGGAGGGGAAAACTGTTCCACTGGTTGGTGAGTCACTAGAGGGCATAAATTTAAGATCATTGGCAGAAAATGAGAAGAGAGGTGAGGAGAATTATTTCTAATGCAAAGGGTTGTTAGGACATGGAATGCCCGATCAGAAACAATGGAGGAATCAAATCCATAATAGCTTTCAAAGGGGAAAGAGATAAATACTTGAAAAAGAAACATTTATAAGGGCATTGGGAAAGGGCAAGGGAAATGTAACTCAGTGGACAACTCTTTGAGGAACCCAGATCAAGCCTTCTTCTGTGCTGTAACATTCAATGGTTCTATGATTCAGATCGATGGTCTGTGCTGAATATTGTAGTTCGTGTTGAAATTCAGAATTGTTTTTTAATACTTATCTTCTCCCTCTCTGTGCTGGGAAGACGCCAATGTCCCAGTGGCATCCTGTTCATAAGAGTATAAGAATTAGGAGCAGGAGTAGGCCATATGGCCCCTCGAGCCTGCTCCGCCATTCAATAAGATCATGGCTGATCTTCTACCTCAACTTCACTTTCCAGCCCTATCTCCATATCTCTTGATTCCCTTAGTGCCCAAAAATAAATATCCTCGACAAAGATGGGATTTGAACTCTAGCGTACAAAGCGCAATGGATTAGTCGTCCATTGCCTTAATCACTCGGCCACCTCGTCCAAGTGGCGATCTTTCATATGAGTCTGGAGGAGGGGATGACTTTTCAACTGTGCAGGATGTCACAGCGAGCCCAAACTTGGCCTTCTACACCGTTACACCTTCCAGCAGGAGTCACTGGATAGCAATCAGGAGCTGATTTTTTTCCCCCCTCTCTTCCTCATCCCAGCAGCGCTCAGGCCCAATGAGGCGCCCAACTGGTTTAGATAAACTAACTCAACACATATCAGGAATCGAACCTGCGATCCTTTGGTCTGTGCAACATGGTACTACACTCCCCTGTGACATGAATCTTGTCATTCATGTATGAAGTAATACTGGGCGGCCTGCTGGTGGCGCTGTCCAGGGAGAGTATAAATACTCGGGCATGGGCCCAGCTTGCTTAGGACATTCCTCAGCAGGAACTCGTGAAGGAGACAACTAGATCTCCATGTTGAAAAACAGTTGATTAAAGCTTTGTTTAATGCTTAGACCAAGTGCCTAGTCGTTTTCTTACGTCACTCACTCTGTCAGGGGCATTCAAACTACAGCCCCTTGGCCATAAGTAGGCCTTTCACCCTGAGAACTCAACAACAACTTGCTTTTAATGTAGTTAAATGTCCCAAGCTACTTCACAGGAACGTAATCAGACAAAAAATTGACACAAAAGCTTGGTCACAGAGGTAGATTTTAAGGAGGGCCTTAAAGGAGGTGAGAGAGGTTTAGGGAGGGAATTCCAGAGCTTAGGGCCTAGGCAGCTGAAGGCACGGCCGCCAGTGGTGGGGCGAAGGAAGTCGGGGATCTGCAAGAGGCCAGAATCGGAGGAACGCAGAGATCTTAGAGGGGTTGCGGGGCTGGAGGAGGTTACAGAGCTAGGGAGGGGACGAGAAATTCGGACCACAAAACCCAGGCAACTACTTGACCTTAATTTTCATATTCATTGGTTGGCCTTGTTTAAATTTTGTGAGGTTTGGAAAGGGCTGTTCTTAGCACTGTCGCCTCACTGGTGGACAAACCCTAAATTAGAACACCAAGATCAGATCATCAACTTGAGAATTATGCCGATTAATGGGAACATGAGTTTAAAGTTGATATGCGGCCCCTGAAGCTCCATGACATGTACCTTCACGGCCCACAAAAGCCTTAGACACCCCTGCACTGAGGTAGTGCAGAAGCTAAAATTGGAAACTTTGAGATGCTCCCAGTGTTACACTGTAATTATAATTGTTTCATTCCTCCTACTACTTCCTGACCACGATTAGGATTTTGGGAATATGTAGGGTGGGATGAGCAGATGGGAGCCCCACATTCCTCCCATTTCTACAGGCAATGCACAGTACTGTAATGGGATACAACGGGAATGACTGTTGAATCTGACACTACACCAGGTTCGTAACGGAGGGATGAATTTAAACATCTTTTCTTTAAATAAGATTCTTGAGGGGCCATTATACTGATGTTTTCTTTCATTCTTTTGTGCTCATTAAGGTGAGGGGTGTCATTTCTGGTAAATAGAACATTTCCCATTTCAGGCACCGAGTGACAGCATCAAGGACTGCTACCTCACTTATAACATGGTTTGATGCAGAGTAAAGCTTTCTCTACTCCGCCCCAACAATGTGCCTTCATCCCAATCAAGTCGAACAAACCCAACTGCACTTTCCACATTAGCCATCACTGGACAGATTGCCAAATTAGGGCCTGTTTTATGCTCTGGACCCACACTCAATAGAAATAGGATTGAGGACCATTACAGGCAGCAGTGAGAGAGGAAACTTTCATCTCATCTGTCTGGGCTGGATTCAAACTCAGGTCTCAATGGTGAAAGACCAGCGTGTCCAGCTCACCCAGCTTCCTAAAACAATCTCTTTATTCCCTTCCTAATGCCACGATGGACCCACAAAGACTACAGAAGTTTTTTTTTAATTTATTCATTCACGGGATGTGGGTGTCACCGGCAAGGCCAGCATTTATTGCCCATCCCTAACTGCCCTTGAGAAGGTGGTGGCGAGCCGCCTTCTTGAACCGCTGCAGTCCATGTGATGAAGGTGCTCCCACAGTGCTGACTTTGTTGTAGCGGTTTGGTACAACTGAGTGACTTGCTAGGCCATTTCAGAGGGCAGTTAAGAGTCAACCACATTGCTGTGGGCCTGGAGTCACATATAGGCCAGACCGGGTAAGGACAGCAGATTTCCTTCCCAAAGGGACATTAATGAACCAGTTGGGTTTTTCCAACGATCCAGTAGTTTCATGGTCACCATTACTGATACTAGCTTTTTAATTCCAAATTTATTTAATTAACTGAATTTAAATTCCCCAGCTGCTGTGGTGGGATTTGAACTCACATTTCATGGATTAATTAGTGCAGGCCTACTGGATTACTAGTCCAGTGACATAACCACTATGCTACTGTACCCCAGTTCAAAGAGAATGCCCACCACCATCTTCTCAAGTCAACGAGGGATGGGCAACAACTGCCAGCATCGCCCATGTTCCACCTCTGTCTCTTGTCACTCTGTGCCACCCGTGAGGTGCCACCGTTTGAGGGGAACAGTAGAGTGTGGACTGGGTGAGATAAGAGTTGATTCTCCCCCTACATCTTTCTCCCTTCCTGTGGGGGTGTGCCTGACCCCCAACTCGCTGCGTTCATCACAGCTTAGATCAACAGCACATGAGGGAACTGTGGGTGGAAACCTGGGGTGCTGCCATTCCACACTTACCATGCATTGGCGTGCCAATGCACTGTGCCAACCCATCGTCCTGAGGGACGTCTTTTACTACCATTCGTAGCAAAAAAAAAGGCTGGGTCCTCCAACTCCGCCCGATTCCTCAGTGTGTAAGGAGACCACCCAGTGCGACACTGAGCCATAACAAAAGGATTCCAGCTTCGATTCCTGGCCTGTGCTCAGCCAGTCAGCGGGAGAAACACTTGCATCTGGTGTCAGCGCTTTCGAGCTAGTTTGGAAAAAAAATTCACCTGGGGTTCCCATTCCTGATCGCTGACTGCTGCTAGAAAACATATGAGTCTGTACGTTGGGGTGAAGTTTACAGCATAGAAAGAGGCCATTCGGCCCCTCTACACGCAAGAGGCCATTCGGCCCATCACGTCTCTGCCGGCACTTTGCTAGAGCAATGCAAAACTAATCCCACTGGCTTTTTCCAACAGCATTGGGTTAAACTCCAATGACCCCTCACGGCATCTGAATGCCCCGCTGACACCTCACAATTCAGCTTCATTCCCACATTGGGATTCTTTTTCTGGACAGAAGTTGAAGTTTTTACTGAGAGTTTGCTTTTTCATATTTTTGGACTCTTGGGGAATCAAGGGATATGGAGATCGGGCGGGAAAGTGGAGTCGAGGTCGATGATCAGCCATGATCTTATTGGATGGCGGAGCGGGCTCGAGGGGCCGTATGGCCTACTCCTGCTCTTATTTCTTTTACGGTCTTATGTTCTTATATTTTCGAAGCTTTATTTTTTCCAATCGATCGCCACCTCAGTCTCCGAAGCCTTTCCAGGTACTTTCTTGGGCTCGTGATTGCAAAATGGGCTACTTGGGCACGACAGTCAAACCCCTCAGCAAATGTCCATGCCTTCAGCAGAGGGAGAGAGAGGGAAACAAATTGGCAAAAAAAATAAATAAAGGTTACAGCCCCTTTAAGTCAATACCCCCGATGAGTATAGAAATATGGAAAATCTGTCTAGGCTGCTCTGTGGTTCCAGGCCCACTCGACATTCCCCCCCAGTAAAACCACCTGCTCCATTCCTAGCCTTCGTGGAAATCTATGAGGATCCACAGGGAAACCGTGGTGAGCTGCATAACCTCGTGGTATCTGTTCAGCACAGTGAACTTGGAAGCAACCTGCGGAGGCGAAGGCGTCTCTCTTTATAAATAGACAGCGAGTTGCGGACACAGTGAAATATCGACGGGGTAGCACTGTGCGCAGGGCGATGCTGATCCTACTGGCAGTGCTAGGTTCCTGTCAGATCAGCATGCCACCTGGCTGGCACAAGGAGCTGTTAAAGGGCCACTGCTTCACGACACACTCTGGCAGGTTTCAGAACAGAGGGGCGCACGGTGGCACAACGGGCGCTGTCACCATTTATGTCTGGTGCTAACTTTTTTTTAAGCAAATATAAAATAAAACACACTGTGTGTTGGAGAACTGTAATTACAGCATATGCTGATATACAGACTTATCGCACACGCACATACCTACACACACACACATACAGACACATGCACAAGCACACACATACACGTATACACAGACACACACACACACATACAGACACACGCACAAGCACACACATACACGTACACACATACAGACACAGACACACACACACACACATACAGACACACGCACAAGCACACACACGTACACACATACACGTACACACATACAGACACACACACATACCTGCATGCACACGCACAAACGCATGCAGCTACCTACACACACACACACACACGTACACACATACAGACACATGCAGTTACCTACACAGACACATGCACACATACCTACACACGTACACACGCACACATACCTACACACACACAGACACACAAACCTACACACACACGCACACATACAAACCTACACACACATACGCACACATACACACACAAACCTACACACACACATACCTACACACACACACACCTACACACGCACACATACGTTCACACACCTACACACACTCACACACATACACCCACTTGCCCGCACCTACCTACACACACACTTGCACTCACACTCGCACACACGCCACACAAACTCACACACACACAAACAGCCTGTGTCTGCTGCTCAAGATGGCAGAACGAGGTTAGAGTTCTTGTAGCGACACAACATATGTTCTCATCACCAACTCACAATGAAAGGTCCAGTACCAAATGCAAATCACACACCGTCTCAGATCCTTACTCTTTCCCAGCACCTGAAAGCTGTGGAACTCCTTATCTTCCTCAGTCTACATATCCTCTTGCAACATTACAGTTCAGAAACCAGCCCTTTTTCCCATTAAGTTTAAGCCACCTAGTCTAATCCCAATCTCCTGCTCGCTTCCCACGCCCTTTAATATTCCTCTTTGTCAAGCAAATGTCTAAGCCCCTTATAAAATAATTCAGAGACTCTGCTCCAACAACAGTATCTGGCAGAGAATTCCACATTCTAATCACCTTCTACTAACCTCCCTTTTCATTTTGCGATTATTTTAAATTCATTCCCTCTCATTACGGTCCCATCAACCAGTGGGGTTGCCACCTCTCTGGTTGGACATATTCCTGGAGGTTCCATCACTGATGCCCCTCCGCCAACCACTTCGCCCTCCCCACTGCCGCCATTGGTCGATTGGTCGCCCAACATTTCCACCCTCGCGGAGCTCCGCCTTCCCACGGCCAATTGGACATTGAACAGACTCTTCATTACCCGATTGGATGACTCTTCAATCAAACGGCCTTTCCCCCACCTCCCCATCTCCAATAACTAATAAATACACGGGGGGGGGGGGGGGGGGGGAATTGAGTCGCGCCCCCTTTGGGGCACTAACTTCGCCAATATTTATCCCTCAAACAACATCATAAAAAAAAAAACAGATTAGCTGGTCACATTGCTGTTCGTGAAAAGAAAAAGAAACGAAAAAATGTGGGAGCTTGCTGTGCGCAAATTGGCTGCCGCGTTTCCCACATTACAACAGTGACTACACTCCAAAAAGTAATTCATTGGCTGTAAAGCGCTTTGGGACGTCCTGAGGACATGAAAGGCGCTGTAGAAATGCAATTATTTATTTCTAATTCTGGCCACCACACTTTAGGAAGGATGTCAAGGCCTCGGAGAAGGTGCAGGGGAGATTTACGATTCTATGTTCTATGATTTACCAGAATGATACTAGAGATGAGGGACTTCAGTGACGTGAAGAGACGAGAGTAGCTGGGATTGTTCTCCTTAGAGCAGAGAAAGTAAAGGGAAGATTTAACAGAGGTGTTCAAATTTATATGGGGTTTTGATAGTATAGATAGGGAGGAAATCTTTTCACTGGCAGTTGGGTCAATAATCAAAGGATGCAGATTTAAGATAATTGGCAAAAGAATCGGGGGGATAGGAGGAGAACCTATTTTTACATAGCAAGTCGTTATGAGCTGGAATACGCTGCCTGAAAGGGTGGTGGAAGCAGATTCAATAGTAACTGGAGTACTGTGTACAATTTTGGTCTCCTTACCAAAGGAAGGATATACTTGCCACAGAGGGAGTGCAACGAAGGTTCACGAGATTGATTCCTTGGATGGCGGGGACTGTCGTAGGAGAAGAGATTGAGTAAACTAGGCCTGTATTCTCTTGAATTCAGAAGAATGAGAGGGGATCTCATTGAAGCATACTAAATTATTACAGGGCTTGATAGGGTGGATGCTGGGAGAATGTTTCCCTTGGCTGGGGAGTCTAGAACTAGGGGCCACAGCCTCAGGATAAAGGGTAGGCCATTCAGGACTGAGATGAGAAGAAATTTCTTCACACAGAGGCTGGTGAATCTTTGGAATTCTCTACCCCAGAGGGTTGTGGAGGCTCAGTCGTTGAGTATATTCAAAACAGAAGTCGATAGATTTCTGACTAGTAAGGGCATCAAGAGATATGGCGATAGGGCCGGTGAATGGAATTGAGGCAGAAGATCAGCCATGATCTCACTGAATGGCGGAGCAGGCTCGAAGGGCCGAGTGGCCGACTCCTGCTCCTATTTCTTATGTTCTTAAAAAGGAATTGGATAAATACTTGAAAAGAAGAAAAATGCAGGGCTATGCATAGAAGCTAGGAGCAGGAGTAGGCCATTCGGCCCCTCGAGCCTGCTCCACCATTTAATGAGATCATGGCTGATCATCCAAATTCAGTACCCTGTCCCTGCTTTCTCCCCATATCCCTTGATCCCTTTAGCCTTAAGAAATATATCTAACTCCTTCTTGAATATATTTAATGAATTGGCCTCAACTGCCTTCTGTGGTAGAGAATTCCACAGGTTCACCACTCTCTGGGTGAAGAAATTCCTCCTCATCTCAGTCCTAAATGGCTTACCCCTTACCCTTAGACTGTGAGCTTTGGTTCTGGACTCCCCCCGCCATCAGGAACATCCTTCCTGCATCTAGTCTGTCTAGTCCTGTTAGAATTTTATAAGTTTCAATGAGATCCCCTCTCATTCTTCTAAACTCTAGCGAATATAAGCCTAATCGACCCAATCTCTCTTCGTACGTCATTCCTGCCATCCCAGGTATCAGTCTGGTAAATCTTCGCTGCACTCCCTCCATGGCAAGAACATCCTTCCTCAGATAAGGCGACCAAAACTGCACACAATACTCAAGGTGTGGTCTCACCAAGGCCTTGTACAACTGCAGCAAGACATCCTTGCTCCTGTACTCGAATCCTCTCGCTGTGAAGGCCAACATACCATTTGCCTTCTTAACCGCCTGCTGCACCTGCATGCTTACCTTCAGCGACTGGTGCACAAGGACTCCCAGATCTCATTGCACTTCCCCTTTTCCCAATCTATTGCCGTTCAGATAATAATCTGTCTTCCTGTTTTTGCCACCAAAGTGGATAACCTCGCATTTATCCACATTATACTGCATCTGCCATGCATCTGCCCAATCACCCAACCTGTCCAAATCATACTGGAGTTTCTCTGCATCCCCCTCACAGCACACATGCCCACCCAGCTTTGTGTCGCCTGCAAACTTAGAGATATTACATCTAGTTCCCTCGTCTAGATCATTAATATATATTGTGAATAGCTGGGGTCCTAACACCGATCCCTGCGGTACCCCACTAGTCACTGCCTGCCACTCGGAAAAAGACCCGTTTATTCCAACTCTTTGCTTCCTGTCTATGGGGAAAGAGCAGGGGGGGGAGTGGGACTAATTGGAGAGCTCTTTCAAAGAGCCGGCACAGGCACGATGGGCCGAATGGCCTCCTCCTGTGCTGTATGATTCCATGATAATAACGTTCCTAAATCTGTACACAAAACCTAAGCTTGCCATCACCTAACCCCTACTTCTTCATTCATCTTCTCTCCTACTCCTTCCGACTTTGATGGCGATCTGTACTGTGGGCCTCGAACTTTTCCCCAGGTTCTTCAACTAACACAAAATTAACCACATTGTCAGCAAAAACCTATATTTAGGTTTGAACAAACTGCACTCCAGACTAGCAAAATAAGAGCAAGTTATCAGTTCTTAACAGGAAAGTCGTGTAATGTTCAGACAGAACATTACCACTGTCCTGACATTTTTAGCCCAATTAGAACCGCCTGCTGAAAGGGTTAAGGCCACTGTCTCAGGCGGAACCAGAGTGTTCATAACCTTAGCACCCTATTTAACCCAGAAGCTGACCTTCCAACCCCATATCCTCTCCATCACAAAGACTGCTTGCTTCCGGCTCTATAACATCCCCCGCCCCCCTGCTCCACTACTTTGCTACCTCCGGGCTTCATTACTCCACCGCTCTCCTGGCCGGCCTTCCATCCTCCACTTTCCATAAACTTCAGCTAATCTGAGATTCTGCTGCCTGTGTCCTATTTCATACCAAGTCCTACTGGATCAGCCGTGGCTCAGTGGGCAGCACGCTTGCCTCTGAGTCATGAACATTGTGGGTTCAAATCCCACTCCAGAGACTTGAGCACAAAAATCTAGGCTGATGCTCCAGTGCAGTGCTGAGGGAGCGCTGCACTGTCGGAGGTGCCGTCTTTCGGATGAGATGTTAAACTGAGGCCCCGTCTACTCTCTCAGGTGGATGTAAAAGAGCCTGTGGCACTATTTTGAAGAAGAGCAGGGGCGTTATCCCCGATCCCCTGGCAAATGTTTATCCCTCAATCAACATCACTAAAAAAACATATTATCCGGTCATTATCACATTGCTGTTTGTGGGAGCTTGCTGTGCGCAAATTGGCTGCCGCGTTTCCTACATTACAACAGTGACTACACTTTAAAAAGTACTTAATTGGCTGTAAAGTGCTTTGGGATGTCCGGTGGTTGTGAAAGGCGCTATATGAAGTCTTTCTTTCCTGTTACTTGCCCATCAGCCCTCATAGAATGATACAGCACAGAAGATTGCCTTATGACCCATCGTGCCTGTGCTGGCTCTATGAAAGAGCTCTCCAATTAGTCCCACTGCCCCTGCTCTTTCCCCATAGCCCTGCAAATTTTTCCTTTTCAAGTATTTATCCAATTCCCTTTTGAAAGTTACAATTGAATCTGCTTCCACCATCCTATCAGGCAGCGCATTCCACAGTGCAGCCCTGTCCCCATTGAACTCCCTAGTGCCTCAAGTTTAAAAATCTCAGCCTTATATTTAAATCCCTCAATGGCCTTGCCCTTTCCTATCTCTGTGACTTTCTCCAGCCCTACAACCTCTCCCAAACGCTCTGTTCCTGACTGCAGCCTCTTGTGTCTCGCCCTTCCCTTCATTCCACCATTGCCTTCAGCCATCTCGACCTCACGTGCTGAAACTCTGTCCCGAAACCCCACTGCCTCTTCACCTTCCTCTCCTCCTCAAGACCCTCCTCCTCTTTGAACAAGCTTCTTGACACCACCTCCGATTATATATTTTTTTGTATTCATTTCTTTCCCTTGCGCCTCCATGAGGTCCCGTGGGTCATTTTTCCATATTAAAGATGCTGGGGTAAAATTTCGGCAGGGATTCCTCTAATCTCCCGCCATAAATTTGGCGGAACATTGGCGGGAACCCTAGGGAATTGGCCTAAAGAGCGGGAGATTGGGAATTCTACTCCGCTATATAAATGCAAGTTGTTGTTGTCATTCAAACAATATGGGAATGGTAGCGTAGTGGTAACGTCAGCTGGGCTAATAATCCCGAGGCCTGGACTAACGATCCAGAGATGTGAGTTCAAATCCCACCACGGCAGCTGGGGAATTTAAATTCAGTTAATTAAATAAATTTGGAATAAAAAGCTAGTATCAGTAATGGCGACCATGAAACTATCAGATTGTTGTAAAAACCCATCTGGTTCACTAATGTCCTTTAGTGGAAGGAAATCTGCTGTCCTTACCCGGTCTGGCCTATATGTGACTCCAGACCCACAGCAATGTGGTTGACTCTTAATTGCCCTCTGATATGGCCTAGCAAGTCACTCAGGATGGGCACTAAATGCTGGCCTTGCCAGCGACGCCCACATCCCATAAATAAAAAAAAACCAGAGACATTATGTAAAGCTTTGCTCAGTTTTTTTTCCTTTGTCCTATTTCTCTCTCCTCCTTTCCTGCTGACGTTAACTGGCGCTGGAGTACAGTTCCTCAGGTGCCATCAGCCCTGCCATGTGAGCATTGTGTAAGTGTGAGCCTAGATAGTGGATGCTGGTAGACGTCTTGACCATGGAAAAAAAAGACTTGCATTTGTAAAGCGCCTTTCACGACCACCGGACGTCTCAAAGCACTTTACAGCCAATCAAGCACTTTTGAAGTGGAATCACTTGTAATGTGGGAAACGCGGCAGCCAATTTGCGCACAGTAAGCTCCCACAAACAGCACTTAGAACCCACAACCTTCTGACTCAGAGGCGAGTGTGCTACCAACTGAGCCACAGAATGACGCTGAAAGAAAGATTTGCATTTATATAGCGCCTTTCACAACCTCAGGACGACCCAACCAATGAAATATTTTTGAAGTGTAGTCGCTGTTGTAATGTAGCAAACGAGACAGCCAATTTACGCACAGCAAGCTCCCACAAACAGCAATGTGACAAGAACTCCCCCTTTTCTTCTTTGAAATAGTGCCATGGGATCTTTTCTGTCCACCTGAGAGGGCAGACGGGGCCTCGGTTTAACATCTCAGCCAAAAGATGGCACCTCCGACAGTGCAGCACTCCCTTGGCACTGCACTGGGAGTGTCAGCCTAGGTTTAGTCCCTTGGAGTGGGGACTTGAACCCCCAACCTTCTGACTCAGAAGGCAAGTGTGCTACCCACTGAACCACTGGCTGACACCTAGGAGTGACAGAATAAGATCCATCCCGTATCCAGTTATAAGTCTTTCTATATTATATATTTTTGTATGTCTTTCTAGCTAGACACTCGAGGTTCTTAGAATGGAAATCACAGCTGCTGCCATATCTGTGGCGAATTCCTTTGTCATGACATGCGTGTAATGCAATTCACCTGGTTGTCTGTAGTGGAGATTGATTTTCAGAGGGATGTCTTGCCTCTGCTTATACTGATGACTTATGGACAGCCTTTCGTCAGGAGCAAAATTGGTGGCCAAATTGTTTGATCTAGTAGTAATTAGTCAGATAAGAGACAGGTCTCCCATCAGCGTGACTGATGTCCTGGGTGGCCGTTTTAATTTGACCTGGGGGGTGTGAGAATTGCTTGAGTCAGGCATCTGCGAGTCAGCCGGTGGGTCTTTGAAGTCTGACTCGACTGACGGTTCTGCAGCTCAAACTGGGAATAAATGCAACGAGTTTCTGCGATTCCTTCGGTGCATTGGGTTAACGCAAGTCGACGCTGTGAGGTTAAACTCCGCGGCGTCAGTGTAAAATGATCAAAAGGACCACTGTTGTAATGCTGTGAGAAAATGGTGAGAAATCTGGACCGTACTGCTATTTTGATCTGCTGATTGATCCTTTTGCTTCCGTGTAATTTAGTGTCATGCGATAAATTCGATTGCGTAGTTTTAGCCTCAACTATTTGGTCGGGCCCCACAGTGTGGTCCTGCCAGTTCAAAGAGATCAGGAGTAAACAGTAGTATCACATACCATTTCCAGTTTGGAGCCCAATGGTATAATGGTTCACTGTTTTGCCCTGTGTCATGCTCTCCCAGATTTGTCATGCGTATGATCTAGTTTTGGTTCATAGGAAGCATGGATTTGTCTGTTAAGTGGTGGCAAATAAAAGAATATAGGCTAGCAGCCCAAATTTTAAGAGGAGTCTTCACAGTGATGCCCTATCGGGTGCTCACCTAATATCTACAGACGTTCAATTTCCCAGCTGGGGTCATTAGGTAGCAGTTAGGGACAGGATCCCTGTCTGATTGTGTCCGCGCTCACCCAAAGATACTGATACCAAATGTATCACTCCAACTGATATCAACTAACTGAGCAGTTTTTTTTAATTATTAATTCACGGGATGTGGGTGTCGCTGGCAGGGCCAGCATTTATTGCCCATCTCTAATTGCCCTTGAGAAGGTGGTGGTGAGCTACCTTCTTGAACCGCTGCAGTCTGTGTGGTGAAGGTACTCCCACAGTGCTCTTTGGGAGGGAGTTCCAGGATTTTGAAGGAACGGCCGATATATTTCCAAGTTAGGATGGTGTGTGACTTGGAGGGGAACTTGGAGGTGGTGGTGTTCCCATGCGCCTGCTGCCCTTGTCCTTCTAGGTGGTGGAGGTCACGGGTTTGGGAGGTGCTGCCGAAGAAGCCTTGGCAAGTTGCTGCAGTGCATCTTGTAGATGGTACACACTGCAGCCACGGTGCGCCGGTGGTGGAGGGAGTGAATGCTTAAGGTGGTGGATGGGGTGCCAATCAAGCGAGCTGCTTTGTCCTGGATGGTGTCGAGCTTCTTGAGTGTTGTTGGAGCTGCACTCATCCAGGAAAGTGGAGAGTGTTCCATCACACTCCTGACTTGTGCCTTGTAGATGGTGGAAAGGCTTTGGGGAGTCAGGAGGTGGGACACTCGTCGCAAAATACCCAGCCTCTGACCTGCTCCTGTTGCCACAGTATTTATGTGGCTGGTCCAGTTAAGTTTCCGGTCAGTGGTGACCCCCCAGGATGTTGATGGTGGGGGATTCAACGATGGTAATGCCGTTGAGTGACGAGCAGGAATGATACCCTAGGTCCTTCGTGATCCCGACTTCTTTCGCCCCACCATTGGCACCGTGCCTTCACCTGAGCTCTGGATTTCCCACTCCGCCTCTCTCCCTCTCTCTCCTCCTTTAAGATGCTCCTGAAAAACCTCCCTCTTTGACCAAGCGTTTGGGCACCTGTCCTAATATCTCCTTCTGTGGCTCGGTGTCAATTGTTTTTTTGATTCGGCTCCCGTGAAGCACCCTTACGATAAAGTTACTGTATAAATGCAAGTTGAAATTCTGTTAACTACACTGGCCCTCAACTCGGTTTCAATAGACTGAAAACAATTGTTTGTACAGCCCAGGTACCTGTGGTTATATTCCAGGAAGCAATTCTGAATTTTACAGGTAGTCCCATTGGAATGGGTGCTTAAACCCTGGACTGTGCAATCGGATGGTCCCATTCATGGTGCAGTGCTGGGTTTGGGTTGTGTCTGGATGCTGATAATACGATAGAACTGTCCTACACACCTAGTGTGGTGAATCTGAGTGCCGCTGTACTATAGTGAGGTCAGACAATGGCACTGATTGTATCGCGGTTTCCCCTCTCCAGATACGTTACTTTATTATAAACAAAACACATTAATTATAACTTTATTTTTATCTTCTCCCGGAACCTGTTGTTCTCTTATAACTAATATTGTTCTCGTATGGTGAACCTGAGGAATTCTCTACCACACAAGGCAGTTGAGGCCAATTCATTAAATATATTCAAGAAGGAGTTAGATATATTTCTTAAGGCTAAAGGGATCAAGGGATATGGGGAGAAAGCAGGGACAGGGTACTGAATTTGGATGATCAGCCATGATCTCATTAAATGGCAGAGCAGGCTCGAGGGGCAGAATGACCTACTCCTGCTCCTATCTTCTATGTTTCGATGTTTCTATGTTATTGTCATGTGGTCTCAGATTCTCACTGGGTAGTACTAGACCCCACAGGTAAGGACTCTGTAACAGAGTGAGGATACATCATCTCCAATTCAGATCACCTGTGGTGTGACCCTGACAAAGAGAATTCCCACCTGCCCAACCAAACACCTCACACTTATTGAGCACTGTTTCCTGGAGGTAGTGTCCTTTCAGGACCACTTCCTGCTGGGTGTAATTTTCCTCCTTTCGATTTATTTTCCAATGATTTATTTCTCTTTTTTTTCCAAACTAGGGCATTTGAATTTCCAGGACTGTTTTATCACATCGGGAGTTTTTAGCGTTACTGAACTTGTGAGAGTGTCGCAAAGTAAGTGGATCCGACCGGTTTGAAGAGCCTTTCTCTTGTTTCAAAGTTTTTTTTATTGCATTGTGTTGATGTATCGTAGGATTCTGACAATTCAAGAACTGAGATAAAGCGACGCGATTTGAAAATCAAATGTAACTCCTTACATTAGATTGTGAAACACTGCAACCATGGAGTGTGTGTGTGTGTTAGTGAGAGTGAGTGTGTGTTAGTGAGAGTGTGAGGGAGTACGTGTGTGATAGTGAGAGTGTGAGGGAGTGCGTGTGTGTTAGTGAGTGTGTGAGGGAGTGAGTGTGTGTTAGTGAGAGTGTGAGTGAGTGTGGGTTAGTGAGAGTGTGAGCGAGTGACTGTGTTAGTGAGAGTGTGAGGTAGTGAGTGTGTTAGTGAGAGTGTGAGCGAGTGAGTGTGTATTAGTGAGTGTGTGTTAGTGAGAGTGTGAGTGAGTATGTGTTAGTGAGAGTGTGAGCAAGTGAGTGTGTGTTAGTGAGAGTGTGAGGGAGTGAGTGTGTTAGTGAGAGTGTGAGCGAGTGAGTGTGTTAGTGAGTGTGAGCGAGTGAGTGTGTGTTAGTGAGAGTGTGAGCGAGTGAGTGTGTGTTAGTGAGAGTGTGAGGGAGTGAGTGTGTGTTAGTGAGAGTGTGAGCGAGTGAGTGTGTGTTAGTGAGAGTGTGAGTGAGTGTGTGTTAGTGAGCGTGTGAGTGTGTGTTAGTGAGAGTGTGAGGGAGTGAGTGTGTGTTAGTGAGAATGAGAGGGAGTGAGTGTGTGTTAGTGAGAGCGAGTGAGTGTGTGTTAGTGAGAGTGTGAGGGAGTGAGTGTGTGAGCGAGTGAGTGTGTTAGTGAGAGTGTGAGCGAGTGAGTGTGTGTTAGTGAGAGTGTGAGCGAGTGAGTGTGTGTTAGTGAGAGTGTGAGGGAGTGAGTGTGTGTTAGTGAGAGTGTGAGCGAGTGAGTGTGTGTTAGTGAGAGTGTGAGGGAGTGAGTGTGTGTTAGTGAGTGTGAGTGAGTGAGTGTGTGTTAGTGAGAGTGTGAGTGAGTGTGTGAGGGAGTGAGTGTGTGTCAGTGAGAGTGTGAGTGAGAGTGTGAGGGAGTGAGTGTGTGTTAGTGAGAGTGTGAGGGAGTGTGTGTTAGTGAGAGTGTGAGCGAATGAGTGTGTGTTAGTGAGAGTGAGGGGGAGTGAGTGTGTGTTAGTGAGAGTGTGAGCGAGTGAGTGTGTGTTAGTGAGAGTGTGAGGGAGTGAGTGTGTTAGTGAGAGTGTGAGGGAGTGTGTGTTAGTGAGAGTGTGAGCGAGTGAGTGTGTGTTAGTGAGAGTGTGAGGGAGTGAGTGTGTGTTAGTGAGTGTGTGAGGGAGTGAGTGTTAGTGAGAGTGTGAGCGAGTGTGTGTTAGTGAGAGTGTGAGCGAGTGAGTGTGTTAGTGAGAGTGTGAGGGAGTGAGTGTGTGTTAGTGAGAGTGTGAGGGAGTGAGTGTGTGTTAGTGAGCGAGTGAGTGTGTTAGTGAGAGTGTGAGGGAGTGAGTGTGTTAGTGAGAGTGTGAGGGAGTGAGTGTGTGTTAGTGAGAGTGTGAGTTAGTGAGAGTGTGAGCGAGTGAGAATGTGAGGGAGTGTGTGTTAGTGAGAGTGTGAGGGACTGAGTGTGTGTTAGTGAGAGTGTGAGCAAGTGAGTGTGTGTTAGTGAGCGAGTGAGTGTGTTAGTGAGAGTGTGAGGGAGTGAGTGTGTTAGTGAGAGTGTGAGGGAGTGAGTGTGTGTTAGTGAGAGTGTGAGTGTGTGTTAGTGAGAGAGTGAGCGAGTGAGAATGTGAGGGAGTGTGTGTTAGTGAGAGTGTGAGGGACTGAGTGTGTGTTAGTGAGAGTGTGAGCAAGTGAGTGTGTGTTAGTGAGAGTGTGAACGAGTGAGTGTGTGTTAGTGAGAGTGTGAGGGAGTGAGTGTGTTAGTGAGAGTGTGAGGGAGTGAGTGTGTGTTAGTGAGATTGTGAGTGACTGAGTGTGTGTTAGTGAGAGTGTGAGGGAGTGAGTGTGTGTTAGTGAGAGTGTGAGGGAGTGAGTGTGTGTTAGTGAGAGTGTGAGGGAGTGAGTGTGTGTTAGTGAGAGTGTGAGCGAGTGAGTGTGTGTTAGTGAGAGTGTGAGCGAGTGAGAATGTGAGGGAGTGTGTGTTAGTGAGAGTGTGAGGGACTGAGTGTGTGTTAGTGAGAGTGTGAGCAAGTGAGTGTGTGTTAGTGAGAGTGTGAACGAGTGAGTGTGTGTTAGTGAGAGTGTGAGGGAGTGAGTGTGTTAGTGAGAGTGTGAGGGAGTGAGTGTGTGTTAGTGAGATTGTGAGTGACTGAGTGTGTGTTAGTAAGAGTGTGAGGGAGTGAGTGTGTGTTAGTGAGAGTGTGAGGGAGTATTAGTGAGAGTGTGAGTGAGTGTGTGTTAGTGAGAGTGTGAGCGAGGGAGTGTGTGAGTGTGTGTGTTAGTGAGAGTGTGAGGGAGAGTGTGAGTGAGTGTGTGTTAGTAAGTGTGTGTTAGTGAGTGTGTGAGTGAGTGTGTGTGTTAGTGAGAGTGTGAGTGAATGTGTGTGTTAGTGAGAGTGTGAGGGAGTGAGTGTGTTAGTGAGAGTGTGAGGGAGTGAGTGTGTGTTAGTGAGAGTGTGAGCGAGTGAGTGTGTTAGTGAGAGTGTGAGGGAATGAGTGTGTTAGTGAGATTGTGAGGGAGTGAGTGTGTGTTAGTGAGAGTGTGAGGGAGTGAGTGTGTGTTAGTGAGAGTGTGAGGGAGTGAGTGTGTGTTAGTGAGTGTGTGAGCGAGTGTTAGTGAGTGTGTGAGGGAATGAGTGTGTTAGTGAGAGTGTGAGGGAGTGAGTGTGTTAGTGAGAGTGTGAGGGAGTGAGTGTGTGAGCGAGTGAGTGTGTGTTAGTGAGAGCGAGTGGGTGTGTGTTAGTGAGAGTGTGAGGGAGTGAGTGTGTGTTAGTGAGAGTGTGAGCGAGTGAGTGTGTGTTAGTGAGAGTGTGAGTGTTAGTGAGAATCTGAGGGAGTGTGTTAGAGAGTGTGTGAGGGAGAGTGTTAATGAGAGTGTGAGGGAGTGTGTTAGTGAGAGTGTGAGGGAGTGAGTGTGTTAATGAGAGTGTGAGGGAGTGTGTTAATGAGAGTGTGAGGGAGTGTGCATGTTAATGAGCATGTGAGGGAGTGTGTGTTAGTGAGGGAGTGAGCGTGTGTTAGTGACAGTGTGAGTGAGTGTGAGTGTTAGTGAGTGAGTGTGTGTGTTAGTGACAGTGTGAGTGAGTGTGTGTTAGTGAGAGTGTTAGAGAGTGTGTTAGTGAGAGTGTGAGCGAGTGAGTGTGTTAGTGAGAGTGTGAGTGAGTGAGTGTGTTAATGAGAGTGTGAGTGAGTGAGTGTTAGTGAGGGAGTGAGCGTGTGTTAGTGACAGTGTGAATAAGTGTGAGTGTTAGTGAGTGAGTGTGTTAATGAGAGTGTGAGGTGTGGTGACTGTAATTTATATTGTTTATTATTAGCTTTAAAACCCCTTTTTTCTCCACAGTGTTTTATCTGTTAACAAAGTGTGTGTCTGAGTCTTTATTTGCACGGTGAGCAGTGGGTGTTACTGGGACTGCAAACTGCTCATTTGAAATGTTTGACTGTAATAAATATGCCAATTGAATTGGAATTTTCTTTTTTCGTTAACTGCTGTGAGATGAAGACGCCTGCACTGAGGGGTGTCCTGATAGAGGTCTTTAAAATTATGAAAGGGGTTTGATAGGTTAGACGTAGGGAAGAATTTTCCACCTGTGGGGGAGTCCAGAACTTGGGATCATAAATATAAGATAGTCACTAATAAATCCAACAGGGAATTCAGGAGAAACTTCTTTACCCAGAGCGTGGGTAGAATGTGGAACTCGCTACCACAGGGAGTGGTTGAGGCGAATAGTGTAGATGCATTTAAGGGGAAGCTAGATAAACACACGAGGGAGAAAGGAATAGAAGGATATGCTGATAGGGTGAGATGAAAAGGGGTGGGAGGAGGCTCGTGTGGAGTATACCAACAAAATAAACAACAACCTACATTTATATAGCGCTTTTACATCCCAGGCCGCTTCAGAGAGCGTTATCGAACAACATTTGACACCGAGCCATGTAAGCAGCGATTAGGACGTGTAACAAAAAGCTTGGTCAAAGAGGTAGGTTTTAAGGAGCGTCTGAAAGGAAGAGAGAGAGGTAGCGAGACGGAGAGGTTTAAGAAGGGAAGTCCAGAGCTCAGGGCCTAGGCAGCTGAAGGCACGGCCGCCAAAGGTGAAGCGATTATAAATCAGGGACGCGCAAGAGGCCGGAATTGGTGGAGGGCAGAGATCTCGGAGGGGTTGTAGGGCTGGAGGAGATTACAGAGATAGGAAGGGGGGCGAGGGCCTTGGAGGGATTTGAAAACAAGGATGAGAATTTTAAAATCGAGGCGCTGCCAGACTGGCAGCCAATGGAGGTCAGCGAGCACAGGGGGTGATGGGCGAACGGGACTTGGTGCGAGTTAGGACACGGGGCAGCCGAGTTTTGGATCACCTCAAGTTTATGGGAGCCCAACACTCCTGCCCATTGGAATAATCGAGTTTTGAGGTAACAAAGGCCTGGATGTGGTTTTCAGCAGCGGATGAGCTGAGGCAGGGGCGGAGACGGGTGATTTTATGGAGGTAGAAGTAGGCGGTCTTGGGGATTGAGCGGATATGGGGTCGGAAGCTCAGCTCAGGGTCAAATAGGACGCCAAGGTTGCCGACGGTCTGGTTCGGCCTCAGACGGTGGCCAGGGAGAGGGACGGAGTCCCAAACACCGGCATACGGCCTGTTTCCGTGCTGTGGTCTCTATGTAATTCTATCCCTCTTCTTCTCAGCCCCAGTTGCCGCTGCTACGGGCCCCAGCTTCAATCTGGCCGACCTAGAGAGCCCGGGCTACTACAGCATCAACCAGGTCCCCCTGGGCAGACGCACGATCACCACGCCCCCCTCTACCAGGTAGGAAGCAGAGAAGAACTAGCTCTGCGCTGCAAACGCGAGGGTTGGAATTAACTGCACAAGCCAAGCCTTCAGAAACGTCAACCGAGTGTGACTCAATTTTTTGGGGCGGCTGGCAGTGTAGCAGTTCTGTTACTGGACTCGTGATCCAGAGATCAGGAGTTCAACTCCCACCGTGGCCACTTAAGAACGTGAATTTGGTTTTTAAAAAGCTGGAAATAAAAAGCTGGTATCAGTAAAAAGTGACCATGAAGCTGTTGAATTGTCATTAGAAACCCCAATCCATTCACTAATGTCCTTTCGGGAAGGAAACCTGCCGTCCTTACTCAGTCTGGGCCTATATGTGACTCCAGTCCCACACCAACACGGTTGATTCTTAACTGGCCTCTGAAGTGGCCCAGCAGGCCATTCAAATGTATTTGGGATGAGCAATAAATGGCTTTGCCAGCGGCGTCCACATCCCGAGAAGGAATGAAAAAAAAAAACTCGACGAGCAGATATCGAATAAAAAGTGAGAAGAGATGGTCAGGATCATCAATGCCTGTTCCATTCACTGGACGGTGTATCCCGACGGGCTGCTTTCCCAATCTCGAGCTCCTGGGGTGGTGAAAAATTATTGTGTGCCAATCTCAAGGAAGTCCCTTTTACATGCAAAGGGTGGTAGGCGTTTGGAACTCTCTTCTGCAAAGGGCAGTTGATGCTGGGTCAATTGTTAATTTTAATCTGAGATTGATAGATTTTTGTTAACTAAAGATATTAATGGATATGGGGCAACGGTGAATATGTGGTGTTAGGTTCACCGCCATGATCGCATTGAATGGCGGGACAGGCTCGAGGGGCTCAATGGCCTACTCCTCTTCCTATCTTCCTTCCTGACTCCCTATGGCAACCATAGATACCATGGGGGGGAATTTTGCCAGCCCTAGGGAGGCGGGTAAGGAGGCCGGACTGCCGGGAAAATGGCAGAATCTGGGGGCGGGTACCCATCCCGCCCCCCAACCCGCCTCCGTGCCACCTTCCCAGGAGGCGGGTACCCGACCCGCGCTGGGAGCCGCCTTCCCGAGGCGGGAAGGGGATTAGTGCCAATTAACTGCCTGTTAACAGGTAGTTAACAGGCAGTTTTTTGGAGAATCCCTATTTTCAGCCCTGAAGTGTGGGCTTCCCGATGGCTCCGAACCTCGCCAGGGTCAACGAGGCGGGCCGTGGGTCTGCGGGGGTCGGAGGGGCCAAGACGTCCGGTGTGCAGGTGAGTGATGAGTGCAAGTGTGGCGAGGTAAGTGTGTGAGGTGAGTGTAAAGTGTTTTAATAAGTTTTACTTACCTTTACTTCTTCCTGCAGGCTTCCTCCTTTCAGGTCTCGGGAGTCCCTCAGCTCACCGGCACAGAAAGCAGAATGGCCACTGAACTGTCAAAAGCTGCAGCCTCTGCTTTCTGCTCAGGAGAGATCTCTAACTGAGCCTGAGTGGAAGGGCTCAACTTAGAGGACAGATTGTCAGTGTTTGACAGCTTCACAGAGCCGTCAAACGCTGACATTTCATCTGTCAAAAGCTCTTGTCAGATGAAACGTCACTCGCTGACGTCACCTGTAACCGGCATCCCCTGAATTGCCCTGCTAGGCCCGCTGGGCGGGCTTAACAAGGTCAATCAAGGGAAAATAGCGTGGGTTGGCCACAAGTCGATGGAGGCGGGACTAAAACCGACAAGTGGGAGTCCCGCCTCCAAAAGCTACCCATTGAGAAAATCCAGCCCCATGTTTCCCAAGAACGCAAGATAGGTTGGGATGAAAAAGATCTTTCAGCCATTTGATCTCATCCTTCCAACATACCAACCCTTCTTTCTCCTTGATGCAGCATCTAGCTGTATGACAATCCTATCGAACCCACACACCCATCTTCTCAATATTCTAGAACGTCCTCCTCACTTGGGATCTTGTGGGATTGAATGGTCATGCTGAGTGATGTAAGAAAACTACTAGGCACTTGGTCTAAGCGTTAAACAAAGCTTTAATCAACTGTTTTACAACGTGGAGGTCTAGTTGTGTCCTTCACTAGTTCCTGTTAAAGAATGTCCTGCGCAAGCTGGGCCCATGCCCGAGTATTTATACTCTCCCTGGACAGCGCCACCCGCAGGCCACTCAGTATTATTTCATAAGTCTTTCTTTCATGAATGACAGATTCATGTCACTGAGCTCACCAATTCTCCTTAAATCCTGAACAAGCAGAAATTCCTCAGCTTCTTCTCGAATACATGGACACCAACAGATGGCTGGCAGTGAGTTAGGAGGCTGCAATTCGGACAAGTGATTCTGATGATAATGCTTGATAGGAGCTGAAATTCACTCATTGCCAGATATTTATTATAAATATAATCATATGGTTACTTTTTCCTCATAGTCTTGAGTTCATTTATCTCAAATTGGTATCAATTGCAACATTTAAATGGCCCTGAAATGAGTCTTAAGCGTTGCAAATCTGAAATTTTTTCAAATGTTCCTGTTTACCTGGTTTCTTGCTGACCCATACAGACCAGCAAGGCTACTGCTTTCATCCTCTAGTTTGTGCTGAATTACTTGAGTTCAGGCATGGCAGGGGTTAAGGTTGCTATAGTTGATCAGGTCCAGTGGGGTTGGGGGTAGGGTTGTGGGGGGAGGTGGGGTGCTGGAAGTCATCTTGGGTTCTGGGTCCCGATTCCTACCTCATGCTACAAAGTGCATGTGCACAGTTGACAGGTGAGGTTGGGATTGAGCGCAGTTGTGATGCCTCTGCAGTGTAATAGCCTGCGGACACTCTCTCTGTCTGAGCTCACACTGGCCACTTGAGAGAAGTATCGAAGTACCGCAAGATTGTCAGAGCTTATGGAACCGTTAGTGCTGTCATCTTTGGCCAAGTCCAAACATGGACTGGGGGGGGTAGGTTAGGGATGTTGTGTGGGGGGGTGGTGGTGTGTGGGTGTGAATGGCTTTGGACAGCCTCACTCACTATGCAGAGCATTTTCTTTTTAACATAGGGGTGAAAAAACTGTCCAAATCTTAATTTATTCATAGCAATTACCAGACATTAAGATTAAACCTAAACTTAACCCTAATGCAGAGGTGGTCCCCAGTGAAACCAGATGGTCTACTTCAAACAGTGGCAGGTGGCCACCTTAGGGGCTGCATGAGTCAGTACCTTCAGGAGAGGACAACAGGAGCCTGATCCAGGCCAAACAAACCTTGGCAACCTGGACAGGCGTTTCTCTGGACTGAACTGTACTGACGGCCGGTACACACACACCTCACCTTTTTAGGAACTTCACTGCCACCACATCTTCTGAAATTCTTCCCTGCCTTTCTCAGTTCCACCAAGCGACACAAATCCATCGAGGACAGCGAGATGGAGAGCCCAGTGGATGAAGTCTTCTACTCTGGCACAGGGCGATCACCGGCTGCAGGTAGCAGTCAGAGCGGTGGTTGGCCTAATGACGTAGACACAGGTAAGGATCTCTGTTGGGTAGAATGTTCTGCTCTTTGACTTTCCCCATGCTCTATATCCCACCTTAGAGCAATTCTGTCTACACATTGATTTATTTTTGTGAGTGTGACCTCCATGTGCTCTCTCCACCCTTTCACATTTGGCCTTGGGTTCTGCTCTCTGGTAGGTGGGCTGAGCTTCGCTGGGTAATACAGAGACCCAGATACAAGGGCCTACTCCGTGGAAACAGGAGGTCTTAACCTGGTGTCGAGTTCATAGACCCACATTTTTGTGTGTCGACGCCACTTGATGGCTCCCCCCAGGTTTGCGCAGGACAGGATAGTGTATCATTATGGTCCTGGAGCATCAACTCCGAGGTTGAGAGTTCAAAACTCACCGTGGCAAAGTCGTGAAATTAAATCCAATAGCTCTCGTACTTTGAAAACTGACCACGAAGGCTACTAGTGTTATAAAAACCCAACTGTTTTATTAAAGCCCTTCAGAGAAGGGGAACCTGCCTGATTCCAGTCATAGGATCATAGAGCACAGAAGGAGGCCATTTGGCCCATCGTTCCTGTGCCAGCTCTCTGAAAGTGCTCTCCAATTACTCCCACTCCCCTGCTCTTTCCCCACAGCCCTGCAAATTTTTCCCCTTCAAGTATTTATCCAATTCCCTTTTGAAAGTTCCTATTGAATCTGCTTTCAGGCAGCGCGTTCCAGATCACCACAACTTGCTGCGTTAAAAACATTTCTCCTCATCTCGCCCCATTCTGGTTCTTTTGCCCATTACATTAAATTTAAAGAAAAATCCCAAATTGAGTGGCCACAGAGGTTGTAAGAACAACCGCTTTAAGGAGGGCCAGCATATATTCTAAGGGCCACTCGGGTTCGGCAATAAATGCGGCCACCCGCATCCTGTAGGACAAGTTTTTTTTTAAAATTAAAAGTGCCTATTGCTCCGATGGTGGGAGAGCTCTGTGTGTGGCTGCGTTTCCCTTAATGTGCAAAAATGCCTTAAGGGTGCCATTGCACTCGAGAGAGTGGCATCTGTGTAGAAGCGACACGGAAGCCGGGGGGAAAGTGGAGCCCCGCTGTCGGTGGCCTCACACCACCTCCGGTTGAGGTAAGTATGAGCCCCGTTTTTTTTTTGCACGGACGCGGCCTCTGTTGAGGCAAAGCTGAAGCCACTTTGGCATCAGCGCAATCTGGGTATTGCAGTCGGCCTACGCTGAATGAGCTTGGCAATCCACCACCTCTCTGCACGATGCGTCTGGATTGTACCCCGACATGTCGGGATTCTGCGGGACTGTTGCATTTATTGCCTGCTGAGTTGAACCCAGACTTTTAGGAACATTTCACATTGCATTAATCAGCCGACGCAATACGATATGCACCGACCAGTTTCCATTTGGTATGGAGGAGTGTGAGAGAAGGCCCACCTCACCTCACTGCTCGTGCTCTGACGCGGTCTCCCGTGCATTTGAAGAAAAATGGCGGGCCAACCGTCAAACCGTTCCCTAGCAACCATAACGAACAGGAGGCGTAAGTTGACCAGTTAAAATGGCCGCTGCAGTCACGGCCCTAGCAACAGCGACAGAAGCTATACTGTTGGTGATGTTATCATAAGAATGCTTAACAGGATTGTGTGGGATCATTTTCTGGTTATTTTATTTCGTTAACGCACCCCTTAAAATAGCGGAGGTTTGCTTGCGTGTTTATACGACGATGTCGACAACCGCCATCGTGTCTTATGACATTGCGACCGAATGCGCCCTATTGACTCAGCTATTCCAACGCTCTCCAGGCCGGCCTCCCGCCCACCTTGCACCCTCCTTTAAACTTGAGCTCATCCAAAACTCGGCTGCCCTGTATCCTAACTCGCACCAAGTCCCGTTCACCCATCGCCCCTTGTGCTCGCTGATCTTCATTGGCACCCGGTCCGGCAACGCCTCATAGAATCATAGAATCATAGAAGATAGGAGCAGGAGTAGGCCATTCGGCCCCTCTAGCCTGCTCCGCCATTCAATGCGATCATGGCTGATCATCCAAATTCAGTACCCTGCCCCTGCTTTCTCCCCAGATCCCTTTAGCCTTAAGAAATATATCCAACTCCTTCTTGAATCTATTTAATGAATTGGCCTCTACTGCCTTCTGTGGCAGAGAATTCCACAGGTTCACCACTCTCTGGGTGAAGAAATTCCTCCTCGTTTCTGTCCTAAATGGCTTACCCCTTATCCTTAGACTGTGACCCCTGGTTCTGAACTCCCCGACCATCGGGAACATCCTTCCTGCATCTAGTTTGTCCTGTCCTGTCAGAATTTTATAAGTTTCAATGAGATCCCCTCTCATTCTTCTAAACTCCAGTGAGTATAAGCCCAATCGACCCAATCTCTCTATACGTCATTCCTGCCATCCCAGGTATCCCAATTTTAAAATTCTCATCCTTGTGTTCAGATCCTTCCATGGCCTCGCCCCTCCCTATCTCTGCAACCTCCTCCAACCCTCCGAGATCTGCGTTCCTCCAATTCTGGCCTCTTGCGCATCCCCGATTTTCATCGCTCCACCATTGGTGGCCGCGCCTTCAGCTGCCTGGGCCCTAAGCTCTGGAAGTCCCTCCCTAAACCTCTCCGCCTTGCTATCTCCTTCTTTAACTTACCTCTTTGACCAAGCTTTTGCTCACCTGTCCCAATATCTCTAAATGTGGCTCGGTGTCAAATTTTGTTTGATAACGCTCCTGTGAAGCGCCTTGGGATGTTTTACTACGTTAATGGCGCTATGTAAACGCATGTTGTTGTTGTTGTTGATGCGAAGTGGTTTTCAACTTCACTTCAGTACAAACTGCCCAGTGGAACTAGGGCTCATATTTACCTTGGCAAGAGGTGCGAGGCCCCCTGATAGCTGTCTATTGCCCCTGGGTAGTGAGGCAGTGCATTTAAGGTCTGGTGGCTCCATGCCACTCCATACAGATACCAGTAAGTCACTGTTAGGACTAAAAGAGACCAATCTATAAATGTAGCAAATGTACACAGAAGGTCCGTCAGTATCTGTAAAGAGAGACATGTTAAGGTGTTGGGTAGAGACACGTCATCCTCCGATGAACACCCTATCTGAAGTGTGTCTATCCAACTGTTTTATGTTGTGCACGCTTGTTCCCATCTGTAAACCTAAGACATTTATTTTTACGCATTTCTGTTTGCCCATGATATAAATGGAAAATGCAGTGTGTCCCTGTTGGCGATGTGTGCATCCTGTCAGTTTAGTTGGATTATTGTCAGATGTGACGTGGCCTCAGTGTTGTGGGTTCAAGCCCCAATCCAAAGATTTGAGCACGAAATCCAGGCTGACACTCCCAGTGCGGTGCTGAGGGAGCACTGCACTGCCGGAGTTGCCGTCTTTCAGATGAGACGTTAAACTGAGGGCCCCGTCTGCTCTCTCGGGTGGAAGTAAAAGATCCCATGGCACTATTTGGAAGAAGAGCCGGGGGAGTTCTCCCCGGTGTCCTGACCAATATTTATTCCTCAAGCAACATCACTAAAAAACAGATGATCTGGTCATTATCACATTGCTGTTTGCGGGAGCTTGCTGTGCGCAAATTGGCTGCTACCGTTCCCTACTTCAAAAAGTATGTCGCTGGCAGGAAAGTGCTTTGGGACGTCCTGAGGCCGTGAAAGGCGCTATATAAATGCAAGTTCTTGCCTGGTTGTACGCTCAGTCCACACACCTGTGCGAGAGTGGCCAACGGAACGCCGTCACTGGACGGCAGCACAAGCACACTATGGCACGTCCTGCTCCGCTTCTGTGGTGACCTGGTGTCGCACGTTCTCACTCTTGCGCAGACTGGCACGAGGGCAGGAGGGAGGGAGTGGGTGTGGAGGCGGGGGGCGGAGAAGAAAGGCAGGGCCCGTTGCCCCTGACGACGAGCTCATTAGCAGCCGTCTCTCTCAGCTGGTGCGTGATGCGGGGAGACCCAACAGGAAACTGGGGTGGAGATAACATCACAAAAATTAGAACAAATGGGGATAGGGGCAATGGAAACCAATTTTTAAAAACGACAATTGGAGGAGTGGGGGTGGGGGTGGGGGGGGAGGGGGATAGGGCATAAAATCTGCTGCTAAATGCTGAAATGGAGCCCATGACAACAAGACCACATTGTTCCTTTAAGAGGATTGCTTACGATCCAATGCTTCTCCCTCTCTCTCTCTCCCTCTCTTTTTTTTAATTAAACGAGAAGGAGAGAGGGAGAGCAAAGGCATTATCACGTTCTGTAGCATTTTCCAAATGCTACTTGTGGTGAGGGGAGAGAGAGAGAGAGAGAGAGAGAGGAGAAAAAAAACAACAGCCATAAAAAGCAGCTTGTTAGTTCAAGAAATCCAGAAAAAGGAGGAGCGCTGCCAAAAAAAAGATCGGGAGCAGCAGGAATACAGATGGATTCCTTCATTCATCACAAGGCCTGGCATGTTTTCCAAACCCCTTTGTGTCGAATGTCTTTTAAGTTTTTTTTTATCCGACTAGGCTCTTGTAAAGAAAGACATTGTAAATCAGAGTGCTGCTAAAGAGTTCCTGGAGCCCGGGGAGGCAGGATAGCACCACTGCTCTTGGTTTCTCTTGCTAGGTCCCTTCACCAGATATACTGGGACTTCAGTAAATGAACTCGATAATTGGTTGGAGGGGAAGTAGCGGGCGCCTTTTCAAGGTGCAGCTAGTTTTCTAGCGCCGTGGCTCAGTGGTGCAGCGCTCTCCCGCCTCCGAGCCTGAAGGTTGTGGGTTCTAAGCCCCACTCCAGAGACTTGAGCACAAAATCCAGGCTGACGCTTCCAGTGTCAGTGCTGAGGGAGCGCCGCACTGTCGGAGGCGCCGTCATTCGGATGAGACGTTAAACCGAGGCCCCGTCTGCCCTCTCGGGTGGATGTAAAAGATCCCACGGGCACTATTTCGAAGAAGAGCAGGGGGAGTTCTCCCCGGTGTCCTGGGGCCAATATTTATCCCTCAGCCAACATCACTAAAAACAGATTATCTGGTCATCATCACGTTGCTGTTTGTGGGAGCTTGCTGTGCGCAAATTGGCTGCTGCGTTTCCTACATTACAACAGTGACTCCACTGCAGAAATTGGATGTAAAGCGCTTTGAGACGTCCTGAGGTCGTGAAAGGCGCTATAGAATTGCAAGTCTTTCTTTCAGAGAGAGTAGTTAAATCTATCAGGATCAGAATTATACTCTTAACCAGAGCGGATATAAGGAATTTGTATTCATATATCATGCTCTTCTGAAGTCCCAAAGCTCTTAACATACACTACCTTTGAGCTGCAACCAGTGTTGCTCTGTAAGTGAGCACGGCAGTCATTCTACACAAGCACAGTCACACAGCCAACAATGAGGTAAATGACCAGTTAATCTGTCCTCGGTGGGGTTAGTCGAGGGAATTTTGGACAGGATTCGGGGCAGAACTCCTTCCTAATGTTCACGTCCACCTCAACAGAAGGGCAGGGCCTCAGTTCAATGTCTCCTCTGGAAGATGGTACCCCTGAAAGCCCCCACTCCCTCAGTATTGCACTGTCTGCAAGGTTTTTAATCTTAAAATTAGAGCTAGACCATTTAGGAGTGAAATCAGGAAGCACTTCTTCACATACACGGGGTGGGGGGGTAGTGGAAATCTGGAACTCTCTCCCCCAAAAGGCAGTGGTTGCCTGGGGTCAACTGAAATGTTCAAGACTGAGATTGATGTGTTGGCTAAGGGTATCAAGGAATATGGAGCAAAGGTGGGTAAATGGAGTTGAGGTGCAGATCAACCATGATCTAATTGAATGGCGGAACAGGCTCAAGGGGCTGAATGGCCTCCTCCTGTTCCTTTCTTCCAGCCTAGATTATGGCCCTGACTTTCTGCACCAGTGCCACCCTAACTTCGCCAGAAGTGCGACGGAAACTCCGTTTACACATGTGAGGTAACGGAGGCACAGCATCAGAAAGGAGGAAATTCAGATGTGTTCAGGTCCTGGGTGAGGCTTGAACCAAACACCTTCTGATTCATCGGCGAGAGTGCTGCCGCATGAGCTAAACTTAATTTCTGTCGCACAGAAAGTATTTTTTTAAATTTGGAAACGGGTCTATATTTAGAAGTTGACTATGGGGTCCGGGCTGAGAAATGGTAGCCTCTCTCTTCTTTCCACCACCCCCCAACCCCTTTCTTTATTTTCTTTGTTTCTTCCTTACCTCTCCCCTAGATCACCAGGTTAGGCCACATCCTAAAGTAGGGTCAATCCCAATCCAGATAATGATATCGTAGAATGTCGGAGATCGCTGGTGCCTGTGCCCAGGTGCACTGCATCAGGTGGGTGCAACACAGAGTGGATAGTTGGGCATTTAAGTAAATGGACGGAAAATCAGACCCTAAGGGGTGCACGTTCCTGCCCACACGATTTTCTTCTAACAGGACTAGACAGACTAGATGCGGGAAGGATGTTCCCGATGGCCGGGGAGTCCAGAACCAGAGGTCACAGTCTAAGGATAAGGGGTAAGCCATTTAGGACTGAGATGAGGAGGAATTTCTTCACCCAGAGAGTGGTGAACCTGTGGAATTCTCTACCACAGAAGGCAGTTGAGGCCAATTCATTAAATATATTCAAGAAGGAGATAGATATATTTCTTAAGGCTAAAGGGATCAAGGGATATGGGGAGAAAGCAGGGACAGGGTACTGAGTTTGGATGATCAGCCATGATCTCCTTAAATGGCGGAGCAGGCTCGAGGGGCCGAATGGCCTACTCCTGCTCCTATCTTCTATGCTTCTCTCCTCTTTTGCCCAGGTGATCCATTACGCCGAGGAGCAGGAAAATAGGAAACGCTGGGAATAATTGCTCTGTTGTCTTTTGGTTTGACGGGAAAAGCTTATGATGGGATTTCTAGCTTGGCTCTCCATTCGATGGCCGCCTGAGAGGTCGAGTGGAGAAATGAGTTGCCTCCCGCAACAGATCTCAGTGGGCAGGTTGATGTGATGTGTTCCATGGTCTGGGACTCATGGCCACAGTCGCACTTCAGGTCGTCCCTCATCTTCCACTGGTGGAGCAGGCGACCGCATCGTCCACGCCCTGTGCGGATTGGGTTGAGCGCCGTCCACTGTCTTCGAGGGAGGTCGAGGACAAGGCGCCTCTGCTGTTATGTGTAGTGACATCGTAAACACCTATTTGAATGCATTTATCATGTTGCTACACACAAGTGAGTTGAGCAGCCCACCTCCCAGACTGCTTGTGACTGGCAGTTTCAGAGATTCATGGGTGTCATTGTTCAAGCCGGTGTTCTACATGTATCTGATTTCCTGATCTGTTTCAGGGTTATTACTCACTTTAATGCCTTGTTCATGTGACTAGTTTTAAAGCCATAATGGATATAGAAATTACAGCAAAGAAAGAAAGACTTTCATTTCTATAGCACCTTTCACGACCTCAGGACGTCCCAAAGCGCTTCACATCCAATTTTTGAAATGTAGTCATTTTTGTAATGTCGGAAACGCGGTAGCCAATTTGTGCACAGCAGGATCCCACAAACACCAATGAGATAACAACCAGCTAATAGTCGAGAAGGAGGCCCTTCGGCCCATCATTCCCGTGCCGCTGCTAGCTCTTCAACTGGAGCCGGTTACTCCAATCCCGTTTTCCCTGCCCTTTCCCATTGACCTTCTGTATTCTCCCTTTTGAAAACCCTCATCCGATTCCCTTTAGTTTTAGTCCCTGGCTCGCTTGCAGTAAAGCATTCGAACAACCCTCTGCTGAAAGCGTTTCTTTGAACTTCCCCTGTCGTTCTTTCGTGACAAGTCGGTGCCGTATGTCTGTTAGATACTTATCGTGCACCTTCCTCCCGGCGACATCTTTTTCAAAGGTTAAATAATTGTGGAGAAACGTTGTTTTAAAAAAAAAGTTTCCTTCTCTTTTTTTTGTTCTGCAAAATTCAGAGATTCTCATATGGCAACAGGAAGTCGATTTTAAGGTGCACTTGGGGCTGTGACAGTATTTGGCCATGGTTTATGCCAAAAAAAAAAGCTTTTGGCCTTTTAAGCTCACAATGTAACTCATACTTTTTCACTCATTATTTCCCATTATATAAGAACATAAGAAAATTCAAGGGTGAGAGAGGCCCATCTCTCTCGTACCCTTCAACGTTAATTTTTCCTGGAATGGGATTGGAACCCACAACCTTCTTGACTCAGAGAGCAAGAGTGCAGCTCACTGAGCCACAGCTGACTGATGGCCTTTGGTAGACTTTGATGGTCTACGTGTCCCTGGGACTCTTACTCACAATGTTGACATTGTTCTCTCTCCTACACTTGCTCTCCGGCAAGGGAGCACTATTCAGAGGCAGCACTGTCCTGCTTCCGTACAACACGTGAAGCTGCCCCTATTGAAATGGAAATATTGGGCCTATAGTTAGTTCCTCGCCACCACCACCCCTCTTCCTGTGGGAAAGCACGTGGCCTTCAAATGGCAATTGCCCAATGTGGGATGACTGAAACCACAGCTCACCAGTGTGGGGCATCGCAGAGAGAAACCCAGGTCACATTGGTCTGTGGTGGAGTATTCTTGACAATGGCAGTTAAGCGAGATATAGGCTGTGATTGATGCCCTGGATGGAAAGTTAGAGGAGCAAATAGGATTGGGAACATAGGAACATAGGAGTAGGCCATTCAGCCCCTCGAGCCTCAATGAGATCATGGCTGATCTGTGACCTAACTCCATATACCCGCCTTTGCCCCATATCCCTTAATACCTTTAGTTAACAAAAATCTATCAATCTCAGATTTAAAATTAACAATTGGCCTAGCATCAATTGCCGTTTGCGGAAGAGAGTTCCAAACTTCTACCACCCTTTGTGTGTTGAAGTGTTTCCTAATTTCACTCCTGAAAGGTCTGGCTCTAATTTTTAGACTCTGCCCCCTAGTCCTAGACTCCCCAACCAGCGGAAATAGTTTCTCTTTAGCGACCCTATCTGTTCCCCTTAATATCTTGAAAACTTTGATCAGATCACCCCTTAACCTTCTAAATTCTAGGGAATACAACCCTAATTTGTGTAATCTCTCCTCTTAATTTAGCCTTTGAAGTCCGGGTATCATTCTGGTAAACCTACCAAACTCCCTCCAAGGCCAATATATGAAAGCAATATCCCGGCATAAAGCTTGTTGGAACATTTGTTGCAGTATTGCAAGGCTGAGTTCAAACTCATTGTTCTGACTGTCTGGCCAGAGAATATTCATCCCTCAAAGGACAGAGAGAAAAATAATAAAAAGATAAATTCCAAATTCCTCACTGCCAACACATACTTATATTCTAATAAACTCACAGACCTTGAAACTCTGCTCGAAGCGATAGCTCCACATAGTTCCTCACCACATAAAAATTCCGGCCTTGAAATTATGCCCGCCAGTATATGAACGCTTGATAATCTTGAAATTCCTCTCTGCTTTACAAGAATTGTGATCCGTTAACAAGAAGTGGAGGGAGGAATATCATATGAATGTGTTTGGTGCTGTTATCCCACAACATCGTTTCATAGCTGTAGGTCTTAAGTGTCAGCTGTGGCTCAATGGGTAGCACTCTCGCCTTCGAGTCAGAAGGTTGTGGGTTCAAGTCCCACGCCAGAGGCTTGAGCACAAAATCTAGGCTGACACTCCAGTGCAGTGCTGAGGGAGTGCCGCACTGTCAGAGGTGCCATCTTTCGGATGAAATGTTAAACCAAGGACCCGTCTGTCCTCTCAGGTGGATGTAAAAGATCCCCTGGAGCTATTTTGAAGAAGAGCATGGGAGTTATCCCCGGTGTCCTGGCCAATATTTATTCCTCAACCAACATCACTAAACAAATAATCTGGTCATTGTCACATTGCTGTTTGTGGGAGCTTGCTGTATGCAAAATTGGCTGCTGCGTTTCCTACATTACAACAATGACTACACTTCAAAGTGCTTTGGGATGGCCTGAGGCCGTGACACTGGGGAGAACTTCCCCTGCTCTTCTTCGAATAGTGGGATCTTTTACATCCACCTGAGAGGGCAGACGGGGCCTTGGTTTAACGTCTCATCCAAAAGACGGCACCTCCCTCGGCGCTACACTGAAGTGACCGCCTAGATTATGTGCTCAAGTCTCTGGCGTGGGACTTGAACCCACGACCTTCTGACTCAGGCCAGAGATGCTACCAACTAAGCCAAGGATGGCACTTGTAGGTTTGCCACTTTCGCAGGTTGGACAGGCTGCCCGCGCGCCCATGTGGCAGATGCATGGTTAAGCTGCCCATTCCCAATTTCTGTATTCATTCATGTTAACACCAGGGGTTCCTCCATGGATGTTTGAGGGTTTTGATGTACAAGTTAGTACTTTGTTTTTCCATAAAAGGTGGATTGCTGGGTGCGTTCCAGGAGGTAAATTCCAATGGCTTGTTATTTCCACTGCTCCATAAACCACACGCAGGGATTAAATGTCACTTTTTCCAGAAGTAACACATTTTTGGAGATTCTAGCAATCACTGGCAGATTCGCACTGGCGATCCTATTTCCAGCATAGATTATTTTTACATTATTTTCTCCTTGTCACGCTGTTACTTTGCTCTACTTTTGCAAGATAAGGGAGTGAAGGGTTATGGGGAGCGGGCAGGGAAGTGGCTTTGAGCCCAAGATCAGCCATGATCTTATTGAATGGCGGAGCAGGCTCGAGGGGCCAAGTGGCCTATTCCTGCTCCTATTTCTTATGTTCTTATGTTCTCTAGCTGTATCCTGGAGAGATAGAGAGTGAGGTGGAAACAGAGGGAAAAAAGAATGAGAGCTGGAAAGGAAAGACAAAGATGGCAGTAGAGAGAGAGAGAGAGAGAGAGAGAACGCGCGAGGGAAAGAGAGCGAAGCGGACAAGGGCAGAGCAGGAGAGATGGACAAAGAGTAAGGGAGCGAAAAAATAAGTTAAGAATATGGAAAAAGCATGGAACATGCTCTTTGGCCTCATAAGCCCACTCCTTCCAGAGACAATGTACAATCTGCTTTATCATGGAGTCTACCCAGTCCATTTAATCTCCTAAAATATGGTTCTGCAACTATCATATCCGCTCCATCACCAAGACCGCCTACTTCTACCTCCGTAACATCGCTGTGCCCGGCCCTAACTTTGCTCACCAGCTGCTAAAACCCTCACTCATGCGTTTGTTACCTCTAAACTTGACTATTCCAATGCTCGGCCAACCTCCCATCTCCCACCTTCCATAAACTTGAACTCATCCAAAACTCGACTGCCCGTGTCCTAACTCGCACCCAGTCCCGTTCACCCATCACCCCTGACCTGCATTGGCTCCCGGTCTGGCAACGGCTTGCTTTTAAAATTCCCATCCTGGTTTTCAAATCACTCCATGGCCTCGCCCCTCCCTATCTCTGTAACCTCCTCCAGCCCCACAACCCTCCCGAGATCTCTGCGCTCCGCCAATTCTGGCCTCTTGCGCATCCCTGATTTTCATCGCTCCACCATTGCCAGCCGTGCTAGGTCCTAGGCTCTGGAATTCCCTCCCTAAACCTCTCGGCCTCTCTCTCGTCTTTTAAGACGCTCCTTAAAACATACTTTTGGTCACCTTATCCAATATCTCTTTATGTGGCTCGGTGTCAAATTTTGTTTGATAAACGCTCCTCTGAAGCGGCTTGGAACGTTTTACTATGTTAAAGGCGCTATATAAATGCAGGTTGTTGTTGTTGCAACGTTTCTCCTTGGTTCCTCCCCACCCTCCACAGCTAAATTAGTCAAAACTCCTAAATGCCCATTCTTATTCATCTTTGACTGGGTAGGAACATAGGAACAGGAGGAGGCCGTTTAGCCCTCGAGCCTGTTCTGCCATTCAATGAGATCATGGCTGATCTGTGACCTAACTCCATATACCCGTCTTTGCCCCATATCCCTTAATACCTTTGGTTAACAGAAAGCTATCAATCTCAGATTTAAAATTAACAATTGATCCAGCATCAATTGCCGTTTGCGGAAGAGAGTTCCAAACTTCTACCACCCTTTGTGTGTAGAAGTGTTTCCTAATTTCACTCCTGAAAGGTCTGGCTCTAATTTTTAGACTGTGCCCCCTAGTTCTAGAATCCCCAACCAGCAGAAATAGTTTCTCTCTATCTACCCTATCTGTTCACCTTAATATCTTGAAAACTTCGATCAGATCACCCCTTAACCTTCTAAATTCTAGGGAATACAACCCTAATTTGTGTAATCTATTCTCGTAACTTAACGTTTGAAGTCCGGGTTTCATTCTGGTAAACCTACGCTGCACTCCCTCCAAGGCCAATATGTCCTTCCTAAGTTGTGGCACCCAGAACTGCTCCCAGTACTCCAGGTGAGGTCTAACCAGGGTTTTGTATAGCTGCAGCATAACTTCGACCACCTTGCATTCTAGTCCTCTAGTTATAAAGGTCAGCATCTTATTTTCTGTACCTGTTCATGACATTTTAATGATCTATGTACCTGGGCCCCCAAGTCTCTTTGGACCTCCACTGTTTTTAGCCTTTCACCATTTGGAAAGTACCCTGTTCTATCCTTTTTAGGTCCAAAGTGGATGACCTCATATTTGCCTACACTGAAATCCATTTGCCACAGTTTTTCCCATTCACTTAATCTGTCGATATCCCTTTGTAATTTTACACTTGTCGATATCCCTTTGTAATTTTACGCTTGTTTTATGGGTGTTTTACTTATCATGACATGTCCACAGTCCCAGAAGCTCATGGTCCATGGAACATTTCATTAGCTGGGAGAAGCAAACCAAAAGATAGAGAAATAAAAGCAGAATGAGGGAGATGAACAGAGACAAAGGTTGAGAGGGGGAAAGATGCAGCTGGAGTTGAATACATAAACCTTCACTCAGATGCTGAGATCTCGGTGATCTAATTGAGGTGTTTAAGGAATTGATAGGGTAGATAGAGAGAAACTATTTCCTCTGGTGGGGGAAAGTAAATGGTATGTTAGCTTTTGTTACAAAGGGATTAGAATATAAGAGTAAAGAAGTCTTACTACAATTATACAGGGCATTGGTGTGGCCAGAACTGGAGTACTGTGTACAGTTCTGGTCTCCTTACCTAAGGAAAGACATACTTGCCTTAGAGGGAGAGCAACGAAGGTTCACTAGACTGGTTCCTGGGATGGGGGGATTGCCCTATGAGGAGCGATTGAGTCGACTAGGCCTATAATCCTAGAGTTTAGAAGAATGAGAGGTGATCGAATTGAAACATATAAAATTCTTAAGGGGCTTGCCAGGGTTAATGCTGAGAAAATGTTTCCCCTGGCTGGGGAATCTAGAACACGGGGTCACAATCTCAGAATAAGGGGTCGGCCATTTAGGACTGAGATGAGGAGAAATTTCTTCACTCAAAGGGTTGTGAATCTTTGGAATTTCTCTAGTGGAAATCTGGAACTCTGTCCCCAAAAAGCTGTTGAGGCTGGGGGTCAATTGAAATTTTCAAAACTGAGAGTGATAGATTTTTGTTGGATAAGGCTATTAAAGGGTTACGGAACCAAGGCGGGTAGATGGAGTTTAGATACATATCAGCCATGATCTAATTGAATGGTGGAACAGGCTTGATGGCTGAATGGCCTCTTCCTGTTCCTATGTTCCTAGATGAAGTTTGAACACCGAGCTGCTGTAAGGTGGGTTTGTGAACTCTCTGGCCAAACTTTTGCTAATGGTAGAGTTAGCCAAGTAGACCAAACAAAGCCCATTATTACCAACCAGGATTCTGTGAGTTCCAATCTCCTGGTGTCCGCTGTTCAAACTTGCCCGTCTCAGTTGCATTTGGTCTCCTGGATGACTGGGCCTAAGCGTTGTGAATCGGTGAGTCGGTGATGGGGTGGCTTGCAGCTGAAGGGGCTTCAAATTTGATGTGTCACTCATTTGTTCCCAGGAATGACATCACCCACTTCTTTAAAGAAGTCAACGAAGCACGAGTTTGGCAGCGGAACACCCTCACAAACCGTCTCCTCACGAATGGCGTTCACACATCACCCACTGCCCGTGATAGCAGGAACCAGACCAGGTGAGGAAAATCCTCGCGACTATTTTTGACCGCGCAACCAGGCGCCTTTGCTTTATTTGTTCTGAGGCGCGCGTTGCTGGCACACAGTGCCATGGATCGTGCCAACACGTCGAGTCTTGATCCCAATCTTGAACCTGGGAGAGAGAGAGAGGTGCCTGGCAGAGTGACGTCACTTTACCACAAGAAGGGAAAATTGGGCATTGGAGATAGCTTGGATGCTCTGGGGAATCACCTGGCATCCAATGACTGAAGGGTACTGGGATAGGAGCAGGGTGGCATGCCATTTTGGGAATCAGGGTGGTACATTGGTCCGGTCGAGGCCCGAATAAAAGGAAACAAAATTATATTAGGAAAGCGCATATTTACAGAGTGGAGTGCGGCCTTGGGGAGCAGTAATATGCAGGTTTGCTCTGAATTCCTGATCACACTTGCACTGCCGCGGCGAGGTATTGGTGCGGACCATGCGTCGTCCTTCAAGGCGAGAAAGGAAAGAGGAGGGAGAGTTGTTCGTGCCTCCTGGAGCCTGGCTCCGAGTACCAATTGTGGAGGCCTGGAAAAATGCCGTCAGTCCACCCATCCCCTCGGTTGGCTTGGAGGCACCAGCAGAGCCACAGAGAGGGGGGAGGAAAAAAAATAGATTTTATCCCCTTGCAGAGTTTCCAATGGGTGGGGTTAGCACCGTGCAATTGCGCGAGGCCCCCGAGGGAATCCAGTGCAAGGACACCTACACAAGGGGAATAGCTGATCCCTGATCTTTTTGTCAACTGTTGTTACATTATCTATTGGAAACGCGCCCTTTCACGATCATAATTGTACGGATTCGACACCAGATTAGGTCAGCAGTTATTCAGTAGCAATGCCTACCAAAATGCAGGGGTTCCCCCCAAAATCGAACCTCTGCCCCCGCGGGGGGCCTTTGCAAGGCAAACACCACTCATGAAAGTTACAGCCCCACTACTGGACGCTTACCTTTTATTAAAGAGGCACCGTCTTCAAAAAAAAAAGTTTGGCAAACCTTTTTTTTAATCCTTTGCATACGAATTATTCACTGGCATGAATCGTATTGGAACGCCTCATTGCACTGTGTGCAAGGGAGGTCGTCGTGGCGAAATTGAGTCAAGCCTTTACTTTCCTCCAACCAAAGCCCAGGAAGCTCGCTGCCCTTATTGACACAGTAGCCTGTTGGTGGACAGATCTGCTGGCAGAATGCTGCACCTGTGTGTGCCCGGTATCTTCCCAAGCACGGCCCAGTTTGCGTGGGGAATCTCTGACAGCTTCATCCTTGTGAGCAGCGTGTTCCCTTGCACTATCGGCCGACCATTTTGTGAACGGATCACAATCAGGGAACGTGGCCGTGAATACTGTGATTTCCTGTCGTGCTCTGATGCACCGATGTCAGAGGAGAAGCTTGTTTCTCTTAAAAAATTTCTTGAGAGCATTTAGGATCCCCTATCCCCCACCGTTGGTCCTTCTGTTGGTCAAGTGGATAGCGGACTTGCTCCAAGTCCTCTGCTGATACCACTTGAGAGCCCGTCATCAAGGGATCAAGGGATATGGGGAGAAAGCAGGGACAGGGTACTGAATTTGGATGATCAGCCATGATCTCATTAAATGGCGGAGCAGGCTCGAGGGGCCGAATGGCCTACTCCTGCTCCTATCTTCTATGTTTCTATTACGAGGCGCATGGGAACAGCCTCTTCATTTGGTTTTCCCTCTCCGCCACATGGAAGGGCCCAGCCTCCATTCAGCACCTCTTCACAGCAACTCCCCAGGGGCAACGGAGGACCCAGCGCTAAAGCACAGTGACCAGCTATATAATGGACAGCCCCAAAATACAGAAGATTTACCTAATGGGTCATCATAGCTATTACCCTCAGGAATATACAGTGTAAAATGACTAAGGTCTGGTTATTTTCTCATGTAGCTAAACAGTTTAAGCTTCTGACATGCACGTTATGATGACCTCGGAGTCTCTATTTATAGAACAGGCCCCCACAACGGCTCGTTCTTCCATGTATCTCCAAGCCCTTTCTTTTTTTCCTTTGGTAATGTATGAAAATACGAGAATGATGGGCAGGAGTAGACTGCTCCAGCCTGCCCCACACATCAGGATGGTTGGAACATCCTGACGAAACACTCCCAGCCCCCACCCCCGCCCCCCGCAGCCATGTAATCTCCCGGGAGAGGCTAAATAACTAGAGAAAATCCCAAGCCCAATAAGGAAAAAAAAATACTCTGGAGAATTCCTCTCCCCCCCCCCCCCGCCCCCCCCGCACCCCCCGCACCACCTCAGGCGATCAAAGTTGTGTTGCGCACTCACCAAGGTGATGTCAGTGCCTTCCCACCTGATCAATCCAGGGTCAACATGCGTGACGCAGGGTCGATGCCGAGAAAAGCTCGCCCTGTCCCACCTCAATAAGCTGAGCTCAGTCTCAGGAGAGCAACATGGGATGGAGCAACGCGGCACTTGGACTCCCCACGCCAGCCTCTTGGTCAACTGAGTGCCAATTTGAGTTGAGTGAGCGGGCAGTTTTTGTGCTGGAGAGGGGGGGAGGGGGGGGTGGTGGGAGGCGGGGAGGGTGGGGGCGGGGGGTTGCAGCCCTTGACAGAAAGAGAGAGAGAATAGACAAGTGACTTCCCATCAGCCCCTTGCTGAGGTCAAACCCAGAGTTGAAAGGGCAGCGTTGTAACCGGTTCTCTTTCATTTTTGCATGCCTGTGTATTAGTTGCCGATATCACTCCTGAGATTCTGACTGCCTTTGCCTTTGCAGGAAGTCCTCGAGCGCCAGCTTCCGCCATCCATTTCCCATCATCCTCCATTATCCAGCAGCCAAGCCCTTACTTTACCCACCCAACCATCCGTTACCACCACCACACCAGCCAAGACCCGCTGAAAGAGTTTGTCCAGCTGATCTGCTCCGACAGTTCCAGCCAGGCCACAGGACAGGTGGGGTATCTAAACGTAAGGCTCCAGCTTTTACTCTGCTGCTTTCTACATCTGTTTTTGCAATTTGAAAAAAAATGCTTCTAGAAGTTAGTGATTGAGCTCTCAAAATGTGAAGTGTCAGCCCGTGGCTCAGTGGGCAGCACACTCGCTTCTGAGTCAGAAGGTTGTGGGTTCATAGTCTCCACTCCAGAGACTTGAGCACATAAAGCTAGGCTGACACTCCAGTGCAGTGCTGAGGGAGTGCTGCACTGTCGGAGGTGCCGTCTTTCGGATGAGACGTTAAACCGAGGCCCCGTCTGCTCTCGCAGATGGACGTAAAAGATCCCATGGCACTATTTCGAAGAAGAGCAGGGGAGTTCTCCCCGGTGTCCTGGCCAATATTTATCCCTCAACCAACATCACTAAAAAACAGATTATCTGGTCATTATCACATTGCTGTTTGTGGGAGCTTGCTGTGCACAAATTGGCTGCTGCGTTTCCCACATTACAACAGTGACTCCACTTCAAAAGTACTTCATTGGCTGTAAAGCGCTTTGAGACGTCCGGTGGTCGTGAAAGGCGCTATAGAAATGCAAGTCTTTCTTTCTTTCTATTTCTTCCTGCGCCAATTAAAGAGTGAGTTTCCCTCAGACCACGAGAAGGATTTATGAGTTGGTTCGACGCTTGCGTTCTTAAATTTGTTTTCTGCCAGTCCCCACCCTCTCCGGTGGCTCAGTGGGTATGTGCACTACCCAGGGTGGTACGGAGCTGTACTGGACAGAGTGGAAGTCCCAGGTTCAATACTTGGTTTGGGTTGAGCTAGCTGATCTTAGCTGTGGCTCATGCTTGTAAATACATGGCGAGCGTTTGAGAACCCTCCACAGTATGGACCTGATTGTCTACATTTTAAACTGCAGCTTGGGTGTAGGCTTTCCAAAATATTTCATGGGTCCCATTTTTTGATCCAAGGCCTGGAATTCATTTCTCTGATGGCAGCAGCGGGAAGGGCTGTAGGGAGTATTATAACTGAGCTCCATACTGTGGACATCCGTTGAGTATAGAATTAAAAAAAATCATTTATAGGATGTGGGTGTCGCTGGCAAGGCCAGCATTTATTGGCCATCCCTAATTGCCCTGTGATGTGGTGAAGGTACTCCCACAGTGCTGCTGAGTACCTTGCCAGGCCATTTCAGAGGGGCAGTTAAGAGTCAACCACATTGCTGTGGGGTCTGGAGTCACATATAGGCCAGACCGGGTAAGGACAGCAGATTTCCTTCCCTAAAGGACATTAGTGAACCAGATGGGTTTCTGCAACAATCCGGTAGTTTCATGGTCACCATTACTGATACTAGCTTATTTATTTAATTAAGTGAATTTAAATTCCCCAGCTGCCAGTGGTGGGATTTGAACTCTTGTCTCTGGATTACTAGTCCAGTAACATAACCACGATGCTACCATATCCCCAGGTTTTGATGTGATGCCTAACCCCCCCCACCCCCCCCCCCCCCCCCCCGCCCCACACAATAGAATAGCCTGTCTGCCCACTCACTGTCTAGGTCCACATGTGGTGAGTGGGCATTTGGGTGAGGTACAGAGGGTGCCAACGCAAGTCAGAGTCTTCAGGACATCAGCAAACAAAAAGGGAGCCACGTGCCTCTCCTTCATTCGGTTGCCCGCCCTGCTCCGTCACATGTACCATCCCACACGGCCATAAAAAAGCTCCGGGCACCTGACGCCAGGTCACAACCCGTGTGGTTCTACAACTGGCTACAAGGCAGGAAACAGGGGTGGTCCAGTGGTGAACACCTGCCCGCCCTCCCCCAGAGAGATATGCCTGGATCTCGCTCGGCCACTCGTCCTCAACGGAATGATTGACCTCAACGACTCACCACGAGGGGAAGATTTCATCTGTGCTCCGTGTGTGGTGAACCAGTGCCTTATGGTTCTGTTAGACGTAGCGCACAGAGGAAATCTTTCCCCCGATGTGGGGAACTTCAGACTCTGAACCCACCTGGGTGTAGATCAAGGTGTTACACGACCGACCTGGGCATAAAGCCTGGGTTAAAACAACGCCAAGCAGAAAATCCAGGCTCAGGAATCAGGATTTGCCTAAACACCCTTGTTTATTTCTGTTGATTATTTTAAAAATATCCATTTTTGTATAAATTGCGAATTTTTGATGACATGAGTGGGCGTTGGACTGGAAGAAGCCACTGAACATGACCCTGCCGGTGAGATACCTGCAGATGAAAGTCCCCTGGCCAAGAATTCTAGCAAGAAAGCCGGCACGAGTACAAAATAGAAAGTCCCCTTTTTGCGCTGATGCTGGCTGCTTCAGTAGTCTTAACGACAGGAAAAACATGACACAGGGTCAGGTCACTCCTGTGACTGCGTCATTATGCTGACACGTTAATTAGGCTTTCTCATCATTTTAGCCTTAGCAACCCATCCCAGCCGCTTTATGAATTCAAAGGTAAACTCCCTCTGTCTTTATCGCTATTCACGGGCGTCCCAGAGCTAGGTCTACTTCAGGCGAGTTCGCTGGCAAGAGAAGTACCGACAAGCTCCCTCCCAGTGATGCTTTTCACTGTCTTCTGGGAGCTGTGAGGCACTAGCCTGCGGTTTGACTCCCTGGACACAGTTTTCCCTTTCCTCCCTAAGCATTGATGACAAACTGCCTGACGTCCATGTGAGAGCTGCCCAGCACCTGGCCGGGATAGGGAACTCGGTGGGGCTTTTGTTACGAACTCTCTCAATACCACTGCGTTGGTGCTTTTACACACTGGGCTTCCCAAAACTCGACAGATCACTCTGCAGCAATATAGAAATGATCTAAGGCCTCTTTTTAGCTATTTTGTTTCTTAAAAAGGGTCCTGACAGTGAGACTCACTCTTTAAAGCAGTTTTATTTGCTTAAGTGCTTTGTGGAAAGATCAATGCGCATTGCCCTTTTAAGTCATCTCTGTTGTGTTGCTGTTGCTGCCATTTTGTGAACAATATTAATTATTTCTTTACTTCCTGTTTGCAAGAAGCAAATTTGTTTGTAACCTTTTGTTTGAATTCTCTGCCGCAACAATATTGTGATAGTCTGGCCATTCCCACCGATCTTCTCTCCTCTTCTCTTGAAGCTGTTGACTTCTTGTTGGGAGCTGGTCACCCTTCAGTACCCTTGCCCAAGTGGCCATTATTTGAGCCGAGACAGTGAGTGCCAGCAGGCTAATTGACTACGCGGGGCAGGGCGGGGTATCACAGCCAGCTCCAATGCAAACCTCATCCCAGTGTCCTTGCGGAATTCCAGCTGGGATCACTAATCAGCAATGGAAAACCTTGGCCGATTTTCCTACGATGTCCCTGACGAGACTCAGCAGGGATTGGGGCTCAAACCTTTCTGGCCTGAATGGCTCAGATGTGGGCTATTAACATATGTAAATAACAACGTGAGTTCGAATCCCACCATGGCAGTTTGAGAAATTAAATTCAGTTGAACAAAATCTGGCATCAGTAAAAAAAAAAATTGACCGTGAAGCTATTAGATTATTGTTCAAAAGCCAACTGGTTCACTAATGTCTTTTAGGGAAGGAATCTTGCCTTTCTTAGTGGTCTGGCCTACATTGACTCCAATCCCCACACCAATGCGGTTGATTCTTAACTATCCTCTGAAGTGGCCCACAAGCCACTCAGTTGAACAGGGAGACTAGGGATTGGCAACAAATGCCAGCCTTGCCAGTGACGCCCATATCCTGAGAATAAGAAAAAAACAAATCAGATTGGTTACAACTAAGGGTTCTGTGGTGCCTCTGAGCTGCAGAAAGAGGTCTCAAGGCCCCTGTTACAGAGTGGGGAAAAAAGTGGACTTTGAGGATGAGGGGGGGGGAAAAAAAACTGAAACGGAGCTGGAAATGGGCTGTCGAAGGCAGGGAAGGGAGGCGGATGGAGTTGGGGACAGAGTTCCAGAGGACGGGAGGAATGGTTCCAAGACAGAGCAGGAGGAATGGGGAGGCAAAGAGTGGACTGGTGTCAGAGGAACAGGAGCTTGTTGAGGTAGGAAGGACGAGGCCATGGAAGGATTTGAAAGTGAGGACAAGGATCTTAAAGTTAACTTGCTGGTGCACTGGGAAGCCTGTGAGGCTGACGAACGATGGTGGGGAGGGTGGGTGGGGAGGGGGAGAGAACTTTGTGTGGGTGGCGGGCACTCGCTGTGACATTTTGGATAAGTTCTGATCTCCGGAGGATGGAGGCGGGAGACTCAAACCTCAAGGTGCTAACAGCATCTATTTCTATCAGTAAATTAATCAGCAATATTTCAATAAACCTCCAAATAATTAGCTTAGAATGATAACCCATTATTGATATTACAATGCCTACCAAGAAAGGCAGCTAATGGAGAAGAAATGGGGCTCCTGCTAAACACACAGCTATTTTTTCCAAGACACTGCACTTTGGCGAGAAATTTTTATAAACTTCAGATTAAAATAGTTAATTATTGTTGTGCCTGCCCTGTAATTATCCATTCAGCGATTCAGCATAACCAAGAATTAACAGTTTAAAGAAAAATAACTAAGAGCAAACACTTACACTTAGGAGACCCAGTTAGGAGGTGTCAGGTATTTTAACTGGAGATGATTGGGTTCCCCTTGCTTAGCTGCAGGGGTCTTACTCACCCGACTGCCGTGGCGTCTTGACTTGGCTGGCTCTGTTCAAACTACATCATCGAGCTACACCAATCAGGAAGGTCCCAGGTCTGATTGCGTCGAGCTGGCTAATCTCACTTTGAGGAGCAACAGGGGAGTTTAGATTTGGTTTTAGCGGGAATAGGGGAAAAATCAACCAGCGTTCCCACTCCTGACCGCTGCCCGGCGCTTCCTGCCGGGGAAGTGTGCTGGTCAAGCTCGGCCCCTGATGCTCCTCGTGGAACGGTTCCAGCAAAGAAACAGGCCCTTCGGCCCTTCAAGTCCTGTGCCAGTGTTTTCCTCCCCATTAGTCACGTGGGCTAACCCCGATCTCCTGCCTGCTTCCCCCCCCCCCCACCCCCCCCAACACCCTTATGGCTGCATAACCTGATGACATTTACGGTGCAGGCTCATACATGAAGAATGGAAGCTCTATAGGCAAGGCATGCGCAGGGCAGGGCAAAGGCCCCCTCTATCCCACCACCCCACCCTCCCCGTGTGACAGTACCCTTGCACGAGTCAGCACCTTCTGCAGGGGATGGGAGGAAATCAGACTAAGCAAAGGACCCAGAAGATCTTATGGCACTCCCAACTCGATTATATGCTGGTCACTGTTAAGCGTTAAAAAAAGACTCATCGACGATGAATACAAAATTGTTTGGATTGTCTAGCTTTTCTGACCGATGTACACATCAGGTCTGGGCAAGCTGACAATGACTTCTGAGGAACCGAGGTCAACACGATGTACAGACACCACTAGTTACTCGATATATTGTAGAAAGGGTCTCAATAAATCCTCGGGTGTTTTTGACTTTGAGGACACACATCCAAACCTTCTGAGGCGCCAATCACCGAGCAACTTACAGAATCTGTCAGGACTCTCGGGGAGAGCCCCATCTGCCGTTGTAGCAGGAAATTCAGGGAATATAATTACAACAAACGCTAAAACAATTTGATACCTTCCACAATCAGCAAGTTCGTCAAACACATGACTCTTGTAAATAGGGATGAGGTGATTATACAATGGGACAGAATGATAAGGGTTAAATTCATTGAGATGCTATGCAATTGGGAGTTAATGGGAAAGGGTTTGCTTCATTGGAATTCTACGCAATAGAATTGAATAAGAAGGGGTTTGGTCCAACAGAATTCCATATAATGGTAGTGAATGGGAATTCTTTTGAATTCCATATATAGGAAGTGAATGGGAAGGAGTTTGGTCCATTATAATGCATATATTGGGAGTGAATGGGAAGGAGTTTGGTCCATTAGAATCCATATATTGGGAGTGAATGGGAAGGAGTTTGGTCCATTAGAATGCATATATTGGGAGTGAATGGGAAGGAGTTTGATCCATTAGAATTCCATATATTGGGAGTGAATGGGAAGGAGTTTGGTCCATTAGAAGTCCATGTATTGAGAGTGAATGGGAAGGAGTTTGGTCCATTAGAATTCTATATATTGGGAGTGAATGGGAAGGAGTTTGGTCCATTAAAATTCCATATATTGGGAGTGAATGGGAAGGAGTTTGGCCCATTGGAGTATACACAGTGAAAGTAAATGGAAGTTACATGGTTCATTTCAATTCTATGCAATAGAACTATATGGGGAAGGGCATTCTGCCGAATGAGGGTGGACAGGGAGGTCCTGGTCTATGGGAATTCTATACAATGGATAGAACAAGAAGTGGTTTAGCACATTGAAATTTACACTTAGGTCAGGGTTGCATTTAAATGGGATTAATTGCATTACAGATCTGGCCATGAGATACCCTCAGCAATGAGCACTATTACCTCAGGACCTAGAACTTGTCACTACCATGACACAACTGCTGGCTCAGTACATCTGGTCCAAACCTGCTGCAAGGAGATGGCAATATTACATCATTTACTTTTTAAAAGATCATACAGTCAGAAAGAGGCCATTCAGCCCATCATGCCTGTGCCGGCTCTTTGAACGATCTGCCCAATTAGTCCCACTCCCCTGCTCTTCCCCCATAGCTCTGTAAATTTTTCCTTTTCAAGTATATATCCAATTCCCTTTTGAAAGCTATTATTGAATCTGCTTCCATCCACCCTTTCAGGCAGTGCATTGCAGATCATAACAACTCGCTGCGTTAAAAAAAAATTTCCTCATCTCCCCCCTGGTTCTTTTGCCAATTATCTTAAATCTGCGCCCTCTGTTTACCGACCCTCCTGCCAGTGGAAACAGTTTCTCCACTAAATATTTAGTTTACACAATGGAGAAAAAAAAAGATAATCCACGTTAATTCAGAGGGCAATCACAGGGCGCTCTTCTTCCTCTCCTTTGGTTTATGATGTTATTTGAACCTCTTGGTTGAATTTCAGCCATGTTTCCAGGTATCTTAACTGTAAGGATTAAACTCTAGCTAGGACACACTTAAACAGGGAGTCTCACCATCAGCGCTACTCTAAAAACGATGAAGAACATGACATCTCACCCGTTTACCAAAAAGAGGCAGCGCATGGGTTAACAGGCCTGAGTAAAATTCCCTTGGCCAACATTTTAATGGACTCATTAACCTATCTTTAATAAATGGGTTAACATCTGTAATAAAAAAAACACCCAAAGGAATTCAATGCAAACATCAGACGACCCGGAGAAATTAAGCCTCAAAGTCACCATTCCCATTTTTCACTCAAATTGAATTTTCCAGAAAATTTATTGACGGGGGAGTTTCACCCCCAGCACCCCAAAGAATTGCAAACAATTGGTTTTAGTTTAAATCTGTAATACATTAAAAATCTTACGTCAGCATTAGCTTCCTGTCAACTTTGGGCCATTATCATTTCCAATGTCTATATTTATAATTATGCCACCCCACCCCCCCCCCCCCCCCCCCACTCCCCCACTGGAGTTGCTGCAGTACCACCACTGGTAGGAGGGTGAAATTACAGTGTGACAAGTTGACATAGGCAGTTTCCATCATAAATGTGGATATAGGCATTTACGAATGGAAAAATCAAAATAAGGACAGAGTGTTTGACTTGAAAATGGAGACTGAATTATGTCTGCATGGCCCGGTCCAATTATCCCCTGATCTTTAACCCCTGCTCACCTGAAGGCTACACTTCATCTTGACTCCCTGTGTACAACACCATGTGAGATCAACTAGCATGTGTGTCTCAGCAGTGAGCACTGTTGAAATGATTGGAGGAGTTACTGAAATGCGTAGTATGAGGGGGTTGAATTAACACGCAGTTCAAACCAAACTGTTGCTGCACTGGCCTAAGGTTGTGAGTCTGCCCACATTGACGTGAATCTCGCTTTGTCACATCATCGGATGCAGTCATAACTCCGAGGCAGGTACCCTGAGTGCGTCACCAGAGGTCACCATTTGAAACACCCTGCTATAATACACCACCAGCCATATTCCAATTGACATTGTTGTAATGAATCTTTCACGTTGCGTCAATGCAAAACTGTGGTACAACTAGGTAGAGAAATCTCTGATCTGAAAACCCATCTAACTTTTTAATGTAATCTGAGACCATCTGGAGGAGATGGCTTCACACTGCTTCACCAACTCACCAGTGACAGTATAACCACAGCCACTGTCAAAACAGGAACGGTAGCATAGTGGTTATGTTACTAGACTAGTAATCCGAGAGGCCTAGACTAATGATCCAGGAACAAGAATTCACATCTCACCACAGCAGCTGGGGAAATTTAAAATTCAATTAAGTAAATCTGGAAGGGAAAAAGCTAGTATCAGTCAATGGTGACCATGTAACTACCAGATTTTTGTAAAAACCCATCTGGTTCACTAATGTCCTTTAGAGAAGGAAATCTGCCCTCCTTACCCGGTCTGGCCTATATGTGACTCCAGACCCACAGCAATGTGGGGTTGATTCTTAATTGGCCACTCAGTTGTCAAGAAGGTGGCTCACCATCCTGTAACTGAATTTAAGAAAAAAGCAAGCTTCTAGGTGGCTTATCGAACTGCCCTGGAACTTATTAAAATTCCACTTGTGAATTTTTTTTTTTTTGCGTTACAAGGAGCCGATTATCCCATCTATGAACGTAAAAAAATATGACTGGCATTCGGGACACCAACGGGCAGGGGTTTAAGCTGGCGTGCTGTGCCCGACCAGAGAGCAGTTGAGATTTGACAGTATAACTAGGTGCTGCTGGCTCACACCAGTCTCAAAACTATACCTAAGGGTGCAACAGGGCCCGAAGTCTGTGAGCCCAAGAATCAACCTCATTACTATCACACTTTTCACACACCAATGGCTAAATTGGCACCAGAGTATCCTCTTGTCACTAATTGACTGGCAACTAGCTTTAATACTTTGATGCCTAAATATGGAAATCTTGCAGAATGGAATACTCTCCACTTGCAAAGCTTCTAGCTCCACAATGGTAATCAAAGGGAATCCCCCACCATCAATATGCTGGGGGTCACCATTGACCAGAAACTTAACTGGATCAGCCACATAAATACTGTGGCAACAAGAGCAGGTCAGAGGCTGGGTATTCTGCGGCGAGTGTCTCACCTCCTGACTCCCCCCAAAGCCTTTCCACCATCTACAAGGCACAAGTCAGGAGTGTGATGGAATACTCTCCACTTGCCTGGACGAGTGCAGCTCCAACAACACTCGAGAAGCTCGACACCATCCAGGACAAAGCAGCCCGCTTGATCGGCACCCCCTCCACCACCTTAAACATTCACTCCCTCCACCACCGGTGCACCGTGGCTGCAGTGTGTACCATCTACAAGATGCACTGCAGCAACTCGCCAAGGCTTCTTCGACAGCACCTCCCAAACCCACGACCTCTTCCACCTAGAGGACAAGGGCAGCAGGCGCACGGGGAACACCTCCACCTCCAAGTTCCCCTCCAAGTCACACACCATCCTGACTTGGAAGTATATCGCCGATCCTTCATCGTCGCTGGGTCAAAATCCTGGAACTCCCTCCCTAACAGCACTGTGGGAGTACCTTCACCACACGGACTGCAGCGGTTCAAGAAGGCGGCTCACCACCACCTTGTCAAGGGCAACTAGGGATGGGCAATAAAGGCCGGCCTTGCCAGCGACGCCGACATCCCATAAAACGAATTTAAAAAAAAGAATGATGCCCATGGAAAGAATAATTTGTTTACTATTTACTCCAACCAAAGGTTTAGTTGAATTGAACACATCCAGGCAGTAGTTCTCTACCCAAGAGGGCTGTGGATGCTGAGACGTTGAGTATATTCAAGACTGAGATCGATAGATTTTTGGACACTGAGGGAATCAAGGGATAGGGCGGGAAAGTGGAGTTGAGGTAGAAGATCAGTCACTGAATGGCGGAGCAGGCTCGAGGGGCCGTATGGCCTACTCCAGCATCTATTTCTTCTGTTCTTACGGTAGCAGTCAGTGACCAGCTCCTTCATTCGGGTTTGCAGGTTCCAATTATTCGAGGAAACAACAGGCGTTGTTGTTGTGAAGCCCCGCATGGCGATGACATGCTGTTTCCCTCAGAGTTACTCCAAGCTAACCCCAAGCTTTCCCCTTGGTTCCTGAGGTCAGAAAATTTCCAAATGAGGCGGTAACGCAAGATCCATCGAACATTTAGTGATAGATAGGCATCAAAATATTAGCCATCATAAACCAGTCGACAGACGCAAGCTGACAAATTCCACTGTTGCCAGGGAGTTGCCAACACCGTTTTGCACGGGGCATCAATAACAACAACAACTTGTATTTATATAGCGCCATTAACGTAGTAAAACGTCCCAAGGCGCTGCACAGGAGTATTATAAGACAAAAAATTTGACACCGAGCCACATAAGGATAAATTAGGGCAGGTGACCAAAAGCTTGGTCAAAGAGGTAGGTTTTAAGGAGTGTCTTAAAGGAGGAAAGAGAGGTAGCGAGGCGGAGAGGTTTAGGCAGGGAATTCCAGAGCTTAGGGCCTAGGCAACAGAAGGCACGGCCACCAATGGTTGAGCGATTATAATCAGGGATGCTCAAGAGGGCAGAATTAGAGGAGCGCAGATATCTCGGGAGGAGGTTGTGGGGCTGGAGGAGATTACAGAGATAGGGAGGGGCGAGGCCATGGAGGGATTTGAAAACAAGGATGAGCATTTTGAAATCGAGGCGCTGCTTAACCGGGAGCCAATGTAGGTCAGCGAGCACAAGGGTGATGGGCGAATGGGACTTGGTGCGAGTTAGGACACGGGCAGCCGAGTTTTGGATGACCTCAAGTTTACGTAGGGTAGAATGTGGGAGGCCAGCCAGGAGTGCGTTGAATAGTCAAGTCTAGAGGTAACAAAGGCATGGATGAGGGTTTCAGCAGCGGATGAGCTGAGGCAGGGGCGGAGACGGGCGATGTTACGGAGGTGGAAGTAGGCAGTCTTTGTAATGCTGCGGATATGTGGTCGGAAGCTCATTTCAGGGTCAAATATGACACCAAGGTTGCGAACAGTCTGGTTCGGCCTCAGACAGAAATTAGGGAGACGGATGAAGTTGGTGGCTAGGGAATATGGCTGAAGAGTAGTCCGAGTCTTTGCCTGATAAACATGGCAAATAATTGAGGAAATAAACTCAATCGCCTTTTAGACTGCGAACAGTTAATAGAGCACCTCAAAAATCCGTAAACACAACTTTTTTTTAATGGATTAAAATGTAATAAATATTAAAAATAAATAACTCCACTGTGACAGGGATTTTTTTTTTTCTCCCAGCCGGCCACAGGAAGTGCTAGAAACATAAACTTCCTGTCAACCACAAGTCAGTCACGCCAGGCAACAACACCATTCATTTTCTCCTCCACAGAAGTTGGCTTTGTAACATATTCACTTTCCGATACAGAGCACCATTTTGTGTTGAGAACTCCCTTGTGTAATGCTCTGTTCAGCCCGCCGAGTCATGTTGGGTCGTTCAATGTGCAAGTTGTCTGTAGTTAGCTCTCCTCCACTGGCAAAAATATTAACGAACGCTACAAGAGGGCGCTAATGTGCGAAAACGCTAGACATCTTTTTTTCTTTAAAGCACGCACGTGCGTGCAGCGGCGCTGTATTTTGAGGAAAGGTAGTCCCGATAATATTCGCTTGGAATAACGCACAGCCGCGGTGAATTCACGTTGAGGGACCTGGATGGGTGTCAGTGAACGGCAACATTAGAATGAGGCGTTAAGATGATATCATAAGCCATGCGAGAGAAGCCGCCTTTACGCTAGTTCAACCCAGGGATTGGGTTACTGTTTGCATTAACTTTCTGGCAGTGACCCTGAATTTGTGGTGGAGGCCGAATTTAACGGTTTTTTTTAATGCTGGTTTTCTCCCCACCCCTGTAGCTTTCTCCCCGGATGGATCTGGCTCGTGGTGGGGTGTGAGTCAGACTGCCTTCCGGAATCTCAGAGCAGGGTTTTGAATGCGGGCGGGGAGGGGGCGGGGTTTGGGGAGCCATTGCAACCAGGCCAAAACCTGCCCTCCTACCCCCCGGTGCCCACACCTGATAGCGATGGGGGATGGGAGCCTCGACCGAGACTTTTCTCCCTCTTTCAGACCCAGGGGCATCCCAACTGCACCCCTGACAGGGAACCAGCTGATTCAAGGCTGACTGGGAACTGAACAGGAGACATTACTGCTCCGCCTGCCTCAGCTTGACTGTGTATTTTTTAGCGTGAACAATCTTTTCCTCAATGCCATGTTGACGCAAGCTGATATTCTTTGGCGTGGTGGGTCTCTGAGCAAAAGTGGGACATAGGTCTGTTCACAACATTCTTTTGAACCGTGTAAGCAGGTTATTCTGAGCTGTGAGCTCAGACAAATTGACTGTACACTAGGGGGATACAGTAGGCCCCAAGTTGAAACGAGGCCAAGCATCTCTTCAAATAATGCAGCCACATGTGAATGGAACATAGGAGCAGGAGGAGGCCATTCAGCCCCTCGAGCCTGTTCCACCATTCAGTCAGATCATGGCTGATCTGTATCTTAACATCTACCCGCCTTGGTTCCGTAACCCTTGATACCTCACCCCAAAACTAACAATGGACTCTTTCCCGATCGTAGCGACTGTTGAACCTGCCCACCCCCCGCCGCCCCCCCCCCGCCCGCCCCATTGCATGTTATTTTTGTTAATACACACACATGACGAAAAAAAGAGGATGCTTAATTAATTGGTGGCAGGAGGGTCGATAACCAGAGGGCACAGATTTAAGGTAATTGGCAAAAGAACCAGAGGCGACATGGGGGAAAAAGATGTTACGCAGGAAGTTGTTGTGATCTGGAATGCGCTGCCTGAAAGGGCGGTGGAAGCAGATTCAATTGGAACTTTCAAAAGGGAATTGGGTAAATACTTGAAGGGGAAAAATTGGCAGGGCTATGGGGAAAGAGCAGGGGGAGTGGGACTAATTAGAGAGCTCTTTCAGAGAGCCAGCACAGGCACAATGGGCCGAATGGCCTCCTTCCGTGCTGTATCGTTCTACGATTCTATAACAAAGGCTCAAAAACAGCAGACCAGTCAGCTTCTGTTGGAGACAGGTTGACGTTTCGGGTAGAGGCTCCATGATGACCTTGAAGTGTTAATCTGTTTTTCCATGGGCGCTAAAGAACCAGGCTGTGCATTTCTGCCGCTTCCTGTTTCCTTTCATTCAGTGATTACAGGGAAATCTATGCCTTCTGATCCAAGAGAATCTTGCAGGTCGGGGTGCGAGAACACAATGCTCGAAACACACAGGGAGATGAAACAGCTCCCGTACCCATTAACTTTCCGACGAGTGGGGGAATTCAGCAAGTGTGCCTGGTTCCACACCGTGTATCCCTTTAGAAACAAGGGGCTGGATTAAAAAAAAAAAAATCCTGTTCTGGGTACTCAATGGGAATTGGGCGGGCATTGTTCAGGAGTTGTTGGAATGGCGTCTAAGGGTCAAAGGTGAAAGAGCGCCGACACAAATTGAGCGCGATTGAGAGCAATATATTTCTTTCCCTTTCTACGCCCTGGTGGGAGTAGACTGGCTTGGGGGGTGGGATACCCACACACACTCAGAACCGGGCCGCAATATTGTCGTGGCACCTAATTGTTCGTCAGATATTTGGCAAGGGTCCCACTGTGTTCTATTATATTGAACTATGTGTCTTCTTTGTTTGTTTGTTTGTTCGCTTTTATTCCATGTTCACAGCCAAACGGCGGCAGCCAGGGCAAGGTCGCGGGGTCATTTCTGCTGCCGCCACCGCCCCCCATGGCTAGGCCAGTCCCCCTTCCAATGTCTGACACAAAATCAACGAGCGCGTCCCCAGAGGGAGGAGCCACGTCACCCACATCACCCTGTAAGTGAAGGAGGACCCTCCTCTTTGTGTGTGTGTGTGTCTTTGTTTATTTTGTTCTAATAACGTGACCCTTCTCGCACACCTCTTACACCAGGCTTAACCCCTGGCTGTGTTGCCGGCATTTTTCCGAAACCAAACCTAACCTAAACTAGGGCCATATTCCCTGGAATTTAGAAGGTCAAGGGTGATTTGATTGAGGTTTTCAAGGTATTAAGGGAAACAGATAGGGTAGATAGAGAGAAACTATTTCTGCTGGTTGGGGATTCTAGGACTAGGGGGGCATGGTCTAAAAATTAGAGCCAGACCTTTCAGGAGTGAAGTCGGGAAACACTTCTACACACAAAGGGTGGTAGAAGTTTGGAACTCTCTCCCGCAAACATCAGTTGATGCTAGGTCAATTGTTAATTTTAAATCGGAGATTGCTAGATTTTTGTTAACCAAAGGTATTAAGGGATATGGGCCAAAGGCGGGTATATGGAGTTAGGTCACAGATCAGCCATGATCTCATTGAATGGCGGAACAGGCTCGAGGGGCTGAATGGCCTCCTCCTGTTCCAATGTTCCTCCGTCCAATTTACCTGGCGGACAACAAAAACACTTGGTATTTTACGGGTGCGGGGGAGAGAGAATCGCAAACAAAGAGAAAAAAATATAGTTCTGGTACGACCCAAACACTGCTCCCCAGCAGTAAGTTGTTACTAAGAGCTTCTTTTTCCCACAAGGTTGGGGGGGGGGGGGCGGTAAAAAGCAGCGGGCAGGAAGTTTGCAAACAATAAAGACGCCATGCTGCCCCACGGATTTCTTTGCTGCAGTGGCAATCTTTTTGCTGTCTTATTTAGGCCCGGATCGGATGTTTTTATTTTCCGGCGTGAATGTTTTTTTTTTGCCTCAGAAGCCATATCGAGGTGTGCGGAGGTGTGCTAGTGAAGCTTGTGCCTCAGAGCGAAAACCGTTACAACAAGGTGTTAGCTCACTTTAAAGGAATGCAGAAGTGTCAGGGAATGATGCATTTCTGTGAGGAATTGTCGCCTCGCAGAGGCTGTATTTTAAACCAGCAGGTAGCCTCTCAAAGCCCTCCAGGAATACGTTTCAAAATGCCGTCTATAGCTGGTGTTTTTCCATGTCTCTGTGTCTTCAAATTCAGGCGTATAAGACCAAATATTTACTGTTGACGCTACCGGCGGGCAAATGCTCAACGCACTTTTACCTCATTCCCCTGGTCACTATTTCAATGGCGGAGCTACCTCGAATCCTATAACTTCACAGCACAGTGGGAGGCCGTTTGGCCCATCATGCCCATGCTGGCTCTCTGACAGTGCCAACTGCTTAGTCCCTTTCCCCACAGCCTTTTCGTTCTTTTTTCCTTTCTAAACATGTATCCACTCCGCTCTTAAAAACCTATTATGGATTCTGCTCCCTCTCCTGTTTCATGTCCTAACGACCCTCGGCATGGGGGAGAAAAAAAAAGAAATTTCTCCTAACCTTTCCTTATGGCGGTCATCTTAAACTTATACCCTCCAGTTGGTGACTCACCGGCTAGCGAAAATAGCTTGTCTCGATTTATCTCAGCACAACTTGTCTAAATTAATTGGGTTAGTGCCTCAGTTAATGTATCAGACTGAGGAATCCCCAGCAGTCATTACTAGCCTATGGTTAGGAATGACAGTAAAAGCGTATGGTTTCCGTCAGGACTGTTTTAAGTGGTACTCTAATGAGGTTATCTTAAAGTTCAAATATTTGGGGTACGGTAGTATAGTGGTTATGTTACTGGACTAGTTATCCAGAGGCCTGGACTAATGATCTGGAGACATAAGTTCAAATCCCACCACAGCAGCTGGGGAATTTAAATTCAGTTAATTAAATAAATCTGGAATTTAAAAAAATCTAGTATCAGTAATTGATGTCCATGAAGCTACCAGATTGTTGGAATAAACCCATCTGGTTCACTAATGTCCTTTAGAGAAGGAAATCTGCTGCCCTTACCCAGTCTGGCTTATATGTGACTCCAGACCCACAGCAATGTGGTTGACTCTTAACTGCCCTCTGCGGTTCAAGAAGGCGGCTCACCACCACCTTCTCGAGGGCAATTAGGGATAGGCAATAACTGGTGGCTTTGCCAGCGACGCCCACGTCCCCGTGAATGAATAAAATAAAAAAATTCGGCCATCCAAGTAGAGAGGAATATTTTTTGACCAACTCCGTTTCCATTTGGGTTAAAGCCTGTGTCAGACAAAGCTCTCAGAGGAGTTTAGTACATTAAGCGGGTGAAATGTTTGCACGGGAACTGGGCTGGTTGGAAAATATATCCTTGTTAAAGCTGAAGTAAGGGACTTTTTTCAACATGGGAACCCGGTCAATGAGTGTCAACTGTGACAGGCACCACAGCCAAGTCCAATCCTGCCTTGACACACTAGCAGTTTGGAGCAAGGATCTTGGCCGATTTGATCTCCCCCTACCTCCGCTATCACTAAGGCCGGTTGTGGCTCTCCCACTACCTGAGATCAGCTAATGCAGCACAGACCAGCAATGGAACCATCTAAACAGCCCTCAGTCAGCGTAACCCTGGACCTGTCTTGTTGGACCCTCCCGGCCCCAAGTTTGTAGCAACAAGATTTGACTCTATGCTTGTCTTCTTGTCTTCCTACAGTGCTGAAGTGTGATGACTTTAAGATATTTAATTGCCAGGTTCTTCATAAGGTGAATCAAAAATGCCAAGCTGGTTAAGAACATAAGAATCATGAGCAGGAGTCGGCCATACGGCCCCTTGAGCCTGCTCCGCCATTCAATAAGATCATGGCTGATCTTCTACCTCATCTCCACTTTCCCGCCCGATCTCCATATCCCTTGATTCGCTTAGAGTCCAAAAATCTAGCGATCTCAGCCTTGAATATACTCAACAACTGAGCATCCACAGCCCTCTGGGGTAGAGAATTCCAAAGATTCACCACCCTCTGAGTGAAGAAATTTCTCCTCATCTCAGTCCTAAATGACCGATCCCTTATCCTGAGACTGTGCCCCCCAATTCTAGACATTCCAGCCAGGGGGAAACAACCTCTCAGCATCTACCCTGTCAATCCCCCTCAGAATTTTATAGGTTTTAATGAGATGACCTCTCATTCTTCTAAACTCCAGAGAGTATAGACCCATTCTACTCAATCTCTCCACATAGGACAATGCCCTCATTCCAGGAATCAGTCTAGCCAACTTTAATTGCTTTGCTGAAGGTGTTGAGGTAATTCTTTGATTAATAGATGGAGAGGTTTAATCTGCCTCAGTCAGCGTTTGGCTGCAATGGGGTTTTTTTTGTTGCAGGTTTATCTTCTTTATTGATGTTAGTCTAATTAATAAAACTGGTTAGATTGAGTCACCTCAGCCATTACCTGCAGGCGGTTCTAAGCTAAAGCATCTTCCACTTTGTAGGCGGTGAGATTTTGCTCGCTCGTGAGTTAGAATCATAGAATCTTACAGCACAGAAGGAGGCCATTCCGCCCGTCGTGCCTGTGCCGGCTCTTTGAAGGAGCAGTCCAATTAGTCCCACACCCCAGCCTTTTCCCCATAACCCTGCAAATTAGTCCTCTTCAAGTACATCTCCAATTGCCTTTTGAAAGTTCCTGTGGAATCTGATTCCACTGCCCTTTCAGGTAGCGCGTTCCAAATCTTAACAACCCTCTGTGTGAAGAAACTTCTCCTCATTTCCCCTCTAGTTCTTTTGCCAATTATTTAAAATCTATGGCCTATTGGTTACTGACCCACTTGCCAGAGGAAACAGTTTTCCCTACTTCTACTATCAAAAGCCCTCATGATTTTGAACACCTCTATTAGGTCTCCCCTTAACTTTCTCTCTCAGGAGAACAATCCCAGTTTCTCCAATCTCTCCACATAACTGAACTCCCTCATCCTTGGTATCATCCTGGTAAACCTCCTCTGCACCCTCTCCAGAGCCTTGACATCCTTCCTAAAGTGCGGTGCCCGAGAATTGTACACAATACTCCAGCTGAGGCCTAACCAGCGGTTTAATAAAGGTTTAGCACGAGTTGGAAGCATGTTTTGTTTAAGTTCGGTCCTAGTATTGTGGACAATCATGGACTGCGGCCAAATCCCAAACTGTCCAGTTGAGGGAGAGCTTTCATGCAGGTTTCATTATTATCTAATAGAGCAGAGTATTAAACCATGGCTTTCTAAACAATCACACTTCAGCAGTACAATGGAGACAAGAAACATTTAGAAATTGTGGAGATACCTCCAAGTTCCCAATGTATGATTTTCTATATGTGTGTTTCCTATTGCTGAACCTCTAATTTAAATAGATTTGCCGACATTAAGTGCCCGCGACTTATACCACCTAGAAGGACAAGGGCAGCAGGCGCATGGGAACACCACCACCTCCTGCAAGTTCCCCTCCAAGTCACACACCATCCCGACTTGGAAATATATCGGCCGTTCCTTCATCGTCACTGGGTCAAAATCCTGGAACTCCCTCCCTAACAGCGCTGTGGGAGCACCTTCACCACACGGGACTGCAGCGGTTCAAGAAGGCGGCTCACCACCACCTTCTCAAGGGCAATTAGGGATGGGCAATAAATGCTGGCCTTGCCAGCGTCGCCCACGTCCCAGGAATGAATATTTTTCCTTAATCATTATTAATAATCCAACACCAACGCGTTTTTAGTTTGTTTAAACCAAGTTTAGTGTCCTTGTTGGGGGAGGGGAGAACTGGGAATTCTGGGTACCCTTGTGTGAGGAACTTTACCCTGGAGTTCTGCCACGCAATCCACCGGGAAGCCACTTCCATAAAGTCTTGCGGGTTGCACCTCCGATGCCACGGTGGGAAGGAACCCCTGCCATCAGCGGGCCCCTGGAGTCCTGGTATGAGAGCCCTGGATCTCTGCTGCCCCCTAACCGGGGGCATTGCAGGACCACACCTAACCAGCAGCGAGGCAAGGGCGGGTTTTTTTTTATGCATTTTTAAATCCCCAGTCTCAACAAGACTTTGATCTTGTGAGATTTACCATTTAGTTGTAGCTAATTGAAATGTGGTTCAAAGTAGGTGCCTATTGCAACTTCGGTTAGTCACAGGCTTTGATCTCAGAAGAGGCTGATTTGCTTGCACATTCATTGGGGTTGACAAGAGTTCTCACATGACTGCCTGGCGGCTTCATGGTGTTACTAAAGGAGATCTATTGTTCTGAAAATACACACACACACACATTCTTTTTTAAAACTTGCCTTCCCCATAGCTTGGTGTAAAAGGCAGCCCCTTGTAAGTGAATCATACAGACCAGGCCAGTCCCAGGTTCAAACTAGCCACTTTTAGCAAGCGTACCCAGTTAGATTACCGTCGCCAACCCCAATCCAGGAATTGAAGATTAATCTCCCGGGCGCTGCTGGGAGTAACACCCGGGTGAGGTGAAAAATCATAGGGGGGGGGCAATAATAAAAAATTACCATCATTTTCTTTGAACACTTACATTTATTATTTATATAAATATTGGAAATGGGAAGAAAAGGCTGTTCGACCGGGCGGGGCTGTTGGAGGTGGGAGGGTCATGTGATGAAAGCTCCAGGAATACGGCCAACCGGAGTTGGCAACCCTGGTTTGGATGCTACAATTGGTCCCAGGCAAATTCGGGCCTAGTGAAGGGATAAACCAGCCAGCCAGGGTTTTCAGCTCCTGATCGCTATCCAGCACCCGCTGGGCTCGATTTTTACTGCCCTCGCCCAGCGTTAACAGGGCACTAACGGTGGGGTCGGTGGCCTTACCGGCCCCGTTAACGTCAGCAATGCGGCCTTCTCCATTTTGAAAGGGTCCTACCGCCAGGTGTCCAAAGGTTGCCCGCCTGTTTCAGGCGATAGGCCCCCTTTTGAATATAGTAATCGGGGTCCTATCCGTGTGTGGACGACAGGCGAGCACCGGATCAGACTCGGCCGCGCCCAGCTCCCACCTTCCCTCGGTCGGCACTGTCTAAGCTCGCCTGCAAAGAAGGGCCACTCGCGCCAGGTGCCAGAGGGCCTTCGGTGCCTGTGGAACTATACCCCAGCCAGGAGAGGCAAGAGAAACACAGGACAGTGTCGCTCCTTTTAAAATGGATGTTCCTGGGTTTGCAGGGTGAAGTAAGGACACTCTTTTGACAAGCATTGCTGGTGCACCTTTTAATTTTTAAAGCCCACTAAAGCCCATTCCTTTCACAGATCAAGTACAACCTGCTCTATCACTAACTCCAGTCAGATCAATTTACCTCAGTGCTTTGGAATTAAATTCCAAGTGACCGCACTGTCCCAGCAGCCATTGGGGCAAGTAGACAATACATGGAACAGTCCAAATTGTTGCACACTATTTGATTGCTGTCTTGCAAGGAAGCATAGCTTCCTCAAAGGGGAACTCAAACGTATGGGGTGGGGGCTGGCGGGAATAATAAACTTTAAAGGAATACCATTGTTGTCTAATGAAGACTTGAAGGAAAATACTTTAAAACTCAGTGCTGAGTTAACTGATCTCAGAGGGTGGTCAGCACCCATGGGACCAAATCCCACCCAAAGCTTTCAGGAGATTGAGGGAGAAAACTTGGAGCAACCTAACTAGGACATGAAAGGGCTTGTCAGTTCCTCGAGTCCTAACTCGCACCAAGACCCGTTCACCCATCACCACTCTGCTCGCTGACCTGCATTGGCTGCCAGTTAAGCAACGCCTCGATCTTAAAATTCTCATCCTTGTTTTCAAATCCCTCCATGGCCTCGCCCCTCCCTATCTCTGTAATCTCCTCCAGCCCCACAACCCTCCGAGATATCTGCACTCCTCCAATTCTTGCGTATCCCCGATTTTAATCGCTCCAACATTGGTGGCCATGCCTTCAGCTGCCAAGGCCCTAAGCTCTGGAATTCCCTCCCTAAACCTCTCCACCTCTCTACCGCTCTCTCCTCCTTTAAGACACTCCTTAAAACCTACCTCTTTGACCAAGCTTTTGGTCACCTATTCTAATATCTCCTTATGTGGCTCGGTGTCAAATTTTGTTATGTAACATTCCTGTGAAGCGCCTTGGGACGTTTCACTATGTTAACGGTGTTATTGCTGTTGTATAATATAGCAGAAACTCTTCCTCATACATTCCTGACCTTCTCACTGTTTTCCTGTTAACAGCATACTCAACGCCCAGCTCCTCCTCCGCAAACCGGTTTGTCAGTATTGGACCACGGGATGGAAACTTTGTAAATATCCCGCAGCAGTCACAGGTAAGTGGAATGCTCTCCGTGTGCTGTTAGCAATCTGCATTAAACTGGCTAGATACGAGACGTACGTCAGACGAAGACTAGCGTCCGATGCGCCCTACCTCTCCTGGTTATGATGAACGTAGCAGATCTCATGGCCGGGGTTTTATTTTGTTATTATTACGAGGTGATCTCCCGTGGTCTTGCTCCGGGGTAGTCTAGGATCCGGACCACGGTTGGGAAGGCGTACACGGAGCTACATGTTTTTAACCCACCTTGTTTCTTTAAGGCGATCGATCAGGTACTCCCTGTGAGGAAGTGGTCTAAATAGGCATTGCCCTGAGGTCAAGTAGAGGCTAATTGTTGCACAAAGTTTCGGTAGGTTGTCAACTGCTTGTAAATTCCCCCGTTCCTGCCCCTGGGGGACAGACTGGTTTACCAAGGTCAGGAAAAACCAGCAGTAAAGGACTGGCTTTCTTTCTCTTTCTTTTACACTTTGAAGTTTGACGTCTAAAGTGTGACAGATATACATTGAATGGAAGACTTTTAGTTGTAATTATATTGAGAAACCTAGTTGAAGGGCCAAAGCCCATATCACAGGTGAAAAAAAATAGATAGAAGATGCATTAACTCAGGAAGCAGTGGTCAGGAGGCACAGACATGGGTTTTAAAAGGTTGTAGATTGTAGAAGGAAAGAAAAACTGAGGGGGCAAGGAGTGACACAGTTTTGAGATCTAAGAAAGAATGAATTATTGCAGGGGATTTGATTTCAACATGGTGAGATGCAGGGAGAGAAGAAGCAGCATGAAGGATGGAATACATTTGGTGTTTTGAAAGAACAAGACAGATTAGTTGGCAGAGCAGTGACTACAGTAATATTGATTAGGTGGAGAAGCAAGAAAGGCTGTAGCAGACAGAGAGAGGTGAGATTTTATAGGAATATTTTGTATTGATCCATCATTGACCTGTGTCCCAAGCTGTGATGTAGCGCATGTTTGAAGATGTATTGAATGTGAGTGACGATGCTGAGAAACAGAAGACTTTAGACAGGCCATCGAGAAGCTCGAAAGACACGTATGACGTGGGTCAGATGCAATGCAGAGCTGCACAGAAGACCATGTAATAACAAAAAGCCATTCGGGTATCCAGTGCCCCCCTTGTAAAATGTAGACAACCTGCATTGCTTCAGACTCTAGCTAACTTTAGTCTCCTGGAGGAGGTAGATAACCACAGGGAACACTTGCCCGAAGTGTGAAGATCAAATTTCTCACTGACAATGCCCCCGCCACCCCTACCAAAAGCCATTGATTAAACCTTTCAACCTTACATCAATACCAATTGCGTTCACAGAAGAAGTTCCCATCGTCCCATCAGAACTGGAGCCATAATTTGTGTCCAGACTGAATCCAATAACCTTGAAGCCTTTTCCATAACCTGATGTCCATCTAGATCATTTTAAAGGAATGGGCACCGTATTAATGGATGGGACTCTGCCACCCATTTCTACCCGCTGTGTGGGGAAAATACAAACTTCTTTCATCTCTGATCTCACTTGAGGCATTTCTAATTTTCAACTTGCCCAGTTGTCCACCCACAGTTCGTTCCATAACCAAATCATAGTCACGTGATCCGGATCTATTTTCCCAATTCCCAACAGAAGCGCTGGCCACCTGGTGGCAGGCAGGAAGTCTCGTTCCTGCTCCATTCTCGCTGAAAATAAAAACGGGCATGTAGAGAGACCAAAATCAGGGCTTCTGTGTTTGCCATCACTAGCCATCCTTTCTTCACACTCTTCATTCCTCCCGGTTTTCCCAGAAACAGGATCTTGTCTCACCTGGCCGTCCTTTGAGGAGCTAACCCATCCAGTTGCTGAGAATAATCTACTAGCTATAACCATGCGTTTTCTCATCCATGCCTCTGTTACCTCTAGACTTGACTATTCCAACACACTCCTGGCTGGCCTCCCACATTCTACCCTACGTAAACATGAGGTCATCCAAAACTCGGCTGCCCGTGTCCTAACTCACACCAAGTCCCGTTCGCCCATCACTCCTGTGCTCGTTGACCTACATTGGCTCCTGGTTAAGTAGCGCCTCGATTTCAATATTCTCATCCTTGTTTTCAAATCCCTCCATGGCCTCGCCCCTCCCTATCTCTGTAATCTCCTCCAGCCCCACAACCCTCCCCCCGAGATATCTGCGCTCCTCTAATTCTGCCCTCTTGAGGATCCCTGATTATAATCGCTCAACCTTTGGCGGCCGTGCCTTCTGTTGCCTGGGCCCTAAGCTCTGGAATTCCCTGCCTAAACCTGTCCGCCTCGCTACCTCTCTTTCCTCCTTTAAGACACTCCTTAAAACCTACCTCTTTGACCAAGCTTTTGGTCACCTGCCCCTAATTTATCCTTATGTGGCTTGGTGTCAAATTTCTTGTCTTAAAATACTCCTGTGAAGCGCCTTGGGACATTTTACTGCGTTAAAGGCGCTATATAAATACAAGTTGTTGTTGTTGTTGAAAAGGCATTTGATAAATTTCCAGATATGCTGCTTATGAAGAATGTTAAATCAATGGCAAGTTAACTGACTGGATTGGAAACTGACTTGGCAATGAGAAGCAGAGGGTGGCGATGAGTGCAAAATGTTCTGTTTGGGGAATAGTGACTAGTGGAGTATTGCAGCCTAACTATATCCAGTTAAAATCTTGCTTGATCTTAATAAAGATCTAGTAGTTTCAGGTGTCCTCTGTACATGGGTTCTGTGCATGTTGTCCATAAACATTGCGGAGGTAGGTACTTACTGTATAAAGTTCCATAAAATGTAGCTGATGACACCTAAGCTAGGTGGCTAGATGGTGAGTATAAGGGACATCAAAGGCGATTCAAATGGATCTGGAACAATGAGATGGATGGAGTGAGGAAGAGCAGATGGACTTTAATGTAGATATAAATGTAAGGTAATGAAACAAGAAACACAGAACCCATGTACAGAGGACAGCTGCCTGGGCCCTAAGCTCTGGAAAACTCTCCCTAAACCTCTCCGCCTCTCTGCCTCTCCTCCTTTAAGACGCTCCTTAAAACCTACCTCTTTGATCAAACATTTGGCCACCTGCCCTAATATCTCCTTATGTAGCTCGGTGTCAAATTTTGTTTGATAATCGCTCCTGAGAACATTTGGGACATTTTACCACATTAAAGGCGCTATATAAATGTAAATTGTTGTTGATGCTGCCAAGGCTACATTTATTGTCCAACCCTAGTTTGCCTGGTCATGCTCCTCTCTTTTTGTTTCATAACAGTTGTTTTTACACCCTTGCTAGGCCACGTCAGAGGCTTTTAAGGGTCAACCCTGTGGTCAGGGGCTAGAGTCAGGTGTAGTCCAGACTTAGTACGGATGGCAGGTTCCCTTGTCTGAAAGACATTCGTGAACCAGTTGGGTTTTTACAATCAGCATTTTTTTCCTGGTTGCCAGCCCCGATTTAATTGAATTCACTTCCACAACTGGCCATGGTGGGATTTGAACTACGAACCTCTGGGTTGCTAGTCCAGTACCATAACCACTACGCTAACATATGGAGAAGCGGCCCCAGAAAGAAAATCTCACCTTCCTGCTTGGTGTCTGCACCCTTCTGATGGCACAGGTCCAGAAAGGTGGTGTGTGTTGGTAGGAGAGCTCTTATATCGGTTACAATGGTGCAGAAAGGACAAAGGGCATTTTATGGTTTTAATTTTTTAGGTCATTGCAAGGTTAGTCTTATTTATTTATTTGACGCCAAGGAAGCTGAGGAAGGCCGGTTTGTTTGGACTTTGTTGTGGCTTGAAAATCTGCCAATAGAGAGAAAAATAACTGTGATTAAACAAGCTCTACCAGAACTTAAAACAGGACACGGTGAATATACAGAAATGAATAGGATATTGTTCGCTGTTTTTGCATCGTGTAATGAATGCAATATGATATGGACACATAATGCTGAAAGACAATTTATATTATATTGAAAACAGGCATTATCAAATAATCATAGAACGAGACCGCACAGAAGGAGGCCATTCGGCCCATCGTGCCTGTGCCGGCTCTTTGAAAGAGCGATCCAATTAGTACCACCCCCGCTGCTCTTTCCCCACAGCCATGCAAATTTTATCCCCTTCAAGTATTTATCCAATTCCCTTTTGAAAGTTACTATTGAATCTGCTTCCCCCAGCCCTTTCAGGCAGTGCATTCGAGATCATAACAACTTGCTGCGTTAAAAAAATTCTCCTCATCTCCCCTTTGGTTCTTTTACCAAGAGAGTCTGGGTGGCAATGGGGTAAAATGTACTCTTTGGTTGATTTCCTGTGAAACTTGGAAGGTGACTATTTGGCGCCGATGTCTCAAGGGTCAAAGGTGGAACTTCCGCGGGGTTTTCCCGCCCTCCCACCGTAACTTCAGTGGGAAACGGCGGAAACCCGCCAATCTTCCTCCGAAGTTATGCCGGACGATCAGGAAAATCCCTGCGGAAATGACTGGGCTAAAAGTGTCCCGCAGAAAGTGAAGTCTGAAAAGAGGGCAAATAACCCGGGTAGCGCGGCGTGCTGTCCTTTCAGTTCTTGAATCCAGCCCAGGCTGATGGGCTGTCTGTTGTCCGCAAAAAAGGCCCTAAATCAAATGATGTTTGGAGAAGCCTGAACCCAGCCCAGAGTAGGCGCAGGGCCAAGGACCAGTACAGCTCCGAAGTTGGCATGAATTGGCATTAAATGGGCAATCGCGTCAAGAATGCTCACAAGGAGGGTTGATACGGAAGATCAAAATGCCGCTCTGGGGCAGTCGGGCGTGCTCTTTCAGAGGTTGGCATTAAGGGTCATTGTTGGGGCAGAGTTGAGGGGCTGTCAGTTCCTACTTTGCCTGAAGATGGACGCAAGACGTAGGAAAATAGCCCGTTCTCCCGCATTGACATCGCGCACATATCGACAGAAAGAGGAAATCGGTAAATATAAAACTGCGAGCAGTTAGTGAGTCTGTTGGCTTCTGATTAGTTGCAGGGGCTTGAGATGTTCATGCAATTAGATTATTGATTGAGAAACCAAGGTGAAGGAATCAGGAGCCCCTAGTGCAGGACAACAAAGGCAGGCAAGTGCAGAAGAGATGAGGGAAATCAGGAAGTCCGGATTAGGTGACACTAAGTTTGGGTTGTAAGATTGTAGATTGGAGTTGGAAGGGTAGATTGAAAGAAAGAAAGACTTGCATTTATATAGCGCCTTTCACGACCACTGGATGTCTCAAAGCACTTTACAGCCAATGAAGTACTTTTGGAGTGTAGTCACTGTTGTAATGTGGGAAACACGGCAGCCAAATTGCACACAGCAAGCTCCCACAAACAGCAATGTGATAATGAACAGATAATCTGTTTTTGTTATGTGGATTGAGGGATAAATATTGGCCAGGTCACTGGGGATAACTTCCCTGCTTTTCTTAGAATAGTGCCTTGGGATCTTTTACATCCACTCTGAGAGAGCAGACGGGGCCTCGGTTTAACATCTCATCCGAAAGATGGCACCTCCGACAGTGCAGCGCTCCCTCAGCACTGCACTGGGAGCGTCAGCCTAGATTTTTGTGCTCAAGTCTCTGGAGTGGGACTTGAACCCACAACCTTCTGACTCAGGGGCAAGGGTGCTGCCCACTGAGCCACAGCTGACATTGTGTCATTTGATTGAAGGAGATCAGGAGTTGCACACAGTTTTGAAGTTAGAGAATGCGCAATGAGTCTTGATTTCAATACAGAGGGTAATGTACCGCGGAGATATAGAGCATGTAGGTTGGTGTATTTGGGACTTGGAAGGAGCAGGAGAGGGAAGATCACAGGAGCACTGACCCTAGTAGTAGCAATATAATAGAGACATGTGATAGATAGATAGAGAGAAAGAGAGAGAGAAAAAGACTGGAGGAAAGAGAAGGATCACCAATCAGGCAACAAGCTTTTGTTGTAGTCTGTCCAGGAGTGTGAGAGAGGAGTCTCCCCAGATATGGGAGAAGGATTCAAGACTTGGAGAGACTTGGCATTATAAAGAGTTAGAAGTTATTGAGGGAAAAATAAATGTTTGCAGAAAAGCGGAAACCATACTTCTTGGAGCTAGCCTTGGAGATGGAGGTGTCGCGATTATCTGGCCATTGCCAATGACTTGAAGTACATAGTAATTCCTTTCACAAGGTTCCTTATATTCTTTCAGAGAATATTACATACGGGAAGTGTTATAACTCAGCAATACAGTGTGTTGTGTTATATTTATGTAATACAGTATTTGTTATACAGGAACATAGACACAGGAGTAGGGCATTCTGCCCCTCTATCCTGGCTGATCTGTATCCTAACTCCATCCACCCGCCTTGGCTCCATATCCCTTCATACCCTTAACTAGCAAAAATCTATCAATCTCAGATTTAAAATTATTAATTGAGCTAGCATCCGCTGCTTTTTGTGGGAGAGAATTCCGCACTTCTACCACCCTTTGTGTGAAGAAGTGTTTCCTAACGTCTCTCCTGAATGGGCTGGCTCTGATTTTAAGGTTATGTCTCTTTGTCCTAGACTCCCCCCACCAGCGGAAAAAGTTTCTCTCTATCCACCCTATCAATTCCTTTCAAAATCCTAAAAACCTCAATCAAATCATCCCTTAACCCTCTACATTTCAGGAAATACAAGTCTAGTTTATGTAATCGCTCCTCATAATCTAACCCTTGGAGCCCTGGTAATATTCTGGTGAATCTGTGCTGCACTCCTTCCAAGGCCAATATGGAACTTGTACATGGGTGATATACCCGTGCAACACAGAGTGCGCCATACCCGTGCAACACAGAGTGCGCCATACCCGTGCAACACAGAGTGCGCCATACCCGTGCAACACAGAGTGCGCCATACCCGTGCAACACAGAGTGCGCCATACCCGTGCAACACAGAGTGCGCCATACCCGTGCAACACAGAGTGCGCCATACCCGTGCAACACAGAGTGCGCCATACCCGTGCAACACAGAGTGCGCCATACCCGTGCAACACAGAGTGCGCCATACCCGTGCAACACAGAGTGCGCCATACCCGTGCAACACAGAGTGTGTTATATGGGTGTTACACACAGGGTGTCATTTTAATTCTGTGCGATAGTGTAAAATGGGTGATAGTGAATTGCCAGCAAGTTTTGCATCTCTCCCGATCTTTATTTCCTTTGACTTCAACTATTTTTCGAATGTGCCTTTGGCTATCCCATGATGTTGGGGTTGAGCAGACAAAATGGTGTTGGCAGTCAGTCATAGTCATTGAAGATATATACTGCGCTGGCAAGAGTCAAAGTAACAAGAAGACTCTGAAAAGATAAACAAAAAGTGAGCTATTTATATATTGTTAGAAAAAAGAAAAGCTGTTCGGGACAGCAATCAAAGCTCTACTTTCAGACGTTTAGGTTATGGAGCTTCCTTTTATCGTCAACTTCGGTCGGTTGGAAGCACTTTTGCTCTGGTTCTGGGATCATGCCCCACTCTAAGACAGGAGGACTAATCTGGGCTGACACTACAGTGCAGTGCTGAGGGAGTGCTGCATTGTCAGAAGTACCTTTCTTTGGATGAGATGTTCACCTGCTTCTTGGCCCCCATGCTGTCTGATATTGCAGACGGTAACCTCTCCTCAGGTACTGTCACCCTCCCTTTCAAATCTGCCGTCACCACCGCACGCACCCCTCCTCCAAAAACCCACCCTTGAGCACACTACTTCCAAACTACCGCCCCGTCTCCAACCTCCCTTTCCTCTCCAAAGTCGTTGAACAGGTTGCCGCTTCCTAAATCCGTGCCCATCTTTCCTGCAACTCCATGTTTGAACCTCTCCAATCAGGTTTCCGCCCCTGCCACAGCACTGAAATAGCACTAATCAAAGTCACAAGTGACATCCTCTGTGAATGTGACCATGGTAAACTATCCCTTCTCATCCTTTTCAACCTCCCTGCAGCCTTTGTCACGATTGACCACACCATCCTCCTCCAACCCCTCTCCTCCATTGTCCAGCTGGGTGGGACTGAAGTCGCCTGGTTCCATTCTTAGCTATCCTGTCATAGCCAGAGAATATCCTGCAATGGCTTCTCTTCCCACCCCCGCACCATTATCTCTGGAGCCCCCAAGGATCTATCCTTTGGCCCCTCCTATTTCTCATCTACATGCTGCCCCTCAGGGACTGCATCTGAAGACATGATATCAGGTTCCACATGTATGCTGACAACACCCATCTCTACCTCACCATCACCTCTCTCGACCCCTCCACTGCCTCTGTGTTGTCAGACTGCTTGTCCGACATCCAGTCTTGGATGAGCCTCAATTTCCTCCATTGTCTTCGTCCCCGCCACAAACTCAGTTCCCTAGCCACCGATTCCACCCCCCTTCCTGGCCACTGTCTCAGGCTGAACCAGACTGTTCGCAACTCCAGCGTCCAACCCTGAGCTGAGCTTCTGACCCCATATCTTCTCCATCACAAAGACCACCTCCGTAACTTCGCCCGTCTCCTGCTTCAAGTTATCTGCTGCTGAAACCCTCATCCATGTTTTTGTTGCCTCCAGACTCAACCAATGCTTCCCTGGCTGCCACCCCACCCCCCCCCCCCTCCCCCATCCCCCATCTTCCAACCTCCATAATCTTCAGCTCATCCAAAACTCTGCATCCCATATCCTAACTCGCACAAAGTCCCATTCACCCATCACCTCTGTGCTCGCTGACCTACATTGGCTGCCAGTTCAGCAACACCTCAGTTTTCAAATTCTCATCCTTGTGTTCAAATCCCTCCATGCCCTCGGCACCTCCGTACCTCTGTAATGTCCTCCAGCCCCACAACCCTCCAAGAACTCAGCGTTCCTCCAACTTTGGCCTCTTATGCATCGCCCACTCCCTTCGTCCCGCCATCGGCGGCCGTGCCTTCGGCTGCCTGGGCCCTAAGCTCTGGAATTCCCTCCCTAAACCTCTCCGCCTCTCTCCTCCTTTAAGACGCTCCTTAAAATCTACCTCTTTGACCCAAGCTTTTGGTCACCTGTCCTGGTGTCTCCTTCTTTGGCTCAGTGCCAATTTATGTCTGATAACGCTGCTGTGAAGCGCCATGGGGACATTTTACCACGTTAAGGGCGCTATATAAATGGAAGTTGCTGTTGTTGTTGCAGGAGTGAGAACCTTCAGCAGACAAGGGGAGAAAAATTGGGGGGTATTTAAAAAAAAAATCCCTGACAAACTCACACAGGCACCAATACAGGGAAATAATTAAAATCCTTGTGTCTAACACAAGACAAAGTCACTTTCCCCACTTCATGACAGGAGCCGAGATCAGGACCTTTTTAGGGTCCAACCGAAACCCTGAAAGCGCCAATCCGCAGGAAGATTGATATCAGGTCAGGCCACAATTCCACCAGGACATAATCGCCCAATTTTAACACTCCGCCCTCAAAAAAAAAATAAGATGTGGTTTGATGAGAAACAAATGTGGAGGTGGAAGATCACCAATAATGGTTAAATAAACAAGCGACGTTTCAGGAAGTCAGTGCATTCTTGCACAGAGGGGCAATTGTGCCAAACTCCTTTTTCACTGTCACGTCGAGTGCACACGTCAACAAGTATTTTAGATTACAAAGTACAGAAAGAATTTCTTTTCAGAGTTGGAGGACGAGGGATGCGTTAGGAATCAAGAGTCATTTTGTTTTATAGTTGCATTCGGAAACCGTTCCCCCCAGTGGAAGACAGTTAATTAAAAATGCAGCACTGAGGGGAGTGGGGCCCTTGAGAGCTGTTTGCATTGAGGACCAACTATGCCATAGCTCCTCCGGGCCACTAGGTGGAACCCTCATGGTGATAGTGCCTCTCACTAACTTTTTGACATGGGCCACGCTCCAAACCAATGTCCTCCCTAGTGGCCATTCTCAAAAAACACTGCAACAGGACACACCACAGAGTGGTGGGATGTGGCTGTGTACCGACGATTCCCCGTACACTCCTTTCAGTCAGGGAGTTGCCAAGTGGAGGCCAGACAGGGACCTACAGTTCTGTTAAAATAAGACTCTTTCACTTGCTGTAGGGTATGGCTCTACTTCCTAATGGGATCCGATGGCCTTCTTTTTCCTGAGAGCAAGAGGAGGCCAGGGAACATGACTCAATTGCAGCGGAGTCAAAGTCCCACCGTTGGGGCCCCCCATGAATTGAGGCTCTCAAGTTGCATGAAGCAGGATCTGACAGGGGCCACAAGTCAAGCTGAGGTGGACCACAAGTGGTCTCAGGGCTGGATTATTAGGACCTTTCAAGGTCTAATGGGATGGTTGACTGTTGGAGGTAGGAAAAGAGGAGGTTACATATAAATGGATAACTATTATATGACTGCCACTTATTTGCTTGTTTATCTGTTGTTCAACAAATTAGCTTAATTTGAACTTGAAAAGAGATCTGAAGCTGTGATGCTCTATTTGTTCATTGAAGGTGAGATAGACCCTGACATAAGAAAACTACTAGGCACTTGGTCTAAGTGTTAAACAAGCTTTAATCAACTGTTTTACAACATGGAAATCTAGTTGTGTCCTTCACTAGTTCCTGTTAAAGAATGTCCTGAGCAAGCTGGACCCATGCCCGAGTATTTATACTCTCCCTGGACAGCGCCACCAGCAGACCGCCCAGTATTATTTCATAAGTCATTTCCACATGAATGACAAGATTCATGTCAGACCCCATAAAGGTAAAGGATCCGTTGAGTAGCTGGAAGCAATGAATAGACAAGCTTTTCTCTTTGTTCTCCTGAGTGTGTTAATTAGTACCTCAAGGCCAAGATAGAATCATAGAATAGTACAGCACAGAAGGAGGCCATTCGGCCCATCGAGTCTGCGCCGGCTCTTTCGAAGAGCAATCCAGTTAGTCCCACTCCCCCCCGCTCTTTCCCCATATCCCTGCAATTGTTTTCTCCTTCAAGTATTTATCCAATTCCTTTCTGAAGGCGACTATTGAATCTACAACAATAAAAAGAGAAAATGCTGGAAATACTCAGCAGGTCAGGCAGGCAGCATCTGTGGGGAGAGAAACAGAGTTAACGTTTCAGGTCGATGACCCTTTGTTAGAACCTCCAGTTCTGACGAAGGGTCATCGACCTGAAACGTTAACTGTGTTTCTCTCTCTACAGATGCTGCCTGACCGGCTGAGTATCTCCAGCATTTTCTCTTTTTATTTCAGATTTCTAGCATCTGCAGTATTTTGCTTTTCTGTTGAATCTACTATGTCAGTGGTGATGCCAACATCGCCTTGGCCTGCAGGGGAGCACACGTTAGAGGATGAAAAGTGGATTCTAACCACAATAGTGTTCGCAGTATAAAACAGTGCACCAATGTTGAAAGGCGTCAAAGATATGAATGAGGTAAACCAGTAATTAGTGGATATAAGAACATAAGAAATAGGAGCAGGAGTAGGCCAATTGGCCCCTCGAGCCTGCTCCGCCATTCAATAAGATCATGGCTGATCTGATCCTAACCGCCAATCTGCTATCACAGAACCATCTCCTGAACCTAACAGAATTGGACACACGAAATAGGAGCAGGATCAGGCTACACGGCCCCTGGGCCCGCTACGCTACCCACAGGGCCATGACCGATCCGAACCTAGACTCATGTCCAAATTCCTGCCCACTCCCCGTAACCCTTAATTCCCTTTACTTCTAGGAAACTGTCTATTTCTGTTTAAAATTTATGTAATGATGTAGCTTCTACAGCTTTTTGGGGCAGCATATTCCATGGACCTACCACCCTCTGAGTGAAGTAGTTCCTTCTCATCTCAGTTTTGAAAGAGCAGCCCCTTATTCTAAGACTATGCCCCCTAGTTCTAGTTTCACCCATCATCGGGAACATCCTCCCCACATCCACCCGATCCAACCCCTTCACAATCTTATATGTTTCAATAAGATCGCCTCTCATCATAGAATCATAGAATGTTACCGCACCAAACAAAGGAGGCCATTCTGCCCATCGTGCCTGTGCCGGCTCTCTGAAGGAGCTGTCCAATGCCCAATGCCTCTTTCCCCCTAGCTCAGAATTTTTTTTTCCTTTTCCAGTATTTACCCAATTCCCCTTTTGAAAGTTACTATTGAATCTGCTTCCACCGCCCTTTCAGGCAGCGCGTTCCAGATCACCACAACTCGCTGCGTCAAAACAGTGTTTTCCTCGTGTCGCGCCAAGCTTACAGTTTAAAACCTGTAGCTGGTGAAAGAAAGGGAAGACTGAGAGAGGTAAGGAGTTGCAGAGTTGTGAAGAAAGTATGAGCTGATCTGCGTGAGCCACATAGGTGCAAACTGGTCTCACGAGCCAAAACTAAAAATTAAATCAGCTCCCCAATTGAGATCTAATAGAAAGGCCATCGACCTGAAACGTTAACTGTTTCTCTCGCCACAGATGCTGCCTGACCTGCTGAGTATTTCCAGCATTTTTTGTTTTTATTTAAGATCTAATAGAGGGTCTTTAATATTATGAAGGGGTTTCGATAGGGTAGATATAGAGACGATGTTTCCACTTGCGAACGAGACCAAAACTGAGCGGGCCCATAAATATAAGATAGTCACTAATAAATCCAACAGGGAATTCAGGAGCAAGGTCTTCACCCAGAGAGTGGTGAGAATGTGGAACTCACTACCAGAGGGAGTGGTTGAGGAAAATAGCGTAGATGCATTCAAGGGAAAACTAGATAAGCACATGAGGGAGAAAGAAACAGAAGGATATGTTGATGGGGTGAGGTGAAGAGGGGTGGGCGGAGGCTGGTGTGGAGCATAAACACCGGCACGGACCAGTTGGGCCAAATGGCCTGTTTCTGTGTCGTAAATTAGTTTAGCGTCTTTCAGATGAGACGTTAAACCGAGGCCCCGTCTGCTCTCTCAGGTGGACGTAAAAGATCCCATGGCCACTATTTTAAGGAAGCGCTAGGCAGTTCTCCCCGGTGTCCTGGGGCCAATATTTATCCCTCAACCAACATAACAAAAAACAGATTACCTGGTCAGTATCACATTGCTGTTTGTGGGAGCTTGCTGTGCGCAAATTGGCTGCCGCGTTTCCTACATTACAACAGTGACTACACTTCAAAAAGTACTTCATTGGCTGTAAAGCGCTTTGGGACGTCCGGTGGTCATGAAAGGCGCTACAGAAATGCAAGTCTCTCTCTCTCTTAAATAGTTTGTAATATGAGCGGATGAAGACGTGCATACTCATGGATCTCGGTGTTTCCATTTAATCTTCATTCCCGGTGAGACTTCAGCCCTAAGAAACTCCCAGCCCCCCACAATTCGCAACAGGGCGCGTCAAAATGAGCAAGAAGTGCGCAATGCCAAGCAGATCTCCGTTGCCCGAGCTTGGTGAAGCCCACCGCTGGCACTTCCCAGAATTTGAGACGGGAAGAGCGCTCCACTTCCCAAAGCTAGCCTCTCGCAGCTTCATGAGAGAGAAAAAAAAAACAAGGGTTAAAAGAAACGGTTTAGCATGTGGAAGTCCTCACTGTTGTTTGGGGGGAGCTCTGGGCTGGGCGGGAATGTGTGTACGATTGTGTATGGAGGAAGGTTAGGGTATGGTTGAAACTGCAAACTGTTCAAGTAGTTATAGACCAGTTAATACAATGTAAATAGTTTGAGGCGCTGCAGTTTGAAGTTACCAAGCAATTTCTAAGCACCCCCTGCTGGTTGTCCATGATGGTGAACTGTATTACTAACTCATCTGGAAGTGCTTAGTGTTGAAACTTTAGAAATCTTTACAATGAATCACTGGTGAAATGTACATTGCCTTGAAATTTCATGGAAATCTATTTCGAACCATGTGCGTCGTCTGTTTAAGTAGCCCATGTGACTCATGTGTCAGAGAGTCCTTTCCTCTATTTGTTTCCTCACATCTGGGAATGTTATTTTCCTGGAAAAATGCACACCTCGGTAAAAGCTAAACTAATATTCCACATGCTTGAGAAGGAGCAGTGATTGTTTGACGGTGCAAAGCCAGCGGCATTGGCTGACAGCTTCTCCGAGAACTTGCAGTTCTAGAGTCCCAAAGTGCTCCCTCGCCGACAAATCACTTTCGAAGTGCAGTCACTGCTGTTCTGTGGGCAAACGCAGCAACCAATCTGTGCACGGCAAGGCCCCGTCAAACATGAAATGAGATGAATGACCGGATCATATGTTTCTGTTGTGGCTGGTCAGCTGTGGCTCAGTGGGCAGCACTCTCTCGCCTCTGAGTCAGAAGGTTGTGGGTTCAAATCCCACTCCAGGGACTTGAGCACATAAATCTAGGCTGACACTCCCAGTGCAGTGCTGAGGGAGTGCTGCACTGTTGGAGGTGCCGTCTTTCGGATGAGACGTTAAACCGAGGCCCCCGTCTGCCCCCTCAGGTGGACGTATAAGATCCCACGGCACTATTTCGAAGAAGAGCAGGGGAGTTATCCCCGGTGTCCTGGCCAATATTTATCCCTCAATCCACATAACAAAAACAGATTATCTGGTCATTACCACATTGCTGTGTGTGGGAGCTTGCTGTGCACAAATTGGCTGCCACGTTTCCTACATTACAACAGTGACTACACTTCAAAAGTACTTCATTGGCTGTAAAGCGCTTTGAGAGGTCTGGTGGTCGTAGAAAGGCGCTATAGAAATGCAAGTCTTTCTTTCTTTGTTGACTTTCCCTGAGGGAAGATGTTGGCCAGGACACTGGAAGAACTGTCTTGTCCGTCTCCGAATGGTGCTGTCGGTTTTCTCCCATCCAGCTGAGTTGGCAGGCAAGGGCCCGGGCTTAACGCCTCATTTGAAAGACATTGCAGCACTCCCTCTGTACTGCACTGAAGCGTCAGCCTAGATTACATGTACGGTAGTCTTTCCCACAAAGGGTCATCTGTAACTCTCTCCCCTAAAAGGCTGCGGATGTTGAGGGACAATTGGAGCTTTAAGACTGAGATCAAAAGGTTTTTTTGTTACATTAGGGTATCAATGACTAGGGGGTATAGATTTAAAGTAAATTGGTTGAAGGATTAGAGGGGAATTGAGGAGAACTTTCTGGATATGCACTTGAAGTGCCATAACCTACTTGGCTACAATCTACAGGGCTACGGACCAAGAGCTGGAAAGTGGGATTAGGCTGGAGAGCTCTTTTTCGGCCGGCACAGACACGATGGGCCAAATGGCCTCCTTCTGTGTCTTAAATTTCTATGATTCTATCAAGGGATATGGAGCAAAGGCGGGTAAAGGGAGCTGATTTGCAGATCAGCCATGATCTAATTGAATGGCAGAGCAGGCTCGAGGGGCTGAATGGCCTGTTTCTGGGCCTAACGTTCTCATGTTCCTATGGGCCAAGTTTCCCACTCCAGATTAGTATTAGTGGGGAAATCTAGTTGTGAAACGGAGTGATCAGGGGATGCCAATCTTGAGTTCTGAAGCCTGTGGATTGTTGGAGGAAGGGAAGATTGAAGAGCGTGAGGAGTTCCACTGAGGAACTGGGAAAGAAAAAGGAGGCGATGAATCTGGATTTCAGCACAGAGGAGACAGAGAGGAGGAGTGTGGGATAGGATATGTACAGCTGAAATGGAACAAGAGACGAGAGCACAGACGAGTAGTACTGATAAAATAGAGAGAGAGAGACAAGATGAGAGGGTTGTCCTATGAGGAGAGATTGAGTGGATTGGGCCTGTACTCTCTGGAGTTTAGAAGAATGAGAGGTGATCTCATTGAAACATACAAGATTCTGAGGGGGATTGACAGGGTAGATGCTGAGAGGTTGTTTCCCCCTGGCTGGAGTGTCTAGAACTAGGGGGCATAGTCTCAGGATAAGGGGTCGGCCTTTTAAGACTGAGATGAGGAGGAATTTCGTCACTCGGAGGGTGGTGAATCTTTGGAATTCTCTATGCCAAAGGGCTGTGGATGCTGATTTGTTGAGTATATTCAAGGCTGAGATAGATAGACTTTTGGACGCTAGGGGAATCGAAGGATATGGGGATCGGGCGGGAAAGTGGAGTTGAGGTCAAAGATCAGCCATGATCTTATTGAATGGCGGAGCAGGCTCGAGGGGCCGTATGGCCGACTCCTGCTCCTAATTCTTATGTTCGTATGTTAGATAGAATTTTATACATAGAACGTACAGCACAGAAACAGGCCATTCGTCCCAACTGACCAATGCTGGTGTTTACGCTCCGCACGAGCCTCCTTGCACCCTTCTTTATCTCATCCTATCAGCATAATCTATTCCTTTCTCCCTCATGTGATTATCTAGCTTCCCTTTAAATGCATCAATGAGGAAGGGAAGGGAGAGAGGCTGGAAGTGAGAGAGAGAGAGAGAGAGACCACCTGTCAGATGACAAGCTTTACCTTGCAATCTGTTTGGTTCTGTTCTCTCAGATTGATCTCAAACACACCCTCTTTTCCACACTCCCCTCACAACCCCACCATGCAGACAGTATTGTACAGCCTCGGACTCCAAACAAACACAATCCATCCCATGCGTAGCCCCTTTGGCTGCCCCCCACCCCCCTCCTCCCCCCAGGCTCGCTCACTCCACAGGCCCTGGTCGTCCACGGCAACGAGAGCCTCTTCACTTACCTTTAAACCTGTCGGGAATTTTTCCCGGTTTTCTTTTTTTCTTCTCTTTACTGGGGGCGGGGGGAGTCCGAAAAAGAGAGAACTTTTAAAGAGGAGCGGCATGGGGGTGAAAGGGAAAGCCATGGGATCGAGTCAGACAAGCAGCTGAAAAAAGAGTGCTTCAGCCGGGAGGGCTGTGCCAAGGGGGAACATCTGGGGCTCGGATGTTGCATGTGTCATGCATTTTGTGAATGTGTATCATTACATATCAGCCATGGCTGGGTCAGAAGCAAAGGAAAATTACCTTGACAAAATAATATTTTGAACAATGGGTTTCTTTGAAGAGGAAAAAAAATTCTGTCGTTTTTCTCAGTAAACGCTCACCAGCCAGACAGCAGTTATGTTACCGCACTCCATTATCATTCCTTCTCTCATTGAACACGTAACTATCTTGTATATATGAAAGCATCTCTACCGGGAATGTGTTCAGAGGATGGGGGGGTGGGGGGGGTGGGAGAGGTGGGAGGAGGGAAGGGGGAGGGTGGTTCTCACAATCAGCTGCCCCATGGGAGACTGGTGGAAAGCCCGTTAGCACATGTCTCCAGGGTTTGCGCCCAAGCTCTTCACTCAAAAGATGGTGAGTCTTTGGAATTCCCTGCCCCAGAGGGCTGCAGATGCTCAGTCGTTGAATCATAGAATCGTTAGAAAGTTACAGCATGGAAGGAGGCCATTTCGGCCCATCGTGTCCACGCCGGCCAACAAAGAGCTATCCAGCCCAATCCCACTTCCCAGCTCTTGGTCCGTAGCCCTGCAGGTTAGAGCATCCCAAGTGCACATCCAAGTACTTTTTAAATGTGGTTAGGGTTCCTGCCTCTACCAGCCTTTCAGGCAGTGAGTTCCAGACTCCCACAACCCTCTGGATGAAGAAATTTCCCCTCAAATCCCCTCTAAACCTTCCACCAATTACTTTAAATCTGTGCCCCCTGGTTTTTGACCCCTCTGCTAAGGGAAATAGATCCTTTCTATCCACTTTATCTGGGCCCCTCATAATTTTATACACCTCAATAAGGTCTCCCCTCAGCCTCCTCTGTTCCAAGGAAAACAAACCCAGCCTATCCAGTCTTTCCTCATAGCTAAGATTCTCTACTCCCAGCAACATCCTTGTAAATCTCCTCTGTACCCTCTCTAGTGCAATCACATCCTTCCTGTAATGTGGTGACCAGAACTGCACGCAGTACTCTAGCTGAGGCCTAACTAGTGTTTTATACAGTTGAAGCATAACCCCCCCTGCTCTTGTATTCTATGCCACGGCTAATAAAGGCAAGCATTCCATATGCCTTCTTAACCACCTTATCTACCTAGCCTGCTACCTTCAGGGATCTGTGGACATGCACTCCAAGGTCCCTTTGTTCCTCTACACTACTCAGAGTCCTACCATTTAATGTGTATTCCCTTTCCTTGTTAGCCCTCCCCAAATGCATTACCTCACACTTCTCCGGATTGAATTCCATTTGCCACTGTTCTGCCCAGCTGACCAATTTATTGATATCTCCCTGCAGTCTACAGCTTCCTTCTTCAGTATCAACCACACAGCCGATTTTAGTATCATCTGCAAACTTCTTAATCATACCCCCTATATTCAAGTCTAGATCATTGATATATACCACAAAAAGCAAGGGACCTAGTACTGAGCCCTGCGGAACCCCACTGGAAACAGCCTTCCAGTCACAAAAACACCCATCAACTATTACCCTCTGCTTCCTGCCTCCGAGCCAGTTTTGAATCCAGCTTGACACTTTGCCCTGGATCCCATGGGCTTTTAACTTCGTGACCAGTCTGCCATGTGGAACCTTATCAAAAGCCTTGCTAAAGTCCATATACACTACATCAAACGCACTACCCTGATCTACCCTCCTTGTTACCTTCTCAAAAAATTCAATCAAGTTTGTCAGACACGACCTTCCCTTAACAAATCCGTGCTGACTATCCTTGAGTATATTCAAGACTGAGATCGATAGATTTTTGGACTCTAGGGGAATCAAGGGATATGGAGATCGGGCGGGAAAAGTGGAGTCGAGGTCGATGATCAGCCATGATCTTATTGAATGGTGGAGCAGGCTCGAGGGGCCGAATGGCTGACTCCTGCTCCTAATTCTTATGTTATGCCGCCTGATTGGGAATTACCGGCGCTTGTATCCACGCGCAATTCCTTTCAGTTTTTTCCATTATAAATTTCCCGCGTCCACACTTATGATGGGAGCTGTCTATGTAAACTTGTCACGCTAGAATTACAACCTCCCCCCCCCCCCCCCCCCCCCCCCCAGTGGAAGTGCTGGAGCGCCACCATTGGGAGGTGGTGGCAATTACAGCGTGACGAGTTGACATAGCCTGTTTCCATTCTAAATGTGGACACAGGAGGGCCCACCCTTCCCCACCATTTGAGGCCAAATAGGCAGCTCCCCGGATTGAAGCCTTGAGATCAAGGCCGAGGCGGCTGCCAGCCGGGTACGTTGCGAAGGGAAGGTCGCGGTCACGAAGGCTGGAGGTCCTGGGGCGCCAGCGGGCCCAGATTATTTTTGTGGGCCTGGAGGAGCAAATAAATTAACACTGACCTTTAGCCGGCCTCTTCGGTTCCATCGCCCGTCATAGGACCCCGATTTCCATATTCAAAGGGACCCTATCACCTGAGCCAGGCGGGCTCTTTGGACACCTGGCCCTTTTAAAATGGGCTAACGGGAGCGGTGAGGCCACCCACCCTATTTTGAGGACGTTACCGCCCCGTTAACGCCAGGCGAAGGCAGGCAAAATGGACCCCATTCAGTTAGCTCAATCCTCCATGAACGGTTCAGATGCCAGGTCAGGTACAGGGTGATGAAGCCGCCTTTATTCGGCAGTGCCAACTTACTTTGGCTGGAGAACCGCACGGAGTTGTGGGTTGAGCCCCAATCCAGGCCTTGAGGACCGTAACGTCAGCTGGCCGGGGGGAGTGCCAGCTTCTCAGAGCAGCAGACGCGAAGCCAAGGCTGCATCAACCTGTTCTGGTGGCTCAGTTGGGAGTTAAAGATCCCACAACACTAATCGAAGAAGAGCAGAGAGTTCTCCCAGTGTCTTGGACAACATTCATCCCTCCACATGCTGTTATGTAGGAAAACAAGTAGCCAATTTGTACATAGCAAGACCCCACAAACAGCAACGGGATGGTTGAATACTATTAAAAATAGATTAACTGTTCATTCATCTCATTGCCGTTCGTGGGATCGTGCTGTGTGTATAATGGCAGCATGTTTGTCTCCATAGCAACAGTCAGTGAACTTCAAAATAATTCGTTGTATATGAAGCTCTCTGACGAATGTTTATCCCTCAAAGAACATCACAAATGACCTGGTCATTATCACATGGGAGCTTGCTGTGCGCAAATTGGATGCTGCGTTTCCTACACAACAGTGACTACATCCGATGGATGGCCCTATTAGAAGGAGGACAAGGCAGTTCTCCCAGAGTCCTGGCCAACATTCCTCCCTCAAGCAAAGTCAACCTTGCATTTATATAGTGCCTTTCACGACCACCAGACGTCTCAAAGTGCTTTACAGCCAATGAAGTACTTTTTTAAGAGTATAGTCTCTGTTGTAATGTGGGAAATACAGCAGCCAATTTGTCCACAGCAAGCTCCCACAAACAGCAATGTGATAATGCCCAGTGAATCTGTTTTTGTTATGTTGATTGAGGGATAAATACTGGCTGGGACACCTCCCCTGCTCTTCTTCAAAATAATGCCACGGGATCTTTTACGTCCACCCGAGAGAGCAGACAGGGCCTCGGTTTAACGTCTCATCCGAAAGACGGCACCTCCGACAGTGCAGTGCTCCCCCAGGACTGCACTGGGAGTGTCAGCCTAGCTTTATGTGCTCGAGTCTCTGGAGCGGGACTTGAACCCACAACCTTCTGACTCAGAGGCGAGTGTGCTACCCACTGAGGCACAGCTGACAGTTGATCTGAAACAGATTATCTGCACATTGCTGTTTGTGGGAGCTTGCTGTGCGCAAATTAGCTGCCGTTTTTCCAACATTACAACAGTGACCGCACTTCAAAAGTACTTCATAGGCTGTAAAGCGCTTTGAGACGTCCTGAGGCCGTGAAAGGGGTTGGATAAGTGCAAGCCTTTGCTTTCTTCCTTTTAAATCCATCCTTAAAGTACTTCACTGAAACTTACAGAGATGGAATGCGTGATAGGAAACAGCTGTACATGAGGTTACATTTGACTGGTGGAGAAGCCCTTGTGACTGGCTCACAACTTTGTGTCCATGGGTTTAGAGGATCTCGCGGCTTGTGGAATGAAACCACACATTGCTTGTGACATTTAGATAAGGCACACTCAATGGTAACCATTAATACTTAGTTCACTAATGGTTTGGACGCATGCCTCAGTCTATTGAATAGATTCCATATGCGACCATTTTCCCACCATTGTGTTTGTAGATGGTTCTAGGTCATATCTAAAAGAACCTCAAGCAGCAACCGGAGGGGAATGCAGGTCACGTGTCATCTGAACCGTGTGGTTACATTACAGTCTTCTTAGGCAGTCCCTCGGAACCGAGGATGACTTGCTTCCACACTAAAAATGAGTTCTCAGGTGACTGATGAGTCCAATGCGGGACCTACAGTCTCTGTCACAGGTGGGGCAGACGGTGGTTGAAGGGGCGGGCGGGTGGGCTGCTTGGGTTGACGTGCGTTCCTTGCGCTGCCTGCGCTTGGCTTCCGCTTGCTCCCGGCGAAGAGACTCGAGGTGTTCGGCGCCTTCCCGGATGCTTCTCCTCCACTTTGTGCGGTCTTGGGCCAGGGATTCCCAGGTGTCGGTGGGGATGTTGCACTTTTTCAAGGAGGCTTTGAGGGTGTCCTTGAAGTGTTTCCTCTGCCCACCTGGGGCTCTCTTGCCGTGTCGGAGCTCCGAGTAGAGCGCTTGTTTTGGGAGTCTCATATCGGGCATGCAAACGATGTGACCCGTCCATCGGAGCTGATCGAGCGTGGTCAAAGCTTCGGTGCTGGAGATGTTGGCCTGAACATTACAGTAATGCTATCGACTCTCACACATTACCAAGAGTGGCCATGCCAGCCCCTGTCTATCCGAAGGCAAGCGGAGATTCCCGATTCACAGCGTCGTGAACCCACTGAGCCCGTTCCCCATGTCCAGGAGCTCGTGCCGCGACATTAAAAGTTGCGTCATGACGCGAGGGCCTGTAGCTCAGAGGGGCGGGCTCTGCATCGCTCCCCGGCCAGAGCTCAGATCCATCTCCATCTCTTCTAGTTCTAGTGCAATCCCTGTGTCTCAGCTCTCCTTTGAGCCCATTGGAGGACACACGAGTGCCTGGTTGGCCAAAGCAGCCTTCAACCGGCCTATGGGAGAGCAGAGACAGAAGTTGGCCTAAAGACAGGAGATCCACACACAGAGGTGGGTCTGACGTTGCTCTCTCAAAACCTGGGTAAATTGTAAAAGCGCCTGAAGAGAAAGACAGGTTAATGTTTCAGATGGAACGGTTCAACTGAATTTCCTGCTTTTTCTGTTTTAGGGTTTTTCTTTTTATTGCAAAGAACAATTATCTCAAGATGCCCACCCCTCGCATGTTAAACACCATTTCCCAGCAAGAGGACAGCCTACCCTCGGGTCTCTGCCAATGGACAGCCTGTTCACAGGCCTCTGCCAATGGACAGCCTGTTCACAGGCCTCTGTCAATGGACAGCCTGTTCACAGGCCTCTACCAATGGACAGCCTGCTCACAGGCCTCTGCCAATGGACAGCCTGTTCACAGGCCTCTGCCAATGGACAGCCTGCTCACAGGCCTCTGCCAATGGACAGCCTGTTCACAGGCCTCTGCCAATGGACAGCCTGCTCACAGGCCTCTGCCAATGGACAGCCTGTTCACAGGCCTCTGCCAATGGACAGCCTGCTCACAGGCCTCTGCCACTGGACAGCCTGTTCACAGGCCTCTTCCAATGGACAGCCTGTTCACAGGCCTCTGTCAATGGAAGCCTGCTCACAGGCCTCTACCAATGGACAGCCTGTTCATAGGCCTCTGCCAATGGACAGCCTGCTCACAGGCCTCTGCCAATGGACAGCCTGTTCACAGGCCTCTACCAATGGACAGCCTGCTCACAGGCCTCTGCCAATGGACAGCCTGTTCACAGGCCTCTGCCAATGGACAGCCTGTTCACAGGCCTCTGCCAATGGACAGCCTGTTCACAGGCCTCTACCAATGGACAGCCTGCTCACAGGCCTCTGCCAATGGACAGCCTGTTCACAGGCCTCTGCCAATGGACAGCCTGCTCACAGGCCTCTACCAATGGACAGCCTGCTCACAGGCCTCTGCCAATGGACAGCCTGTTCACAGGCCTCTGCCAATGGACAGCCTGCTCACAGGCCTCTGCCAAGGGACAGCCTGCTCACAGGCCTCTGCCAATGGACAGCCTGCTCACAGGCCTCTGCCAATGGACAGCCTGCTCCCAGGCCTCTGCCAATGGACAGCCTGCTCACAGGCCTCTGCCAATGGACAGCCTTCTTGTAGGCCTCTTGATGGCCCACCCTTTGTTGCCCAAAAGAAGCATAGGGTAGGGTTGCCAACCCATCCTGGAGTCTCCCACAATAGATTGATCTACATAAGCCATTTAAGTCTGAGATGAGGAGGAACTTCTTCACTCAGAGGGTTGTGAATCTTTGGAATTCTCTACCCCAAAGGGCTGTGGATGCTGAGTCGTTGAGTATATTTAAGGCTGAGATCGATAGAATTTTGGACTCTAGGGGAATCAAGGGATATGGGGATCGGGCGGGAAAGTGGAGTTGAGGTAGAAGATCAGCCATGATCTTATTGAATGGCGGAGCAGGCTCGAGGGGCCGAATGGCCGACTCCTGCTCCTATTTCTTATGTTCTTATGATCTCCTGGGCACTGCTGCTCGCAATTCGGGAAAGAAGTACTTTGCGATTGGGGTTGGCAGAACTTTGTGCCTGTGCCCTTCGACCTCCTCTGTAGTCGGTGCTCTGTATTCCCACTCCACCATCATGCTCGGTGCTCGTGGAGCCTGCCGGTCTTCTGGTTGTGCTGAATAGTGTGTCGCTGTGCCGACTCGAGCAGGAAAGTCTGGGGCTTGATAGCTGGTCTGTGCTGAGTTAACTGCATCTGAGCCACGAGTGATGTTGTCGTTGCGCTCAGCAATCAGGGAAGAAAAACAGCTCGGGATTCAGCTCTTTAGGAGGGAATTGGATAAATACTGGAAGAAGAAGAAGGAAAGTATTAAAGGATACAGAGGAAGAGAATAGAAATGGAATTGCAGTCGATAGTTTTGATGTGGAACTTGTATGAGCACAGGCACAATGGGACTGAACAGGCTTCTTGACTAGTGTCTGGTGACCCCTGCTGGAAAGAGAGAGTGTGTAACTGTGCGCATGCGTGTGTATGTGTGTGTGTGTGCATGTTCGCACGAGTGTGTGTGCATGTTCATGCGTGTGTGTGCGTGCGCACGCGCATGTTCATGCATGTGCGAATGTGCATGTTTGCGTGTGCGTGCGCGTGAGCATATGTACATGCGTGTGCGCGGTTGTGCGTGCTTGAATGTGTGCGTGCTCGTGTGTGCCTGTGTTTGTGTGCATGTGCGCGTGCTTGTGTTTGAGAAATGACGTCAGAATCGGACTCCCCCCGCCTCCCCCCACCCCCGCCCCGATAGTCGAACAGTCAACCAGCGTTGACTATCCAGCTTCGCTTCTAAAGAAACGTGCACGGGAACCTCTGTGGGCAAGAACGCTCAGAACCGTACCCCAGCCGGGAGTGAGCAACCTTCTGGTTGAGGGGGTGGGGGGGGGAGAGAGTAAAAGAAGAAAAAGAAACAGCTCTAAAATGATTCAGCAACTGTGGGGTTAAAGTGCGGCTCGTAGTAAATATCGGCGATGTTGAAAGAGATTTCCTTAAGCTGGTTCAGATTTCAGAAAAAAACTCTCGCGGGCCAAGATTAAAAGCTGGTTTTCATCCCTCCCTCCTCCATTTTTTTTTAACCCAAGTGTCAAACACACACAGTTTAAACTCTCAGCCGGCAACCCTTGTGGTCTTTGAGCTGTCGGGACAGCCAGAGTTTCTCGTAGCAGTACAGTAGAACTTCATGAATACTTAAGTATGTGTTGGCAGTGTCAGAGGCCTCCAGTGGAAGGCTTTGTGGGTGGGGAGAGCGAGAGAGAGAGAGAGAGCGAGCGAGAGGGAGAGAAAAAAAGTTTCTTGCTAGTGACAGTCACGTCTAGTCTGTCTGGTAACCCACGGCAACCAGACATGATGTAACACGAAGTTGAACTTGAACTTGAGGGGGGGGGGCGGGGGAGAGGTTGACGAGGAAACAATAGACCAGAGTAATCAATAAGGCACAGTTCGGGCCAAGGATTACTGAGCTGCACCAGAGTTACCTCTGCAGCATGTGGAAAGTCAGGAAAAGGAGGAATTAAGAGAAGAAAGGGAAGGGGAGGAGGGGGGGAGGTGGATTTAGCAGCTGTAAACAGCAGTCACACACGGAGGTGTGAAGGAATGTGCCGACTTTCCGGGCACAGCGTAGCGTTCTACCTTTCCTCAGCCTGCACGGGAAGCCAAAACAATGTGTGAACGCGCATCACCTGGGCCTGATTCACCATTAAAATCACCGGGACTTTAGTCAAGCTTTTTAACCCTCAGCCTGCCCTGGATCAATTCATTAGACTGGCTCGCTGCACTTTGTGGCCCTACAACCACCACCACGGTGACAACAACGTGCATTTACATCGCGCCTTTAACATAGAAAAACGTCCCGCGGCGTTTCAGACAAAATTTCGGCACATGAGATAACAGGACAGGTGACCAAAAGCTTGGTCAAAGAGCTTGGTTTTAAGCAGCGGCTTAAAAGGAGGGGAGAGAGAGAGTCGGTGGGGGGAGGGGGGGGGTTTCGGGAGGGAATCCCAGCGCTCAGGGCCTAGACGGCTGAAGGCACGGCCGCCAGTGGTGGAGCGACGAAGACCGGGGATGCTCAAGAGGCCAGAATTGGAGGAGCGCAGAGATCTGGGAGGGTTGTAGGGCTGGAGGAGTTAACAGAGGATAGGGAGGGGGCGAGGCCATGGAGGGATTTGAAAACAAGGATGTCGGTATAAAAAGAAAGAACTTGAAACTTATACGGGGCAGGACGTCCCAAAGTACTTCACAGCCAATGAATGAATTGCTCAACCTCAGCTGACAGCTCCTCCCCTGTTTGGATACAGTAAAACCTGTCAAGGTTTGATAGAGTAGACATAGAGAAGATGTTTCCACTTACAGGCAAGACCAGAACTAGGAGCCATGAATATAAGATAGTCACTAATAAATCCAATAGGGAATTCAGGAGAAACTTCTTTACCCAGAGAGAAAGAAAGAAAGACTTGCATTTCTATAGCGCCTTTCACGACCACCGGACGTCTCAAGGCGCTTTACAGCCAATGAAGCACTTTTTGAAGTGTAGTCACTGTTGTAATGTGGGAAACACCGCAGCCAATTTGTGCACAGCAAGCTCCCACAAACAGCAATGTGAAAATGACCAGATCATCTGTTTTTGTTATGTTGGTTGAGGGATAAATATTGTCCCCAGGACACCGGGGAGAACTCCCCCTGCACTTCTTTGAAATAGTGGCCGCCCGAGAGAGCAGACGGGGCCTCGGTTTAACGTCTCATCCGAAAGACGGCACCTCCGATAGTGCAGCGCTCCCTCAGTACTGCACTGGGAGTGTCAGCCTAGCTTTATGTGGTGAGAATGTGGAACTCGCTACCACAGGGAGTGGTTGAGGCGAATAGCAAAGATGCATTCAAGGGGAAGCTAGATAAACACATGAGGAAGAGAGGAATAGAAGGTTATACTGATGGGGTGAGATGAAGTAGGGTGGGAGGAGGCCCGTGTGGAGCATAAACACCGGCATAGACCCGTTGGGCCGAATGGCCTGTTTCTGTGCTGCAGATACTTTGGAATACTTTCTAATTAACCTGGTTTGATGTTTGCTTGAGATCTTTGCCCTTGAATTGACTCAAAGACCAGCTGTTAGAACTGGTTTCAGCCAATCAAATGCCACTTTTTTTAGATTGGTTTGATGGATGGTGGGAGCAGGGAGCTGGAACAACAGGTTAGCGAAGGATTTGAAACTTAATAAAATGAAAAGGGGAGTATGTGGAAAAGAGAATTTTATATTTAGAAAACAGGTAAAGCCACAGTTAGCATTTTTTTTAAAACACACAAAAAAAATAAGGAAGGGAATAGAATTGGAGGGATTTAACAGGCAGAATTAATAAAACAGAAAGAAAGAACTTGCTTTCTATAGCGTCTTTCACGACCTCAGGACTCCCCAAAAGCCAGTGAAGTACTTTTGAAGTGTAGTCATTGTTGTAATCCAGGAAACGTGGCAGCTAATTTGCGCACAGCAAGATCCCACAAACAGCAGTGTGAAAATGACCAGCTTAATCTGCTTTTAGTGATGTTGATTGAGGGTTAACTACTGGCCAGGACACCGGGGAGAACTCCCCCCTGCTCAAAGTAATGCTGTGTGATCTTCAACGTCCACCTGAGAGGGCAGACGGGGCCTCGGTTTAAACGTCTCATCCGAAACTCGGCACCTGCGACTGAGGGAGTGCAGGCCTAGATTGTTGCGCTCACGTCTCTGGAGTGGGGACTTAGAACCCACACCCTTCTGACTCAGAGGCCAGAGAGTGCTGCCCACTGAGCCAGGGCTGAATGCAGGCGATTCTATCCCTGATATTCCAGAGGAAGTTATTGCAAAGATGAGAGCATACAATATCGGAGGGAATGTAGCCGTACGGATAGATAGTTAGCTGGAGGACAGAATGCAAAGACTAGGAGGAAATGGTACAATGCGGATAGTCGACGTCCAGGGGTCTGTGCTGGGACCTCTTGTGTTTCCATTTATATAAATGATATGTGGATGTCGGCATAAGGGGAACGATATAGAAAGTTGCACTTGTTCTTCTGTTCAATACCACAGGAGATCGATTAGTAATATATTAAAAGTCTTGAGTATAGCAAAGAGAGAGAGAGAATCGAGAATCACCAAATTATTGTAGCAATTTATTTAAAGGGAAACCTCTACTTCATTTATTTAAAGGGGCATCGTTAGTTCATTTATTTAAAGGGGCATCGTTAGTTCATTTATTTAAAGGGGTACCACTACTTCATTTACTTAAATGGGCATCGTTAGTTCATTTATTCAAAGGGGTACCACTACTACATTTATTTAAAGGGGCATCATTACTTCATTTACTTAAATGGGCATCGTTAGTTCATTTATTCAAAGGGGTACCACTACTACATTTATTTAAAGGGGCATCGTTAGTTCATTTATTTAAAGGGACTCACTACATTCATTTAAAGGGGCACCAGTACTTCATTTATTTAAAGGGGTACAGCTACTTGCCAAACCTTTTATTGTTTAAGTGTGGAGAAATACCACACTCCTGTTCATCACAGTGAAAGACCACACAAGTCACACGGTGAAGAGCTTCCAATATTGCAATTTGGCACAAAAACAAGAATTGTTCAAACACTCACAAAGCGAAGCCTTTTATAAATTTACGTTTCCGAAGAGTTCAGCTCATCCACTTTGTCACCCCCCTCCCCCCCCCTTCTCCCATCCTCTCCTGAAATTGTAGAATCGCGCTGGGGAAGTAGTTCCAAAGGTGCTGGCACCTCTTATGGGAAAATATCTAGGAAGAGGAGGAGACTATTTAGCCCCTCGAGCCTGTTCCGCCATTCAGTGAGATCATGGCTGATCTGCGACCTCACCCACCCAAGTGCCATTTTGTTTTTAATCATATGAGCCTGGATAGTGAGTGTCAGGAGGCTATTTCACTGTGGCGGCACCACAGTCAAGCCCGATCCTATCCTCCTCCAGCATCCAAACACGTGCAGCTTCCAGTCACTGGACAGACATCAGGTGCAAGGAAGCCTGATTTTTTTTGAATGCCTCAAAGGTCCTGAGGCCAATTGGAGTACTCCTACCGCTGTCCAGAGACCAGGGACTGAACCTCGGACCTTTGTGGTGTGTATGGCTCAGTACCACTCTGGGCAATTAGGATTGCCAACCCTCCAGGATTGGCCTGGAGTCTCCAGGAATTGAGGATTAATCTCCAGGATACTGCTGGGAGCAACACCCGGGAGAGAAATCATTGGGGCATTAAAAAATAGTGTTTCTAAAAAAAAATTAATTGAACACTTTACCAACTTGCCTGGATGAGTGCAGCTCCAACAACACTCAAGAAGCTCGACACCATCCAGGACAAAGCAGCCCGCTTGATCGGCACCCCATCCACCACCTTAAACATTCACTCCCTCCACCACCGGTGCACCGTGGCTGCAGTGTGTACCATCTACAAGATGCACTGCAGCAACTCGCCAAGGCTTCTTCGGCAGCACCTCCCAAACCCGCGACCTCCACTGCCTAGAAGGACAAGGGCAGCCGGCGCATGGGAACACCACCACCTCCAAGTTCCCCTCCAAGTCACACACCATCCTGACTTGGAAATATATCGGCCGTTCCTTCATCGTCGCTGGGTGAAAATCCTGGCACTCTCTCCCTAGCAGCGCTGTGGGAGCACCAACATTCATCGCTCAACTAACACCACCAAATACAGATTAACTGGTCACTTACCTCATTCGCTGTCAGTGGGGACCTTCCTCTGCTCAGATTGGCTGCTGTGTTTGCCTAAAAAAACAAATGATTGCATCTCCCATGTAATTCATCGGCTGCAAAGCGCTTTGGAACGGCCTGGGGAATGTGCTAAGGCGCTATATAAATGCACCAGCTGGACAAACAGCAGGATACTTCCCTGTGCCTTGTGCGTGTAGGCGGTGTGGTTTTAGCTAGTTGAACTCCAGCCCTCCCCCTACACGTATCGGAGGCTGGGTGGTGGGGGGAGGTGTGGGAGTCTCTGAGCCTTGGCTCTTGCCAACCTGGGCCTTGGTCCGCTGAGTTTACAGAGGTTGGGTTTTGTCCTCAAGAAGAGAGAGAGAGAGTAAACTCCATAAATGGAAACTACCAGACAACCCACTGGAAGGTGGGGATTCAGCCAGTGGCTCAGTGGGCAGCACCCTCGCCTCTGAGTCAGACGGTTGTGGGTTCAAGTCCCACTCCAGAGACTTGAGCACAAAAATCTAGGCCTGCACTCCCTCAGTACTGTCGGAGGTGCCGTCTTTTGGATGAGACATTAAACCGAGACCCCGTCTGCCCTCTCAGGTGGATGTAAAAGATCCCGCGGCCACTATTTCGAAGAGCAGGGGTGTTCTCCCCGGTGTCCTGGGGCCAATATTTATCCCACAATCAACATCGCTAAAACAGATTATCTGGTCACTATCACATTGCTGTTTGTGGGAGCTTGCTGTGCGCAAATTGGCAGCCGCGTTTCCCACATTACAACAGTGACTCCACTCCAAAAAAAAAGTAATAACAACAGAAAACGCTGGAAATACTCAGCAGGCCAGGCAGCATCCGTGGAGAGAGAAACAGAGTTAACGTTTCAGGTCGAAGACCTTTCGTCAGAACTCAGTACTCAGTACAGAAAAAAAGTACTTCATTGGCTGTAAAGCGCTTTGGGACGTCTGGTGGTCGTGAAAGATGCTATAGAAATGCAAGTCTTTCTTTTCAAAGTTTTAATGTGCTTGGTTGTCCCACGGATTTCTACTACCAATGAGGTGTTGATACCCACCCAAAACTGCTTTGAATCGACATGAAAGAGACATATAATTGTCCCCTGAGGGTAATGATTAAGGCACATTATCGGGGCAGAGTAAGGGAGCTCTAAATTGCATTTAACCCTTGTTCCACTTGACAAGGGAGTTCTTGGTGCTGTTATTAAGCACAAGTATTCCAGTCCTTAGCTCGAAGACTACATAAAACATTTTTTTTTAATTCTTCTTTAAATAAAAGAAAAAGTTTCAATAAAACCACCAACTAACACTCCACCATATCCGATGTTATTTACAGAATGCACTTCTAACCTTATTGGTAGGGGTTTTTAATCCCATATTTGGTCATTTATTTAGGCCTCGGCCTGGTCACTGACTCGCTGCCTGCCCTTTGCTCTTTGCCCATTACCAAGCATAAGAACTACAGTGTTATCGCTGCAAGTTCAGCATTGCTAATACTTGCGAGTTTGTTAATGATTCATTGGATGTTGTGTGGTTATTTTAGTGCATGCAGTTCGCCGCGATAGGAAAATAGGCTTTTCAGTGCAGAGGGAAGCTCTGCTGGCCGGAAATCCACAACACAACAACCCACTTTAATCCCATTGCCCTCCCCGTTCCCCGTATCCTTTAATATCTTCCTTCTTCAGTCGTTTGTTGAATATATCCTCAAATATTGTGATTAATTCAGCTTCAGTGGGCTTCCTCAGAAAAGAGGGGGGGGAGAGAGATTGATTAGATAGATAGATAGATAGATAGATAGACAGAGATCGATACATAGATAGATATAGATAGATAGAGAGAGATAGATACAGATAGATAGAGAGATGGAGAGAGAAAGAGATAGATAGATAGAGAGATACATAGAGAGAGAGAGAGAGAGAGATACATAGAGATAGAGAGAGATAGATAGATAGATAGAGAGAGATACACAGATAGATAGAGAGATAGATAGATAGAGAGATAGGTAGAGAGAGATCGATAGAGAGATAGAGATAGATAGGTACATAAATAGATAGAGAGAAAGATAGATAGAGAGATAGGTAGAGAGAGATCGATACAGATAGAGAGAGCGAGAGATAGAGAGAGATAGATAGAGAGATAGGTAGCGAGAGATCAATAGAGAGATAGAGATATAAGTACATAGAGAGAGAGAGAGATAGATACATAGATAGAGAGGTAGATAGAGAGATAGGTAGAGAGATAGGTAGGTAGAGAGAGATCGATAGAGAGATAGAGATAGATACTTAGAGAGATAGAGAGATAGATACATAGATAGAGAGAGATAGAGAGATAGGTAGATTAGATAAAGAGAGTAGATAGATAGATAGATACATACATAGATAGAGAATAGATAGATATAGAGAGAGATTAGCTAGATAGATAGATAGAGAGAGAGAGCAATGTTCCCCCTAAGGTGCGCGGCCGCACACCGATCGCGAGGTCCCGCACAGGCCGCTCACCAGCTGTTCCGTTGGAAGAGCCGCGGCACATGTGCAGCAAATTTAAAGGGCCCGCGCAGGGAAAAAATGAGAGGGAACATTGATCGAAAGATATAGAGAGCTAGATAGAGATTAGATAGATAGATAATTAGATAGCGAGCTAGATAGAGAGAGAGATTAGATAGATAGAGATAGACAGACAGAGATACATTATACTTCTGTTTCTCCCTTCAATCCTGGTGAATTGTACGCATTAAAATCGTTACTATAATCCCAAGTACTGACAACAATCCAAATTGATCAACTGATGATGTGCAAATACTTATCAGGACCTCCTTATGCAATATTTACATAGAGGATAGATCAAGGACACCCAGTAAACACCTCCACAAATGAAGCTGACGGGACAGTTCTGAGTGATGGACTCATAAATGTCCCCCTTTGTAAGAGTGAACTGATTGGGAAAGGAGTTGTGTGAAGTTTCACTGAACTTTCTTTGTGTCCATTGAGTAGGGAAACAGCGACCCCTGGTGGCAGGTTGATTAACGGCAGTGACCTCAGGGCAGAGCATTATGACAGAGCGCAAGACAAATTAGGAACAGATTAAAACCACCTTTAGCAAATATTTCAAACTAGACATTTAATGTCGATGTCAGATTCCAATCCCAGATGCAATTATTTATGAGCATTGAAAGGATTTATTACTTGTTAAAAATCTTCTATAACGTTTTGGTTCCCTTTCCCCATCCCTCTAACAGGTCATATTTCATTCCCATTTCCAAGTCCCTGGCTGTTCAATAGCTGGCTGCTAGGAAGTGTACAGCTTGACTGATCTTAACCTCATTTATTCTGCTGAAGTGCATCCTATCCCCTCTAAGACAGCTAGGCCAAGCTTCGGAAATCACTGTGTGGTGAACTGCAATGTCAAACTCATGGCCTGCTAGTCTCGTGGTATAGCATGCAACTGCACCGAGACTTAGGGTTTTGAAAGAGGTGGCTGTAGAGATAGTGGATGCACTGGTTGTCATTTTCCAAAATTCCATAGATTCTAGAACGGTTCCCGCAGATTGGAAGGTGGCAAATGTAACCCCACTATTTAAGAAAGGAGGGAGAGAGAAAATGGTGAACTGCAGACCAGTTTTAGCCTGACATCAGTAGTAGGGAAAATGCTAGAATCTATTATTAAGGACTTGGTAACAGGGCACTTAGAAAATAATAATAGGATTGAGCAGAGTCAACACGGATTTATGAAAGGGAAATTGTGTTTGACGAATTTGTTCGAGTTTTTTGAGGTTGTAACTAGCAGAAAAGAGAAGGGGGAACCAGTGGATGTGGTGTATTTGGATTTTCGGAAGGCATTCAATAAGGTGCCACACAAGAGGTTAGTAAACAAAATTAGGGCTCACGGGATTGGGGTAATTTACTAGCAGGGATTGAGGGTAATATACTAGCATGGATTGAGGATTGGTTAACGGACAGAAAACAGAGAGTAGGAATAAACGGGTCATTTTCGGGTTGACAGGCTGTAACTAGTGGGGTACCGCAAGGGTCAGTGATTGGGCCTCAGCTATTCACAATCTACATCAGTGATTTGGATGAGGGGATCAAATGTAATATGTCCAAGTTTGCTGATGATACAAAGCTGGGTGGGAATGTAAGTTGTGAGGAGGATGCAAAGAGGCTTCAAGGGGATATGGACAGGCTAAGTGAGTGGGCAAGAACATGGCAAATGGAATATAATGTGGAGAAATGTGAAGTATTCCACTTTGGTAGGAAAAATAGAAAAGCAGAGTATTTTTTAAATGGTGAGAGATTGGGAAATGTTGGTGTTCAGAGGGACCTGGGTGTCCTCGTACACGAATCACTGAAAGTTAACATGCAGGTACAACAAGCAATTAGGAAAGCAAATGGTATGTTGGCCTTTATTACAAGTGGATTTGAGTATAAGGGTAAAGATATCTTACTGCAATTATATAGGGCCCTGGTGAGACCACACCTGGAGTATTGTGTACAGTTTTGGTCTCCTTACCTAAGGAAGGATATACTTGCCATAGAGGGAGTGCAACGAAGGTTCACCAGACTGATTCCTGGGATGGGGGGATTGTCCTATGAGGAGAGATTGAGTAGACTAAGCCGATATTCTCTAGAGTTTAGAAGAATGAGAGGTGAGCTCAATGAAACATACAGGGCTTGACAGGGTAGATGCAGGGAGGATGTTTTCCCTGGCTGGGGAGTCTAGAACCAGGGGTCACAGTCTCAGAATAAGGGGTCATCCATTTAGGACTGAGATGAGGAGAAATTTCTTAACTCAGAGGGTGGTGAATCTTTGGAATTCTCTACCCCAGAGGGCTGTGGAGGCTCAGTCGTTGAGACAGAGATCGATAGATTTTTGAATATTAAGGGAATCAAGGGATATGGGGATAGTGCAGGAAAGTGGAGTTGAGGTAGAAGATCAGCCATGATCTTATTGAATGGCGGAGCAGGCTCGAGGGGCCGAATAGCCGACTCCTGCTCCTATTTCTTATGTTCTTTGACAACCAATCATCAGTCAGGATTAGCTATTGAACTGTGTGTCTATCAGTATGTCAGTGTCCAAACATTCATTTTTCTGTCATATGTAATTTATATGTTAGCCGTGGCTTAGTGGGTAGCACTCCCACCTTTGGTTTTAGAAGTCCCCCTCCAGAGACTTGAGCACAAAATCTAGGCTGACACTCCAGGGAGTGCTGCACTGTTGGAGGTGACTTGTTTCAATGAGTTGTTAAACCGAGAGGACCCGTCCGCCCTCTCAGGGTACAATTTCAAAGAAGAGCAGGGGAGTTCTCCCCGGTGTCCTGGCCAATATTTATCCCTCAACCAACATCATCAAAATAGATTATCCGGTCAGCTCATTGTTACATTGCTGTTTGTGGGAGCTTGCTGTGCGTAAGTTGGCTGCCGCGTTTCCTACGTTACAACAGCGACTCTTCAAAAGTACATCATTGGCTGTAAAGCGCTTTGGGATGTCCTGAGGTCATGAAAGGCGCTGTATAAATGCAAGTTTTTCTTCTTATTTATCAGTAACCTACGAGATCCAAGTGCAGGACTTCAATTTGAAAAAGTAAAGTAGAGGTAGCATATCAGAAGCTTGGGCCTTAAAAGTCTATAGATTTTGAGGAGGAACGAGAGATTGAGGGGGCGTAAAGGGTTCCACAGTTGTGTGATCCTGGGAAAGAAAGAATCAAAGTAGGTGATCCCATGACTCTTGATTTCAATGCGATGTGGATGTAGAGAGGAGAATGACCACGTAGGAAGGTGTATTGCTAGTTTTGGAGGAACAAGAGAAATTCAGAAAAGCTCTGCTCATAGTAATATGGACAGGGTAGAGGAAGACAAGAACAGTTAACTGAGAGAGAGAGAGAGAGATGAGGGTAGGTTCAAAGATCACGTGACAAGCTTTTTGTTATGTCCCGTCCCTGAGTGTGAAGGGAGTGCTGGAAGCTTCTGGAGATGTTCATTGAGTTGTTTACCATATCAGCAGTGTGACAGCTGTTACTTCTTACTCACTACGTTACAGGAATTCTGGTTGGAGTAATGGTTCCTCACACAGCGAGGCCCCAATTTCAGCTGTGGTAATAGTTTGAGGGAAGGCGATGACCAGAAGCTACTCCCTTCTTAATTGTCCAGCTTCCATCACAAATCAGGGCTGTCATATCCATCAGGAGCTTCTCTCCAAGGTTTATTGAATGTCTCGCGGAGGTTTGCTCGTTTCCATTGGGTCAGCGTTCTAATCAGCTGACTGGTTCAAAGCCTATTGCAATATTTCCACTGGGGGTAAAGAGGAAAAGGGATAGATCATGGAGATTGATGTCCATCAGATATGGACGTTCCCTATTTCTATTTCTGAACAGTCAAGGGACACTAACAGTGTGGCAATTATTGATCAGTCGCTGTATTCTCCCCACATTATAAGACAGGGCACTCATGTTGTCCACCTTAGAAGGATGAGCGTCTTCTGTCGGGATCCAAACCCAAGCCCTTCTGGCTCTGAGTCCATTACTCGACCAACTGAGCTACCAACCTTATTGGAGTTAGAGCTCTGGCCTCAAGCAGTGATTCCATTGTAACTGCATGTTCTTTTTTGGGTTAATGAACTGGTGACACGAACGATTTACAAAACACTTGAAAGCTACGCAATTCTTTGGAGTGGAGTGGAGTGGAGTGGAGTGGAGGCTGCTGCACTAACCAATATGTGAGGTACGACTTGGCTGCTGTTCCAAGGTCCTTTACATATATACGACCACTGGACCCACACTGTTATCTTCACAAGAAATGGCCACTGACCAGAATATAAACACACAGGAACAGGAGCAGGCCATTCAGCCCCTCGAGTCAGTTCCACCTTTCAATTGGACCGTGGCTGATCTGTATCTGGACTCCATCAAACCCGCCTTGGTTCTGTATCCCTTAATACCCTTGCCTAACAAAAATCTATCGACATCATTCAGTAATACAGATTGAGGATGCACTAAAAACGATGGGTCAAACCGTAATAAAGGACAATAGAATGAAGGGATCTCAAAATAGGAAGACAGCAAACTTCAGCGGTCACACAAATGGACAAGATCATTGCTGGAGTAACAGGCACTGACCAATTGAAGGAAGAACACCCAGGATGAGGTCAGGAGGATCCTCAGAACCATGAGAAGGGTCCGAGGCCCAGACCCAATACCCAGCAAGATATTCTTTATGGAGACCTTCTGTGGTGAATCCTTTGGTGTTCCATGTGCACCAGTTTTCAGGAAATTCTGAAATTAGTCAGTATCCTAGGCTAGGTCGGCAAATCCATCGGCAACACAAAGTTGGCCGACAAGACATCAAGTACACAAACACGGGCGACACTGTCATCTTTCCTGTTAACTTATTCATATAAGTAGGAGCATAGCCACCATAACTCCGTCTCTGTCAACTAATCCCTTTGAAAGGGAGATTTTTAAATGTCTGGCCAGGAATGGGATTGACGTACCAGTAATTGTCGACAAAGATGGTCAAATACTATTGATGTGCTGTAGTTAGAATCCTGTTGCGTTCATGCGGACAGCATCTGTGAAATGTAACTGGGCAGGACGGAATAAGGTGGGTCTAGTGTAGACTGGTATCTTAGACTCAAGTTGGTCACTCTGGAGAAGGGTGCAAATGCTAATTCAAAACTAGGAATTTAGGAATAAGATGGGAAGTTACCTTTTCGTCCAAAGAGGTATTAAGAGTTGTAGAATAAGTCAGCAGAGAAGGCCACTGAAATGGATGGCATAGATAGGTTCAAGAGGACATTAGATATGGAGAGAGAGAAATACAATGGTAAGGTAGATAGATGGAGGTCCATCAAAAGGAGGATGGACTTCTTTGGACTATTGGCCTTTTTCTATTCCTCAAAGTTCTGCTCTTTCTATTGACTTTTCATGTTATTACCTTCAGCGTCATCAGGGGGAATTTCTTTAGAGCGTTCCTTCTGGTTAGGTAAAATCCTTCAGAGATTGAATATGTCGAGGTGATTCCCTGACTGTGCTAATTAAATGTGATCCCTTAGAAGGGCAATGCTGGAAGAATTTCTCATTGCAACCTTTCCTGTGTTCTTAAAATGCAGAATAGGTGGAAATGAGTTTGGTGGCAGTCGCGATCCAATCGCTATTGGGCTGAGCTCGGGAGCATAAAAACTGCCTCTAAACTGCCAATCTCACTCCGAGATGCCACAGAATAGCTCATGTGGGAGATGGAACAATGTCACACTGGTGCAATAGAGGGCATGCATTGGGGTTGAGGGGGGGAAATTGAGGGAACTTCACTTTTTATCTAAGCTGTGGTGTACCTGACTTGGGACTGTTTCTAGCTGACACTGAGTGGCTGAAATGGGAAGTGTTTCACTCCCAACACTGACAGTCCTCACCAAGAGGAATAAAATGCTCGCAAAAGTCGAGAAAGAAAGGTTTTAAAAGAATGCAGCAGAGTCCTCTAGATGCATGGATGAGCCAGGATGGACCGACAAGCCTATCTCCTTCTGTATCTTATCTTATTAATAATTTGTGTCTTCTCTTCCTGGTCTCTCCACAGTCTTGGTTCCTCTGATAGTTTCGAGCCTTTCCCATTGGCCAGCGACAAGACCACCTGATACCTTCCTTGACACAAGTAAAGTTGAGAGAGAGAGAGAGAGAGAAAGAGGGGGGAGGGGGAAAACGCCATCATCGCTGAACACTGGGAACTGTAAAAGAAACAGCAACCATCTGAGACAACTCAGACACGTTCAAGGAAGAAAAAACAAAAAAACCAGTTCAGAATGATCTCTCCAGCCATAGGAATCGATTTTTCCACTCAAATTGGCACCCGATGTCATCACACATTGTACAGTGTAACGTGGCTTTGAGTTTGGTGGGAGCATCTCACGTTTGCATTTTATAAGGACTGTGATTTTAACCTGTTTAACCAGTATTAAGAGTAAAGGGTGAAGGTTACAGTGGACTTATAGCACACCAGAAAGGTGGGACATGATCAAACCCAGAATTAACTTTTTTTTAAAAAAAATAACACTACAATCTACAATGCAAACATGTCTATTATCTTTATAAGTGCCTCTCGTTGACTTTACATAAAATGCATTAAAGGCTGCATAAATGTATTCAAATATTTATAAATATATATAAACTATACAAGAATAGACTCAAATAGTTATTCCAACCCCACTTACCCCACCAAAATGTGCTACAGTCTCTCAAAACGTATTCTATATTGGACTGCCTTAGCCATTTAAAAAAAAAGTGATCTGGATTTTCGCCTTTTCCCTGCACCGTGCTGTCGAGGTGATGTCCTACAGAGACGCCACGTGGAGCTGTAGCCTCTCAGCGACACAACTCTGGTGTCGTTGGCCTCCGTGGTTCACCCAATAGGAGGCTCAGAGGCTGATTCAGGAACCAGCCAAAGGCCTCGACTGCAATGGAGGACTAAAAGGGGCATTGTTGTAATTGCAAGCACTGACCTTTCACACCCCGGCTCCACCTCCTCACCCCCCGCACCCCCGAGTAGGATGCTTGAAATCGGTGGACCCTCCCAACCCTACTTTGGTCCTCGGAAACCGCAGCGAAGGGGACTCCTCACATTGGCCGAGTGATGGCATCGCCTTCACGGCACTTTGCGAAGTCCATCGCTTCCCCTTGGCCCTCGGCCCACCTGCCTTTCCAGAGGTGGGGTGGGGGGGGGGGTGCAAGAACAGAAGCAAGAACTTGTGGAGGAGAGATGGGGTAGAACATAGAGGAAAGTGTATGAGGAAAGAGAAAAGAATAGATACGAGAACGATTCAAACGTTACATGGAGACCGGGCACCAGCCACAGTGCTGGATCCAATTGAACACACAGGTTGTGGACAGGTGGATTGGTTTCAAGCTAGTGATCTTTTTTTTTTCAGTGTTGTCCAGCGACTTTCTTGTCCTTAAGGTGTAAATGATACTTCCACCAAATGTAAAGCCTATGCAACGAGTCCACAATTACTGGGTAACTGTACACATTAAGCTTTGTGAAGGAGAAATGATCATTCACACAAATCTGTACCATTGTAGCTTTGCTCCGTCCACTTTCAAAGGGTCTGTTACATTTCACCCCTCTCCCGATTGCAAGAAGTCATTGATCTGCAACAAGGTGGCAGAACACAGGGGGGGCGCTGAGACGTCAATTAATGTCTAACAGAAAGGGGGGAAAAAATACCAGAGAGAGGGAGATGTTGGCTTCGTGTCTGTAACCTCCAAAGGGCAGCGCATCCAGTACCAAGGGGAAAGCCAACTTTGAATTGACGTACAGCCCTCACACGATAGGCGGGCTTCCTGTCAGTTGCGTTAGAAAGGCCCCATTCACTCCCTTTACCAGATGAAGAGAAGGGGAAGGGAGGGGAGGGTGGAGGAGAGGACCTTAATTAAATCTCATCTCATTTGCACACTGAATTCCGATTGGTCAAAGGTCTGTGATGTAACGCTGGATTCGACCACAGACACGGTTGTATTCAATTTTAAAATGCTTAACCCCGCCCCCTCCCCCTCCCACCACTCCCCCACCCCCTACCTACATCCCACCGCTCCCCTGAACCTCCTCCCACATCCCTCCACCCCTACCTACACCCCAGTCCCCACCCCCTCCCCAAACCTCCTTCCCCAGCCCCTCCTCCTAGCTTCCCCCTCTCCTGAAGCCCCTTCCTCCCCACCCGCTCCATATTAAACTGAAGTAAACTATCTTTGTAAATCACTTTACACAGCGAGTTGTTCTGATCTGGAACGTGCTGCCTGAAAGGGTGGTGGAGGCAGATTCAATAGTAACTTTCAGAAGGGCTATGGGGAAAGGGCAGGGGAGTGGGGCTAATTGGAGAGCTCTTTCAAAGAGCCGGCACAGACACGATGGGCCGAATGCCCTCCCTCTGTGCTGTATCATTCTGGCCCAGTTACAGATAGGCGAGACAGCGATTGGGCTTGAACTGCATCAAAAGTCACACCATCAAGGATTTGGACTATCCTCAGCTTGCTATGATGGATCGCATATTGGTTCATCTTTACTCAAATAAATAGCAGTCGGCAGCAGGGAGGTTAAAGGGCAACACAGTGACCAATGGTGACTTCACGTTTGTCACGATGCTCTCCATTTAGTCACTTTGACTGTCTGTCAAAAATACAGACGGTCTTTCAGCACTCTCTCAGAGCGCTTTGTGATCGCATATTTAGACCATCTTGATTGCACGTCTTGCTAAGAGTTATGGGTAGATGATGTCATTGGGGACTGATAATTCCTGCTTAAAGCTCCCTCTTTGAATGACATCAGCTATGTTAACTAATTAAAGTTGGCACGAGATAGGCATCGCAGAAGAACAATCAGTCCGTTTGTTGACCCGATTTATTCACAGTTATTAAGTTGGGGGGGGGGTTGTCATGGCAGCCAAGGTAACAGAGTAGGAAACCGTTTGAAAAAGGGGGGAGGGAAAAACAAATCAAACACAACAGAAGGAATTTCATCACAGGCGCTTATTTTGGGCAAGATGCTCTCTGGGGGTGGGGGGGGGTTGGTGGTGTGAGAAGTTAAAGTGGCAGCAGAGACTGAAACCCCAGATCCCATCGTCATCTACATGATGAGTTTTGCCAACTAAAAGCAGGCTGCGGCCTACCCTGGAGGAGAGCCTTGGCTTTGAGGGCCAGTCTACCCATTCATCTCCCCCTACCCCACAGCTAAGGACCCGAGATGGAATCAGTGTTGCTAATGGAATCTTTGAAAGTCCCCGAAGCTTTACCCTAACCGTACACGGCAACTCCACGGTAACTGTGTAACCACGATCTAATTCAGTGATGCAAGCTTTCTTTCCTGCCCTTTGAGCGATTATTTTGGGAGGGTGGGGGGCGGGTTGGGGGGGGGGGGGGGAGGTGGTAAGGGAAGAGGTGGGGGAAAAAGGGACATCTCACTTGGCATTGCTGCCCTAGAACTCTAAGCGGATGGAAAAGGTACAGGTTCATTTGTGTCATGAGCATCTCTCCATTTCGAAATAAAAATACACAAAAGCAATTCTAGATATAACACTGCAACTGAACTAGGTAGGCTTTGTAAAGACACAGACGACACACAAGAATCATCACCATTAGAAAAATTTTTCCTGCTTGCATTCTGGGTAGTGATAGTTTTGGCTTTGCTTTCTGGTTTACCGCTTAAAAGGAAAAAAAAAAAATCCGAAGTGTTAAAATTCTCGCAGTTTTAACAGACGCAGAGGCTGCCTGTTTCGGGCCGAGGGGCCTATTGTTCTGGTTCATATAAAGCACAGCGTAGCAGCAGCTCATGTTAAACATTTAAAGAGACAGTGTCCCCTTTTGTTTATTTTTTGTTTTTTCTGAGGCGGGCTGTTATGTACAAAGTGCCGGAACGAAAACTAGACGTTTCCACAAGGCCTTTGTCACCCCCCAACCACTGACCCCACTCCTTCCGTGACCCCACTCGCCTGACCCCACTCCTCTCTGACCCCCACTCACTCCCTCCCTCCCCCCTCAACTCGTAGCTTTCTGCTTCTAAATTATTGTGAAGGGGACAACAAAAGGAGGGGCAAAGCTAGCCTTCCGACCTTCGAGGTCGGCCGCGAGTGGGTTACAAGATCGCTTGGCTGTGATTTGAGGCTCTGGCCTCACCTGTGGCCAGGTTTCGTGACCTTCGCCAATCTAACTGAACCATTTCAGCCGATGGTTCGACGCACCATCCACGTTGACCGTCGACGTCCTAGTTTCAACCCCCTATCGGCCACGAGTCCGCAGATCTCACCCAGGGTTTGCTACAGTTCTCCCGGGCTTGAGAAGAATTAAGAATTAAAAAAATTAGCCACGGTTCCTGCTCCTAGTCACAATCCAGCGATCCATGCTGGAAAGTCTGGGTGTATTGATGTCCAGTGAGGCCAAGACACTCGTCCCGCTGTGATGCTCTCCACAGTTAGGTAGCTTACCAGCTCTCGCTGTCACAGCTCATACGTGAAGAGTTAACCACTTGTGTGAAGGACTACAGGTCTATGTTGGCCTATAACAGCCTACCTGGCATGAGTCACATCTTCAGGAGAGGAGCGGAGAGACTTGGAAAAATAAATACTCATCTTGGCTCTCTCAGTTCTGTGAATCCCCCACCTCCCTCCCCGCCCCCATTGCCTTTGCGAGTGCCTCAATCTTGCGTTGCCCTGTCAAATTTTGAGATTAAAATAGGCTTTCTAACGATTATCACGGGGTGCGTGAGGAGTTGCATTGCGGAATGGGAACCTGTGGGGTGGCAGACGAGGCCTTGTGCCTGTCCCCCCCCTCCCCCCAACGCAACTCGCGAGCCTCCTACAGTGACCGCAAGGAAGCACTGGCAGGAGACAAAACCCATCGGTTGGTCCGCCGCAGGGTGTGCCCCCTCCCCCCCCACCCCCCCGTCCCACCCCCTGAAGCACCTCCAGCCCCGGGTGCTCACCTGGTGGCTGCCAGTTGTCATTCAGTCATCATGTGGCCAACCTTCTCCACGCCCACAAGAGACACCCAATAGACCGCCCGCTTCATTTACGTCTGGCAGCAGCTCTCACCCCCCCTCGCCAGGGAAACTTTGAAGAGATTGAAGTTCGGATTTTGTGTTGTGCATATTTCAATTTGTATAACCTTTGGAACACGGTGTGCAAAGATGGACAAAAGGGATAATGTCTCTCCATACAACTCAGTCAAAAGCTGAAGACTGTAAAGCCAACTGACAAATTTGCCCACATTCATTCTTTAATGCCATCCTCCGACATGTAATCCTCTCCGTTCAGACGGTTGCGAAGATCCAACCAGCAGGCATTATCCTAGATCCCAAAGGATGGGTCTGCTTCTCAGCCAGTTTCGTAGGAGGTGCACTTTTGTGGCGTGGGAATAAATCCCTCCTCCGTTTTTTTTTCCTTCCTCAATCTCTAAACAAGTCACTAAGACTATGTAGCTCATGTCACACCCTGGGTAACCCAAGGAAAAATGCCAGTTGAGATCCAATCTTGGGTTGGCCTTAAACTCTTACTTCGTGATCCACCCACACAGGGATTCCTGCAGGAATTGATGCCATTCTCGCAGGATCAAGCTAGGTCCTAGAGGGTAGATTAGAATATTTCACAGGGTTTACTGAACACCTTGTTTCAAAAGCAATGCTTTCACTGTGATATCTTTTTATGGTTGGCATGCTACAATTGGCCAGGGCTCTTGCTCCTAATCGCACCTCCTGCCTGGATATTGGGATGAGGAGAGGATCGGGCTTGCCTGCGCTATTTCCTTAATTGGATAGTCGACTGTCTAAACTACGAAGAATGTCCATATGGCAGGGTTGCTAGGGAACAGTTACCCAATCATGAGTCCGCACCTTTAGGAGAGAAGGGGAGGAAATATTTTTTAAGCTCTTTTTTTATCAATAGAAAATCTTTAGATCCAAATAAGTCTCTTCTAGTCAGCCAGATGGTGAAGAAAGGTCATAAATCAGAATGTTGATAGAGAAATGTGATCCCATTCCATGACTCCCTTGTTCTTTTTAATTTTCAATTAATGCATGTTTCTCCTCTACCCCTGCTTGCTCCGAGAGAGTGGGCGGCCAGCTTGAAGCTAATGACACACTGAAACCAGGCACTAGAAGGCTAACTCGGTGTCCGACTTTCCTGTGGGAAAGCCTCTTCCTAGTTGCCCCATGGTGTTCAACTCAACTTCTTAGGGAGGGGACGGGGGGTTCATAAACTTATTTTTTTTCCACAAGCAACTGGTTGAGTGCAGTGGGCATGATGGTGCGGGAGGTACACAGCTTTGGTAGTATGCCCACAACATGGCTATTTTAAAGTTTGATGTATCCATGTTCTCCTCTTCCTCTCCCAAGCGAGTTTGGTCCAAAAGAGCATCGATACCCCCAGGCCTGGTACTAGCCTGTCTAGGCTTGCCAACTCTGGTTGGACTTATTCCTGGAGGTTTCGTCACGTGACCACCCCCCTACACTCCCACCATTGGTCGCCCAACATGTCCATCTCATGCCAACTGGAATGAAAACAGACTCTTCGTTACCCTATTGGACGATTCTTGACTGTGAGTCAAACAGCTCTTTCCCACCACCACGCCCCCCCCACCCCACCCATCCCCAATAATGTTATAAGTATGTTCAAAGAAAATGAAAGAAAGAACACTTTTTTTTTAATGCCCCTATGCTCACAGCAGTGCCCAGGAGATTAATCTTTAATTCCTGGAGACACCAGGGCAATGCTGGAGGGTTGGCAACTCTACGCCTGTCCTGAGGGGGGACGGTTGGTCGGACCTGGACAAATAATTAACTAGAACTGGCGTGTGTACTGTGCATTTCTCAGTTCCCATTACAGTCTTCACCTCACACTATAACAGCTACTTTCTCCATAGCAATCTCTCACACACAAAAAAAAACAAAAAAAAAAAACAGAAAAAAAATATATAGCCGCTTAAAAAGGAATGTTGCCCGGTGACAGAAAACTGCTCTTGAGCACAGCAGATATTATAAGAGGGATGTGCAAACAAGGCGGGAAACCCACTGGGGGATAGTACACTACAGAATAACCCATTGAGAAGTCACCCACAAACCACGCAGATACAAATCCTAGAAAAGTTGTTATTCCAAGATTTTGTGTAGGATATATTGGGATCTAATAGTACAGAGTGCCACATCCTATAAGTATAAGGATTCTTTTCTGTAAGGAATGCATTGCAACCCAACTGAGAATTGCCTTCAGACTGAGATGAGAAGATGTGCCCTCAAACATCACATTAGGGATAAGTTCAGTTAACCAGGGTAGTGCCGCCTCAAACATGTCAACTTAGGGATAATTTTTAGTTGGCCATCGGTTTCCCACCTTGGTTCTATCTGCACGCCCCCTCGCCATGCAGTAAAAGTCCGTACAACACAATCCACTGCTTCAGCACGATCGCTGATTGCGCTAAATAATTTTTTTATTTTAAAAATTTTAAAAAAAATCTAAAAAGGAAAATTTATGAAGGCCAGCCTGCTTTTTTTTTGTGATGGAGATTCGACAAGTTTTTTGTCGAAAGAAAAAGTAACAGTTCTCGATTGAAACCAAGTGCAATGCATTGGGTAGTTGAATACCTTTGTATGTTAGAGATTGTTAAAAAAAAAAGAGAAATTTTTTTTTCTTATTTTTTTTTTAAAAAAAAGTCTGCCTTTTTTTTTTAAAGTCCAGTTGCCCCGGGACTCTAAACGAAGAGGGGGCAATACTATCCCAGCCTTTATAAGTGTGGGGAGCTAATGTATTTCTTCTCTTCTGATTGTTTTTTTTTGTTTTTTGTGTTTTTATTTTTTTATTATGAATGAATCTGTACCCCTTGGGGGAGGGCTGAAGGAGAGAATTAAAAAAACAAATAATTATAAATAAAATGGTGCTTTTTACGATATAAAGTACATTCAACTCTACGATTACAGTATATAGGTAATGAAACAATTAATTGTTATTGACGCTCACTGTAGGGAAGAGAAAAATCATTATTGTTTTATCTTTTTTGTTAATTCTTTCGGAACAAGTCTCTCTCTAGGCTGAGATATACGGTGTAGTACTAATGGAGTTTGGTGTTATTTCCCTGTTTAATCGCTTTCCACTGCAATGGAGTACAGTAATCATATATGTTATTCTATGGGTTTCTGTGTTGTCGCGGAATGCAGCAATCACATATGTTATCTCATTGTCTTATAACCTCACATGGTATCCATGCCGATCTCTTCAGCTTATCCATCAAACAGCTAAATAATTAAAAAAAAAAGATGTAATATTAAAAAAAAATGTTTTAAAAAAAAAACTCCAAGCAAGGAAAACAAAAAAAAAGTCCTTACATACCATGTTCATTGGCGTGCTCAAGGGGTGGGAGGCTGGTTGAAAAGATAGGGATGGCGGGGGTTGGGGAGGGCAGCAGGTAGCGTGCCTGCGCCCATCGGCGTGGCAACGCAGAGGGCAGGAGGCCACCTCTGCTACAGTCTTAGCCCCCGGCTCGCCCCCCTGCCCACAGACACAAAGGATTGGTGGGTGAGGTATTATGCAACTGGTTCGCAGCTTGTAGACAGTACTTGAATCGAAAATCGCAGCCACGGCCTGCTTAATTATTTCACTGTGACATTGTGGCTGGAGCAACTCCTACCCTGCATATTCATTGCGTCTTAAAATGGTTGTCTTTTTGAGGTTTTGCTTCTTTTTTTAATCCACTTTCCCAACCGTCCCTACTCCTTCATTAATGGATCTCCCCCATGCCAGGCTTCAACCCCGGAGAATATCCAACCTCCTCTCAAGCCTCTCCCGGTGCTGTTTTTGGTACCAGGAGGGGGCATCAGAGAAGCTCGAGACCTTCTGAGGGTTTTTCCCTCCCTCTCTGCGGGCAAACACCTGGCCTCTGTTTGATGAATGTGGTGACCAAGATAGGGAACTCAGTTTCCTGCCCCAATCTTCCCTCAATCCTTAAAAACCTGTTGTGTCAGCCGTGGCTCAGTGGGTAGCACTCTCTCGCTTCTGAGTCACGAAGGTCGTGGGCTCAAGTCCCACTCCAGAGACTTTGAGCACAAAATCTAGGCTGACGCTCCAGTTCAGTGCTGAGGGAGTGCTGCACTATTGGAGGTGTCGTCTTTCGGATGAGACGTTAAACTGAGGCCCCGTCTGCTCTCTCAGGTGGACGTAAAAGATCCCAGGGCACTATTCAAAGAAGAGCAGAGCAGTTCTTCCCGGTGTCCTGGCCAATATTTATTCCTCAACCAACATAACAAAAACAAATAATCTGGTCATTATCTCATTCCTGTTTGTGGGAGCTTGCTGTGCGCAAATTGGCTGCCACATCTCCTACATTGCAAGAGTGACTACACTTCAAAAGTACTTCATTGGCTGTAAAGCACTTTAGGATGTCCTGAGGTCGTGAAAGGCGCTATGTAAATGCAAGTTCTTACACTGCAACAGTGAAAGACTATTTTACTCTCAAACTGTTTAACAGGAAGCGGCAAGTGAAAGGGTTAATGACACAGTGAAATGCTTAAGTCCAGGAGGAATAAACAGGCACATCTCCCTAAACGTGCACGTTTAAAATCATGTAGATCAAACTGGATTGCTCATGAATATTAATTTGAGTTCTAATGAATATTAATTCGTGTCCAATTCGGATCTGGTGTTTTTTGTTTTGAAGTATTGTACCCACACATGCTCGAAGGGCGTGGGGGCGGGGAGGGGCATGAGATTTAAACCTGGATTGAAGTCGAGCGGGTGGGACACTAGAATGTTATTTGGTTTGGAGTCTAATCTAATCCTGGTCGGTGTGATCAAGCCTTAATCTGAACTATGACTATGCAATTATTGGGGATTTCAGCACCTTATATAAAAAAAAAGTTAGTTAGAGACCAGAATAAATGCAACGTGTTTTGTTAGGTTATGCGTGGTTCACAGCGAGTGGGCTGTTCAGAGGCTGCTTGCTGATGGTGGGTGAGGGGGGGGTGGGGGGGAGGTGAAAGGGTTAACCCCTTCAGGACCAGACGAGGCTTCGATGCAAGCCAGTGGGCAAGGGCAGCCTGGGTCAAGAATGCCACCTATCGCAGCCTGGCCAGAGGGCCGCGCCCGCCTGCCCACCTCCCATCTGGCTGGGCATGGGGATTGTTGAGTCGCAGGCCCTGCCTGATACTCGAGTATGTTGCATTGCTGCACGCAAGGGAGTTCGGGGGAAGGGCAAGGACTTAACGGGGGGGGGGGGGGGGTTGGTAAATTTGATCAATTCTCAGCTTGATAATTGGAGGGTTTCCACCATGGGGAGGACACACTGGCGCGTACAGGGCCCTCTCCTACAAGGACGGCCAATGTGCCGGTCTAGCACAGATATGGCAAGGAGGTCGTGCCTCTAAGAGTCACTTACTCTTGTGCTCCAGAGGCCTGTGCGCTGATAACATCAGGGCCAGGTTTTCTCACTGAATACATTTCACATCACGCTCAGTATTTCCGGTTAAAAGGCCACTCCAGGCATCGCAACAAACTCGGCGCGCTCTTCGAGATGGTGCGATCATTTCGAGGCGCTGCATGTGGCAGAGTGTGTGGCCCACAGTGCAGCCGTCACAACTCTCCTCTCACGCCAAGCCAGTTCCAGATCCAAGCTCTTGCTGATGCTCCCGTCAACCCACTGAGGCTGACTCGAGTCAGGCCTTAGACAGGCTTTGGAGTTGAGAGACCACATGAAGGCACATCAACTTGCCTGGGCTCGTGGGTGGATTGGACCCGACTTGGGTCAGTCCTGCAAGGGCTGTTGGCCCAGGCGAGAGAGCAAGGCTTGGATTGATGGAGAGGTGGAAAGGGCAGTAATTGGCTGAGATAAATTCATCCCCCTCGCCCTTTTTGCTTTGATCTAACTCTTATTCCCTTCCATTTGGGGGTCATCGATGGTGGGTGGGTGGGGTGGCTGGTATTGATTGCGAACCCCTCACTGATCATCAACATCCATGAAAGCCCACCGGACAGGAAACCCAACAACTATCAGCTGAGCATTGTGGCGGTGGGGCGAGGTGGGGGGGAGTGCGGGCAATGGGGCAGGGGAAGGGGAGGAGAATCTACTCACTTGCCAACCCACCCTCCCACCCTATCTGAAGGTGGCTATTGGTCATGGATACCTATGGGGGGGTTGGGGGTGGGGGGGAGGGGAGTGGAGAAAAAAACACAAAAATAAAAAAAAAAGGAAATTGGGACTTTGGCTACTTGAAATTGTACCAACATTTCCCTAGTGAGGGCGCATAGTGCTGGACCCGTGCTATCCCAGAAACCTCCTGTACACGCCTATTTCCATGGTTTAATGCATGTTTAATTACCATTTCTTTCTCCATAATAAAACAATTTTATAGAGCAACACTTGTTTAACTGATTGAATAAAAAAGATGTTCTTGACTGTATGAAACTGTGTGTCAGTGATTTGCAAAAGTCTCTTGTCTTCAGAGTGGTTTGCTGCTGTTGCTAAGCTCCAATTGCCTCTTTCCCTTTCTGCTTTACTCCCCTCCTCCAATTTGCTCTCCTCGACTCCCGAAGAAACATCGGGCATTCAGCCCCCTCGAGCCTGTTCCGCCATTCAACGAGATCATGGCTGATCTGCGACCTGACTCCATATACCCGCCTTTGGGCCCGTATCCCTCAATACCTTTGGTTAACAAAAAACTATCAATCTCCGATTTAAAATTAACAATTGACCCAGCATCAATTGCCATTTGCGGAAGAGAGTTCCAAACTTCTACCGCCCTTTGTGTGTAGAAGTGTTTCCTAGACTGCTGGGTTGCAGTTCCACTGGGGGTGGACACTCCTCAGTTACCTCACCCGTTTGCTACGCCCGAGCGCCAACAGGCCATTGACCACTTTGGGAATCAGCGCCAAGCTCAATCCTGACCTCGCCAGATGGCCACTCACTTTGCACCGATGGAGGGGCTGGGGGGGGGGGGTCCACCGGATTGGCTATTTTTTCCATTCCCAAAAATAAGCAGACCTCTGTGGCAACCTGTAGCATCTACCTGCTTCCCTGACTGGGATCAGCACAGATCAGGGATTGAACCAGAGACATTTCTGGCTGCGAGGCTCAGTATCGTGACGGACGGTGCATTTAATCACTGTGCTACCACTTATGCACTTGTTATCCTGTTTTCTTTGTCTGGCTTCCATGACACCTGCAGCACATGGTTACCGCCAATGCAGCTGATTGGCTGGGCACATAGTTACCGCATGGTTACCACCAATGCAGCCGATTGGCTGGGCACATAGTTACCGCATGGTTACTGCCAATGCAGCCGATTGGCTGGGCACATAGTTACTGCATGGTTGCCACCAATGCAGCCGATTGGGTGGGCACATGGTTACCACCAATGCAGCCGATTGGGTGGGCACATGGTTACCACCAATGCAGCCGATTGGGTGGGCACATGGTTACCACCAATGCAGCCGATTGGGTGGGCACATGGTTACCACCAATGCGGCCGATTGGGTGGGCACATGGTTACCACCAATGCGGCCGATTGGGTGGGCACATGGTTACCACCAATGCAGCCGATTGGGTGGGCACATGGTTACCACCAATGCAGCCGATTGGGTGGGCACATGGTTACCACCAATGCGGCCGATTGGGTGGGCACATGGTTACCACCAATGCACTCAGTAGTCAGTTAGGAGGAGGCACCATGGACTGGTCAGATATGGCTCTTCTCTACAATATTACCTGCCCCGTGTTTAATCGCAGCTTTAATCATGAACATAGCGCAGTTTCTAACCTGTATCGGTCCCTGATCTGGGGTACTGAGAGGCTGTGAATGACTGTTTGGTGCCACTGCACCTCCTCTATTTGTTTTTTTTTTGCTGTGGGTTTAAGGGCATTAAGGTGTCAGCCTTGGCTCAGTGGGCAGCACTCTCGCCTTTGAGTCAGAAGGTTGTGGGTTCAAGCCTTACTGCAGAGACTTGAGCACAAAATCTAGGCTGACGCTCCCAGTGCAGTACCGAGGGAGTGCTGCACTGTCAGAGTTGTCGTCAGATGAGACGTTAAACCGAGGCCCCGTCTGCTCTCTCAGGTGGATGTAAAAGATCCCACGGCACTACTTCGAAGAAGAGCAGGGGCATTCTCCCCGGTGTCCTGCCCAATATATACCTCTCGACCAACACCATGAAAAACAAACAGATTGTCTGATCATTTAAATCATTGCTGTTTACATCACACCAGTGACTACACTTCAAAAGGTACTTCATTGGCTGTAAAGCGCTTTAAGACATCCTAAGTGCCGGAAAGGCCCTAGTTCTCTTCTATGATGCCTGTGACATCACATGACCTCAGCGTCAACAGGTTTAAGACCATGACTGGAGCCAGAGACATCACCTTCGACATCACAGAGAAAAGACAATTAATGGCGTACTAAACCTCTCCAAACTAATCACATTTGAACACACGGCCGAATGGCGATAGCCTGGTACAGTTAACTGAATGAAGGTAAGTGTGCTTAAAGATAAGTCGATCTCATAACAAGAGTTGATCACAGGCAAGAGGAAGGCAGCTCAGAGGTCCTCATAAGCAAGCAAATGAAGGATGTGCTTTGAAATTGGGTGTCTCTGGCCCTTGCACTGAACCATCTCACTCACCACCTTCCAGAGGGCTTTTTCAAATCCACCTCCTTGATTGCCCCTTTGTCCACCTCCCCAGATTCCCTCTTACTCCTGCTTGGCTTTGTGAGATGTTTTTGCCACTTTAAAGGCGCTATATAAATGCGAGTCATCGTGCACATCAACGGACCCCAATTCATGCTCCACTCAGGTGGCCCCACGCTCACGGGAAGCTTATTTTAAAAAATAACATGGGCGCTTTGCTCAGGAAACTCACTCCGTGTAGAAAACTGCCTCACACGAGGTACTCCAGGCACTGGGCTCAACTACTTCTCCCAGTTCCCATGGTAATATCAGTATAAAAACAAAAGGACGTCTACCTAATGCAGAAGACTAGGCCTTGGGCTTGAGTTGAGCCTGGAATGACGGGAGGCAAGTCTCTTTCTGTTCTTTTTCTAAAATAACTCATCAGGAGATCACCAAACCAAAGCCAGACAAAAGTGGCCCGCTTTCAAAGGGACACCACTAACATGACCACAAAACCAAAGGAAACTTATAAAATGAAATAATAATAATGTTATTACTATTATCCACTATGCACTCCAGCCCCTGTGGTGCATAGCAGTTACATAAGAACATAAGAACATAAGAAATAGGAGCAGGAGTAGGCCAATCGGCCCCTCGAGCCTGCTCCGCCATTCAATAAGATCATGGCTGATCTGATCCTAACCGCCAATCTACTATCTATCACAGAACCATCTCCTGCATCTAACAGAATTGCACACACGAAATAGGAGCAGAATCAGGCTACACAGTCCCTGGGCCCGCTCCACTACCCACAGGGCCATGACCGATCCGAACCTAGACTCATGTCCAAATTCCTGCCCGCTCCCCGTAACCCTTAATGCCCTTTACTTCCAGGAAACTGTCTATTTCTGTTTTAAATTTAATTAATGTTGTAGCTTCTACAGCTTTTTGTGGCAGCATATTCCATGGACCTACCACCCTCTGAGTGAAGTAGTTCCTCCTCATCTCAGTTTTGAAAGAGCAGCCCCTTATTCTAAGACTATGTCCCCTAGTTCTCGTCTCACCCGTCATCGGGAACATCCTCCCCGCATCCACCCGATCCAACCCCTTCACAATCTTATATGTTTCAATAAGATCGCCTCTCATTCTTCTGAACTCCAATGAGTAGAGTCCCAATCTACCCAACCTCTCCTCATATGACCACCCCCTCATCCCCGGGATTAACCGAGTGAACCTTTTTTGCACTGCCTCGAGAGCAAGGATGTCTTTCCTTAAGTAAGGACACCAAAACTGTATGCAGTATTCCAGGTGCGGTCTCACCAATACCTTGTACAACTGAAGCAATACCTCCCTATTTTTATATTCTATCCCCCTAGCAATGAAAGCCAACATTCCATTTGCCTTCTTAATCACTTGCTGCACCTGCATACTAACCTTTTGAGTTTCGTGCACCAGGACCCCCAGATCCCTTTGCACTTCAGTACTCTCCAGTTTCTTGCCATTAAGATAATAAATTGCTCTAGGATTTTTCCTGCCAAAGTGCATCACCTCACACTTTCCAGTGTTGTATTCCATCTGCCAAATCTCTGCCCACTTACTTAGCCTGTCTATGTCCCCTTGCAGGTTTTTTATGTCCTCCTCACTCACTACTTTCCCTCCCATCTTTGTATCATCTGCAAATTTTGATATGTTACACTTGGTCCCTTCCTCCAAATCGTTAATATAGATTGTGAAGAGTTGGGGACCCAGCACTGACCCCTGTGGAACACCACTAGTTACTGATTGCCAGTCTGAGAATGAACCATTTATCCCAACTCTTTGCTTTCTGTTAGATAGCCAATCCTCTATCCATGCCAGAATATTACCCCCAATCCCGTGATTTTTTACCTTAAGCAATAATTTTTTGTGTGGCACCTTGTCAAATGCCTTTTGGAAGTCTAAATACACTACGTCCACTGGTTCCCCTTTATCCACTCTATATGTTACTTCCTCAAAGAACTCCAGCAAATTTGTCAAACATGACTTCCCCTTCGTAAAACCATGCTGACTTTGTCCTATTAAATTATGATTATCCAAATGTCCTGTTACTGTTTCCTTAATAATGGACTCCAAAATTTTACCTACCACAGATGTTAGGCTAACCGGTCTATAGTTACCAGCCTTCTGTCTACTGCCCTTTTTAAATAAGGGTGTTACATTAGCAGTTTTCCAGTCTGCCGGGACCTTAGCGGAATCCAGGGAGTTTTGAAAAATTATTACCAATGCATCTACAATCCCTACCTGCCACTTCCCTCAAGACTCTAGGATGTAAGCCATCAGATCCAGGTGATTTATCCGCCTTGAGTCCCATTATTTTACCGAGTACCACTTCCTTAGTGATTTTGATCGTGTTTAGCTCCTCTCCCCCTATAGCCCCCTGTTTGTCCAGTGTTGGGATATTCTTAGTGTCCTCTACTGTAAAGACTGATACAAAATATTCATTCAGTGTTTTTGCCATCTCCATATTTCCCACCATTAATTTCCCGGTCTCATCCTCTAAGGGACCAACATTTACTTTAGCCACCCTTTTTCTTTTTATATAACTATAAAAACTCTTACTATCTGTTTTTATATTTTTTGCTAATTTACTTTCATAATCTATCTTCCCTTTCTTAATCAATCTTTTTGTTATTTTTTGCTGCCTTTTAAAGTTTTCCCAATCCTCTGTCCTCCCACTAGATTTCGCTACCTTATATGCCCTTGTTTTTAGTCGAATACTATCCTTAATTTCTTTACTTAGCCACGGATGACTGTCCTTTCTTTTACACCCTTTTCTTTTCAGTGGAATATATTTTTTTTGGAAGTTGTAAAATAACTCCTTGAATGTACACCACTGATCATGTGTCGTCTTACCCTTTAATCTATTTTCCCAATCCACTCTACTCAATTCCGCTCGCATACCTTCATAGTCTCCTTTATTCAAGCTTAGCACGCTTGTTTGAGATCCAACCTTCTCACCCTCTAATTGAATATGGAATTCAACCATGTTATGGTCACTCATTCCAAGGGGATCCTTTACTAGGACATTTTTAATTAATCCTGTCTCGTTACACAGGACCAGATCTAAGGTTGCTTGCCCCCTGGTCGGTTCAGTTACATACTGCTCAAGAAACCCATCCCTAATACACTCAATGAACTCATCCTCAAGGCAGCCCTGCCCCATTTGATTTGTCCAATTAATATGATAGTTAAAATCCCCCATAATTATAGATGTTCCCTTATTACATGCCTCAACTATTTCCTGATTGATACTCCGTCCAATAGAGTTGCAACTGTTCGGAGGCCTATAGACTACGCCCACTAATGTTTTTTTCCCCTTATTATTCCTTATCTCCACCCAAACTGTTTCATTATCATGATTTTTTGACCCAATATCATTACTCTGTATTACAGTGATTCCTTCCTTTATTAACATAGCCACCCCACCTCCCCTTCCTTCCTGCCTGTCCTTCCTGATCGTTAAATAACCTGGTATGTTTAATTCCCAGGCATTGTCACCCTGCAGCCATGTTTCTGTAATGGCCACAATATCATAACCATATGTAGTTATTTGTGCCATTAACTCGTCTATTTTGTTACGAATGCTACGTGCATTCAGATAGAGAACTTTCAAATATGCTTTGTGGCACTTAGTTCCTGCTTTTTCACTTTTTACCAGTTTACCTTTTACTCCACACACTCTGTCCCTTCCTGCCACGCTCTGATTTGTGATTCCCCTACTGCTACCTATGTCTATGACTCTCTCTGTTGTCATTTTTATTTTTTGCTCTCTTGAAACCTCCCCCCCACTAATTAGTTTAAAGCCCTCTCCACAGCCCTAGTTATTCGATTCGCCAGGACACTAGTCCCAGCACTGGCCAAGTGAAGTCCGTCCCAACGGAACAGCTCTCTCCTGCCCCAGTACTGGTGCCAGTGTCCCAAGAAGCAAAACCCATTTTTCCCACACCAGTCTTTGAGCCACGCATTCAACTCCCTGATTTTATTTACCCTAGCCAAATTTGCTCGTGGCTCAGGTAGTAATCCAGAGATTATTACCCTCGAGGTTCTGCTTTTTAATTTGGCCCCTAGCTGCTCAAACTCCCTCAGCAGAACCTCTTTCCTTGTCCTATCTATGTCATTGGTACCAACATGGACCACGACAACTGGATCCTCCCCCTCCCACTCCAAGTTTCTCTCCAGCCCAGAGGAGATGTCCTTAACCCTGGCACCGGGCAGGCAACACAGCCTTCGGGACTCTCGCTCTTGGCTGCAAAGAACCCTATCTATCCCCCTAATGATACTATCCCCTACCACTACAACATTTCTTTTTACTCCCCCCACTTGAATGGCCCCCCTTACCACGGTGCTGTGGCCAGGTTGCTCATCCTCCCTGCAGTCCCCGCTCCTATCCACACAGGGAGTAAGAGCCTCGAACCTGTTGGACAAGAGCAAGGGCTGCGGCTCCTCCAACACTACCTCCTGGATCCCTGTACCTGCCTCACTCGTAGTCACACCTTCCTGTCCCTGACCACGGGCTACTTCTGAATTAGTTACTCTAATTGGTGTGACTACCTCCTGAAACACGGAGTCCAGGTAACTCTCCCCCTCCCTGATGTGTCGCAGTGTTTGAAGCTCGGACTCCAGCTCATCAACACGGAGCCGGAGTTCCTCGAGCAGCCAACACTTACTGCAAATGTGTTCACCGTGAACATCAATGGTGTCCACCAGCTCCCACATATTGCAGCAGTAACACATCACCTGCTCTCCCATTCTATGTAATTAATTAAAAATTTATTATTTACCCTTCAGTTAATTTATGCCAGCAGTCTCTGCTACACCACAGATACCCGAGAAACAATAAAATTGAAGTTTTGTATAAAAAAAAAGAGAAATACTCACCAACCAATCACTTACCTGCTTTCTGGTGACGTCACACTTCGATTATTTTTTACCTCTCTCCTGCTCTCGGCTTGGTGAAAGCCTACCTGGTCGCTGCCGCCTTTTACCGCCGCCGCCTCGCCGCTGTTGCTCCACTCAGGTCCGCCGCCTCTGTCTAAGGGTATCTGTACTGTGGAAGCGTCTCTTCTTTCTGATTGCTGTAAGTGTCAAATGAAATGAGCGTTGGCCAGTTTCCAAGGTTAATCCAGTAGCTAGCCCACAGTACAAACCTGGCCTGAACTTAGTTCTTAATTGGCACCAAATTGGCAATCTGCCTTGGAGGACTCATCAACAACACTGATGAAAGTGGATGGCTCCTTTTCCGTGGAAAAGCTGAAGACCGTGTACAAGGACTATGATAATACATGGTTAGATAACATCAAGTAGAAACGAGGAGTCACTAGATTGCCAATAGGACTGGCGTAAAACTGGTTTTTACTTGTTTTGTTGAAGTAGCAGCCGTTTTTTTTCTGGTTGAAAGTAGTTTACTTGTAGCATTTAATTGAATTACGATATTGCTATGGGATTTTGTACACTGTGGTGTTAGACAGTGTCCATGTAGAATTTACTTTGAGATTTATTGCTTTAATCCGACAAAGTCTGTGTGGGACTATCTAAGGGTATCTGTACTGTTAATATTATTGATTTATCTATAAAATTTATCACTGCATTTATATTGTTAACCATAAAGCTGTTCTCCAGGCTTTATTTTATTGTGGCCAATGAATGTAATGGATTTACTATGTAATTGATGAGTTGTAATATGTATTACTATATTTGAATAAATGTTTATTAAAAAAAAACAACACTGATGAGGGAAATGGAAATGACTCACTGGTGTAGTAGGGGCTTCTTATCTGAGGCTCTGGGAAGAGCAGAGACAGATTTACTCTGCATCAAACCTCACCTGGGAGTGTTTGAAACTAAGTCCAAGTATAAAATGTTTGGAGCACATTATCCTTCAATTTCATGGAAATTCTGAAATATAATAGTTGGGTTTTTAATAAAAAAAGAGACTCCAGTTTCCAACATTAAAACAGATGATGACTGACTGAAAGACTAGTGGCCTAATCCAAATCCAGCTTTTCACTGTGTTGTCAGCACCCACACTCCTTCAACAAATTCAAGGTGGCTTGGTCAGCAGGTTGCCATGGACCACCTGTTCCGTCTTGGGAAATAATCTACCATCATTAGCAAGACGTTCTGGGGCTACTTTGAAGAGAAGACGGTGGGACATTTCCAAGTAAGTTGGCTTTTCTAATTATTCAATGAATCAATCATCGGGTTGTTGCCGACATGGTTTTGTTATTTTACTTTCTCCTGAGTGACCTCAGGTGAGGTTAGGAATGTGTTTTGTGTTTCAGTTTAGAGATGAAGGCTGCAAACCGAAGCCTGTATTAATAATGAGGTCAAAGACAAATTAAGATGTCACATATACATATATGTGGCTCAGTGGGTATCACCCTCATCTCTGAGTCAGAAGGTTGTGGGTTCAAGTCCCACTCCAGAGACTTGAGCACAAAAATCTAGGCTGACGCTCCCAGTGCAGTGCTGAGGGAATGCTGCACTGTCGGAGGTGCCACCTTTCGGATGAGACGTTAAACCGAGGCCCAGTCTGCTCTCTCAGGTGGACGTAAAAGATCCCATGGCACTATTTTGAAGAAGAGCAGGGGAGTTATCCCCAGTGTATTGGCCAATATTTATCCCTCAATCAACATCACTGAAACAGATTATCTGGTCATTATCACATTGCTGTTTGTGGGAGCTTGCTGTGTGCAAATTGTCTGCCACATTTCCCACATTACAACAGTGACTGCTCTCCAAAAGTCCATTCCAAGATTTAAAGAGGCAGTACCTCTGCGGGGGGGGGGGGGGGGAAAGCACCAACCTCTGTTTGTCTGAGGAGGGTAAAGAGCAACGCGTGATCTTTGCAATGATGCCGGCACATACAAGTCATTTCATTGCCTGCTTGTTGGCAGTTGCTCTCTTTCATCATGATCGGAAGAAATTAAACAGGGAACAAAGTGATCAAGGTGTGTCTGGGCTTTTCGTTGAATGGATCCCATTGACCATGATGCAATGCCACTGTTCCCCTGAAGAGGGCAGCATAAGCCTCTTTTCTCAGAATTGCTCCAGTAGTGAGTTCCACATTCTCACCACTCTCTGGGTAAAGAAGTTTCTCCTGAATTCCCTATTGGATTTATTAGTGACTATCTTATATTTAAGGCCTCTAGTTTTGGTCTATCCCCCCCCAACAAGTGGAAACACCTTCTCTACGACTACCCTATCGAACCCCTTCATAATTTTAAAGACCCTGCTTGTGTGCCTGCGCCCTCGCCCAGCGGAGGGACAGCAGTAAAGCGGAAAACCGCTTTCCGACCGTTAAATCCGCGGGCCAGCTGGTCACCTCAACGAGTGATTCTTCGATAGTTCCGGGGACGAGCTTTCCTTCACTGACAGAAAGTTAATCGCGCTATCTCCCGGTGTAAACAACATGCTTACTCAAATGGCCACCTTTTATTAAGAGTTTGAAGGCATTTGTACAAGAAATTCATACAGTTCCACAAGGATCAGTGCTGGGACCACTGCTGTTCACAATTTACATTAACGATTTAGACTTAGGAATCAAAAACACAATTTCTAAATTTGCGGATGACACCAAATTGGGGGGTTGGGGGGTGGGATAGACAATACTGAGGAGGACTGCAACAAGTTCCAGGAGGACATTAATAAACTTGCAGAATGGGCATATAATTGGCAAATGAAGTTCAACACAGATAAATGCCAGATATTACATTTTGTTAGGAAGATGAGGGAGGTCACTTATTACTTGGAGGGTGCGAGTCTAGGTGGGGTAGAGGAACAAAGGGATCTCGGAGTACAAATACACAAATCACTAAAAGTTGTGACGCAGATTAGCAAGGCCATAAAAAAAGCAAACCAAGCACTCGGGTTTATTTCTAGAGGGATAGAATTGAAAATTAGGGAAGTTATGCTAAACCTGCATCGACCTTGGTTAGACCACACTTGGACTACTGCGTGCAGTTCTGGTCGCCATATTATAAAAAGGATATAGAGGCACTGGAGAGGGTGCAGAGAAGATTTACAAAGATGATACCAGAAATGCGAGGGTATACATATCAGGAAAGGATGAACAGGCTGGGTCTCTTTTCTCTTGGAAAAAAGAAGGCTGAGGGGTGACCTAATAGAGGTCTTTAAAATTATGAAAGGTTTTGATAGAGTGGATACAGAGAGAATGTTTCCACTTGTGGGGAAGAGCATAACTAGAGGCCATCAATATAAGATAGTCACCAAGAAATTCAACAGGGAATTCAGAAGAAACTTCTTTACCCAGAGAGTGGTGAGAATGTGGAACTCGCTACCACAGGGAGAGGTTGAAGCGAATAGTATAGATGCATTTAAGGGGAGGCTAGACAAGCATATGAGGGAGAAAGGAATAGAGGGTTATGCTGATAGAGTTAGATGAGGAAAGACGGGAGGAGGCTCGAGTGGAGCATGGACTGGTTGGACCGAATATCCTATGTAATCCTATGTAGTCCCGGCCTATTAAATGAATGAGCTTTGCTCCAAAATCCTTCAGCCATTGATGAGGAATTTCCTGACAAGAATTGACTGTAAATATCAGCCATTATTCTTTTGTCTATAATTTAACTTCTGTACAATGTTTAAAGCAACTCTGGAGAAAAATTGTACAGACACTTCATTGGTTGATTCCTGGGATGGAAGGGTTGTCTTATGAGGAAAGGTTGAGCAGGTTGGGCCGATACTCATTGGAGTGTAGAAGAATGAGAGGTGATCTTATTGAAACATATATGATTCTGAGGGGGCTTGACAGGCTAGATGCAGAGAGGATGTTTCCCCTCGTTAGGGGAATCTAGAACTAGGGGGCATAGTTTCAGGATAAGGGGTCGCCCATTTAAGATGGAGATGAGGAGGAATTTCTTCTCTCAGAGGGTCGAGAATCTTTGGAATTCTCTACCCCAGAGAGCTGTGGAGGCTGGAGTCAGTGAAGATATTCAAGGCCAAGATAGACAGATATTTGAGCTACAGGGGAGTCGAGGGTTATGGGGAGCGGGCAGGAAAGTGGAGTTGAGGCCAAGATCAGATCAGCCATGATCTTATTGAATGGCGGAGCAGGCTCGAGGGGCCGAATGGCCTACTCCTGCTCCTATTTCTTATGTTCTTCTTTGAACACTTCCGTTTATTAGTTATAAAAATATTAGTGACGATGGGGAAAGTAAGGCTGCTTGACTAACAGTTGAAAATCATCCAATCAGGTAAGGGAGAGCCTGTTCACTTTCCAATTGGCCTGTGCCGTGAGGATGGACATGGCGGGTGACCAATAGCGGGAGAGTGGAGGTGGGGGCGCTTGGAGGGTCATGTGACGAGCCATCCAGGAATACGTCCAACCAGAGCTGGCACCCCCTACTGGCCATGGATGGTAGGCACTTGGCATGTCTGCATGAATTTCGAGCTTGCAAGCCATAATTCTGGTAGCATGGCACCTTTAATCCCCTCGGCCACTGCACACCCACATGAAACTGTCACCGGTTCGGGATTGGGACTGCTCTTCATATTGGTGAGACGCAAGGAAAATGGGCTTGGTGCACAGCCTTGCTCCTGCATATAGATAACAGCCACCCTTTGGAGATAATTTGGCGGCGCTGCCCTATAGAGAGCTATCACACGAAGCAGTATTGAGTGTTTAAGGTGACAGTTCTGGGGCAGGAATGACTAAGCCATTACTTCGGTTCTCTAATTCATCCAAAAACAATTTTTTTCCCCCATTCGACCCACTCTTTAAATGGTGGAAGGGGGAGGGTCTGTGGGGTTGGGGTGGTAGCCCAGCACATGGCAGCACATCAACATCCTGGGGGTCACCATTGACCAGAAGCTTAACTAGACCAGCCACATAAATACTGTGGCAACAAGAGCAGGTCAGAGGCTGGGTATTCTGTGGCGAGTGTCTCACCTCCTGACTCCCCAAAGCCTTTCCACCATCTACAAGGCACAAGTCAGGAGTGTGATGGAATACTCTCCATTTGCCTGGATGAGTGCAGCTCCAACAACACTCGAGAAGCTCGACTCCATCCAGGACAAAGCAGCCCGCTTGATCGGCACCCCATCCACCACCTTAAACATTCACTCCCTCCACCACCGGCGCACCGTGGCTGCAGTGTGTACCATCTACAAGATGCACTGCAGCAACTCGCCAAGGCTTCTTCAGCAGCACCTCCCAAACCCGTGACCTCTACCACCTAGAAGGACAAGGGCAGCAGGCGCATGGGAACACCACCACCTCCATGTTCCTCTCCAAGTTACACACCATCCTGACTTGGAAATATATTGGCCGTTCCTTCATCGTCACTGGGTCAAAATCCTGGAACTCCCTCCCTAACAGCACTGTGGGAGCACCTTCACCACACGGACTGCAGCGGTTCAAGAAGGCGGCTCACCACCACCGTCTCAAGGGCAACTAGGGATGGGCAATAAATGCCAGCCTTGCCAGCGACGCCCACATCCCGTGAATGAATAAGAATAAGTCCCGAGTCTTCCTTGTGAGGCATGGAGGAGCACTCTTGGCCCACAGGAAAACCTGAAGAATAAATGTCAGACTTGTCTTCTGGGGCCTCTTCAGGCTGAGGATCCGGCTCCTGGCAGGTTTTGCTTGATGGGGAAGCCGACACTGCCCTCGCCCCCGTACCCCGCTCAGGCCTCAGATGGATCTTGCAGATTGGCCTCCTCAGACCCGATCTGCACGTTTATAACAGGACCCCCCCCCCCACCCCCGCTTCCTTCCGCAGGGGTCCCCTCAGAGGACAGGTTAATGTGGGGACACGGCAGGAAAGAAGTGAGATCAATGCAGGTAAGTGACTCCCAGATTCTGCCAGGTGTGGGCAGTTAAAATTGGGACCAACGTGTCTTATGTTGCATTGCGTTGTGCGCTGAGATGCACAGTTGCTCTGTGCCCAGGTCTGTGCGGTTGGCCCTCTTCACCCAGCTTCTAGTCAGAAAGAAGACACTTGCATTTCTGTAGCTCCTTGTCACATCTCCAGGACACCCTCAAAAGGGCTTCACAGCCAGTGAATTACTCTTGAAGTGTAGTCGATGTCATAATGTAGGCTTATTTGCACACAGCAAGACCCCACAAACAGCAATTGAGGTGAATAACCAAATAATCTGTTTTTGTTGGTGTTGGTTGAGAGATGACTTCTTAGTCCTCTTCAATTAGTGCCTTTGCTTTTTGTGGTATATATCAATGATTTGGACTTGAATGTAGGAAGTATGATTAAGAAGTTTGCAGATGATACAAAATAATTGGCCGTGTGGTTGATAATGAAGAAGAAAGCTGCAGACTGCAGGAAGATATCAATGGACTGGTCAGGTGGGCAGAACAGTGGCAAATGGAATTCAATCTGGAGAAGTGCGAGGTAATGCATTTGGGGAGGGCTAACAAGGCAAGGGAATACACATTAAATGGTAGGACACTGAGAAGTGCAGAGGATCAGAGGAACCTTGGCATGCATGTCCACAGATCCCTGAAGGTAGCAGGACAGGTAGATAAGGTGGTTAAGAAGGCATACGGGATACTTGCCTTTATTAGCCGAGGCATAGAATACAAGAGCAGGGGGGTTATGCTTGAACTGTATAAAACACTAGTTAGGCCGCAGCTAGAATACTGCGTGCAGTTCTGGTCACCACATTACAGGAAGGATGTGATTGCACTAGAGGGGGAGCAGAGGAGACTTACGAGGCTGTTGCCTGGGCTGGGGAATTTTAGGAAAGATTGGATAGGCTGGGGTTGTTTTCTTTGGAACATGGGAGGCTGAGGGGAGACCAATTGAGATGTATAAAATGATGAGGGGCCTAGATACAGTGGGTAGGAAGGACCTAATTCCCTTACAGACGGGTCGATAACCAGCGGGCATAGATTTAAAGTAATTGGTGGGAAGTTTAGAGGGGATTTGAGGAGAAATCTTTTCACCCAGATGGTGCTGGGGGTTCTGGAACTCACTGCCTGAAAGGGTGGTAGAGGTAGAGACCCTCATCACATTTAAAAAGTACTTGGATGTGCACTTGAAGTGCCGTAACCTACAGGGCCACGGACCAAGAGCTGGAAAGTGGGATTAGGCTGGGATAGCTCTTTGTCGGCCGGCACGGACAAGATGGGCCGAATGGCCTCCTTCTGTGCTGTAAATTTCTATGATTCTGTGATTCACATTCACCTGGTTTAACACCTCATTCACAATACCGCCCCTTTGACAGTGCGGCACTCTCTCAGCACTGCAGTGGTACCGGTCTTGATTTATGTGTCATCAATCTTGGGAGTGGGGCTTGAACCCATGACCTTCAGAGCCAGGGGTGAAGGTGATGCCAACTGTGTGCAAACTGACACTTGTATGAGATTGCCCATCCATGATAGAACCGAATACAAAAGCAAAATACTGCGGATGCTGGAAATCTGAAATAAAAACAGAAAATGCTGGAAATACTCAGCAGGTCAGGCAGCATCTGCGGAGAGAGAAACAGAGTTAACGCTTCAGGTCGATGACCCCTTCGTCAGAACCGGAAAAAAGCTTGGAGATGGAACAAGTTTTTAAGCAAGTGTAGGGGCAGGGAAAGGGGGGGAAAGGGAGGGGAGGAAAGAACAAAGGGGAGGGTCTGTGATAGGATGGAAGGCAGGAGAGATTAAGAGACATTAAGAGAGATTAAGAGATGGTGCAAGGCAAAAGGAGATGGTAATGGGACAAGTTAAGAAACAAAAGATGGCTCTAGATGAAGTGTAATTGGCGATGGCAGAATGAAAGACAGAATGATAGAACCTTGCCAATTTCTTTCTGGCTTACTGGCCATACGGGGAAGATGCAAATTTACTCCCACATGCTCCTATCGCCAATGAGGAGTTCATATTAGATCCTTCAAATAATCTCCCAAGCTGAGTATATGCACCATGTGGTGTGGTCCTAAGCCCTTCAGAGCCAGGTTACATAGAATTATATAGAATTTACAGCGCAAAAACAGGTCATTCGGCCCCACTGGTTTATTCTCCACACGAGCCTCCTCCCACCCCTCTTCATCTCACCCCATCAACATATCCCTCTATTCCTTTCTCCCTCATGTGCTTATCTAGCTTCCCCTTAAATACATCTGCGCTATTCGCCTCAACCATTCCCTGTGGTAGTAAGTTCCACATTCTAAAAAGAAGTTTATCTTGAATTCTCTTTTGGATTTATTAAGGGGGCTTCACCTTAAAATCAGAGCCAGGCCATTCAGGAGAGAAGTTAGAAAACACTTCTTCACACAAAAGGTGGTAGAAGTGTGGAACTTTCTCCTACAAAATGGAATAGATGTTATCTCAATTAATAATTTTAAATCTGAGATTGATAGATTTATGCTAACCAAGGGTATTAAGGGGTATGGAGCCAAGGCAGGTGGCTGGAGTTAAGATACAGATCAGACATGATCTAATTGAATGGGGGGAACAGGCTAGAGGGGCTGAAAGGCCTACTCCTGTTCCTATGTGTCAGCCGTGGCTCAGTGGGTAGCACTCTTGCCTCTGAGTCAGAAGGTTGTGGGTTCAAAATCCCACTCCAGAGACTTGAGTGCAAAAATCTCGGCTGACACTCCAGGGCAGTACTGAGGGAGTGCTGCACTGTCGGACGGTGCCATCTTTCAGATGAGACCTTAAACCAAGGCAACAACAGAAAATGCTGGAAATACTCAGCAGGTCAGGCAGCATCGTGGAGAGAGAAACAGAGTTAACGTTTACAGGTCGATGACCCTGCGTCAGAATTGGAGAAGTAACAGATTTTTAAGCAAGTTTAGGGAGAGGGGAGGAAAGAACAAAAGGGAAGGTCTGTGATAGGGTGGAAGGCAGGAGAGATTAAAAGACAAAAGGGATGATGGTGCAAGGCAAAAGGAGATGGTAATGGGACAAGTTAAGAAACAAAAGATGACTCTAGATGAGGTGTAAATGGCAATGGCAGAATCATCAACAGCTGCCATGTGAGAGAAAAAAAAATAGGGGCCGAGGTTATGGTCTGAAATTGTTGAATTCGATGTTGAGTCCAGAAGGCTGTAAAGTGCCTAATCGAAAGAGGAGGTGCTGTTCCTCGAGCTTAAACTGAGGCCCCGTCTGCTCTCTCGGGTGGACGTAAAAGATCCCTTGGCACTATTTCGAAGAAAGGCAGGGGAATTTCCACAGTGTCCTGGGGCCACTGTTTATCCCTCAACGAACGAACATCACTAAAACAGATGATCTGGTCATTATCACATTGCTGTTTGTGGGAGCTTGCTGTGCGCAAATTGGCGGCCGCGTTTCCCACATTACAACACTTGAAAAAAGTACTTCGTGGGCTGTAAAGCGCTTTGGGATGTTGTGAAAGGCGCTATCGAAATGCAAGTCTTTCCCCTTTTTTTTAATGTTCCCACGGTTCTATCCTGGGGCTGTAGTCAACCTGTGGTGCCTCCAGGAGGGAAGGGAAGAAAACAGGGAATAAAATCAATCTTGGCTCTCAGCACAAAATGCATATTCTTTGCAAAGCGCAGAGACGCCACCAGTAATCCCACAGGAACCCGATTATTGTGTGACTCCAAATAGGGAACTTTCTGTTTGACTATTTTTTCTTTGGGGCTGAGGAAGTTGTTGCGATGACAAAGCAATAAATGTTGACAGCTCTGGCCACTGCTGCCGATGGTGTAACGGCCCTCGGCAGCCAGCCCTCCCTCCAGGTGGCTGGGGCTCCGAGGGTTAAAGCAAGCCTTCTGTCAGTTTAACATTCGCCGCACTCTGCTCAAGGTTTAACCTCTTCAGCTGCCTGCTGGCTGGAGTGGGGAAGGCGTCTCGAGAGTAGGGGGCAGGGGGGAGGGAGGGGAGGCCCCGGGAGGAGCTGGCTGCTCAAAGCCGCGAGCTCCAAGAAGCCTTTCGGCATGAAAGCCGGAGCGATGTGGAGGCCGAGCCGATTGTAGAGTCGCACAAAGAGGAGTAAACCAGTCCTGCGGCCGCATCTCCCTTTAAGACTCTCCTTAAAACCGACCTCTTTTGACCAAGCTTTTGGTCGCCACTCCCAATATCTCCTCATGTGGCTCGGTGTCAAATTTTGACTGTTAACGCTCCTGCGAAGGGCCTCGGGAGGTTTTACTATTGTGGAAGGCACAATATAAATGTTCATTGTCGTTGAAATGAGTAGCGACAGCGTAAAACATGTTCCTGATATTGTCTCCTGTTCTGTACTTGCAATGACAAATCATAAGCATGAGAATTCTGGAGAGAGCACTGAGGGACAACACACATTAATGATGTTGGTACACAAAGGACTCTCACTTCATAATGGTTTATTCTGGGAGGTTTTGCCCCCTGTGGGGTGAAGGTTCGAGGAGATGGTGGGGGGTAGGGAGGGGTCTTCCAAGATTTACAATACACAAACATGAGATTTTTAAAAATACGTCCATTTTCACCACTCGCTGTCTTGTGCTAATTATCGAAGATTTTTCAGTTCATTTTGATTGACCAAGACGGCATTAAACCTTTCTCACGCCGCCTTGCCCCACCCATTGTACAATTTTTTAAGTTGAAAGTCGTAAGGAGGGAAGCTCAAGGTGGGGAGGGGGGAGCAATCAGTGGTCTTGGCTGCAGTGGGGCCAAGGGTAGCGGCAGCGCGACGTGGGATATTGGGAGCTCGGAGTGGCAGAGGAGGGACCTCGGGATCGGGAGTCGGGGCCAGGGGAGGAGAAGATTTGGGGGCAGGGGAAGGGAGATTGGGAATATTGGGATCTCTGGGTGGGGTGGGGGTGGGAGATTCAGGGCCTGGGGGGGAGATTCGGGGTTGGAGGTGGAGGGGGGAGATTCAGGGCCTGGGGTGGGGGAGGGAGTTTTGGGGCCTAGGGAGGGGGGAGATTCGGGGCCTAGGGTGGGGGAGGGAGTTTTGGGGCCTGGGGGTGGGGGGAGATTCGGGGCCTGGGGGGGGGAGGGAGATTCAGGGCCTGGGGGGGGGGAGGGAGATTGAGGGCCTGGGGGGGGTGGGGGGGGGAGATTCGGGGTTGGAGGTGGGGGGAAAGTTGATTCGGGGCTGGGGGGGGGGGAGGGAGATTCGGGGCTGGGGGGGGGGGGGGGAGGGAGATTCGGGGCCGGGGGGGGGGGAGAGAGATTCGGGGCCTGGGGGGGGGGGGGGGAGGGGGGAGATTCAGGGCCTGGAGGGGGAGGGGTGAGATTCGGGGCCTGGGGTGGGGGAGGGAGTTTTGGGGCCTGGGGGGGGAGGGGGGAGATTCGGGGCCTGGGGTGGGGGGGGGGGGAGATTCGGGGCCTGGGGTGGGGGGGGGGGAGATTCGGGGCCTGGGGTGGGGTGGGGGGAGATTCGGGGCCGGGGGTGGGAGGGAGATTCGGGGCTGGGGGAGGGGGGGAGGGGGGAGATTCGGGGCCAGGAGTGGGAGGGAGATTCGGGGCCAGGGGGGGGAGGGAGGTTCGGGGCCTGGGGGGGGGGGGGGAGGGGGGAGATTCGGGGCCTGGGGGGGGAGGGAGATCGGGGATCTCTGGGCCAGTGAGGCAGGGGCTGGGAGTGGTGGCGATCGGGAGGATGGTTAACTGTGTGGGGGGGGAGCAGCTCTTGCGCTCCTCCTCCTGGCTCCACATTCAGGTAAACAACTTACCTTTGTAATAGCTGGTAATCCCTCGGCCTTGTTACCCGGAGTGTAGCTCATGCTGGCGCTGGCTGCTTCAGGACAAACCAATATTGGAGCAGGGATCTCAAGCAGGCATTTGGTCACACGTGCCCATGACTCCAGTGGAGTGGGGGTGCGGGAGGGTGGGGTAGGGAAAGGGGATAGGGTGGGGAATACTTAAGTTCTTCTTGGCTCCAGAGGATGGGTTTTCTTCACCGAAAAACTATTTGTTCAACTTACCTGGCGATGGCGGTGGCGGAAGAAGCCTGACTGGGTAGGCCCGATGCTGACTGGGTAGGCCCGATACTGACTGGGTAGGCCCGATGCTGACTGGGTAGGCCCGATGCTGACTGGGTAGGCCCGATGCTGACTGGGTAGGCCCGATGCCTGACTGGGTAGGCCCGATACTGACTGGGTAGGCCCGATGCTGACTGGGTAGGCCCGATACTGACTGGGTAGGCCCGATGCTGACTGGGTAGGCCCGATACTGACTGGGTAGGCCCGATGCTGACTGGGTAGGCCCGATGCCTGACTGGGTAGGCCCGATGCTGACTGGGTAGGCCCGATGCCTGACTGGGTAGGCCCGATGCCTGACTGGGTAGGCCCGATACTGACTGGGTAGGCCCGATGCTGACTGGGTAGGCCCGATGCTGACTGGGTAGGCCCGATGCTGACTGGGTAGGCCCGATGCCTGACTGGGTAGGCCCGATACTGACTGGGTAGGCCCGATCCCTGACTGGGTAGGCCCGATGCTGACTGGGTAGGCCCGATGCCTGTCCCCGCTCATCGCTGACTGATTTCTTGATGGGGGTGCTTCAACAGGTGTTGGGCTGCTAATTTACATATTTAAGGGAACTATCGCTTGATTTAGGCATCTGTCGGGAGGCCTAAAAAAACAGACCACTGCTAAAGTGAACTTGTTTACTCTCAAAATGAGTACCATGCAAAACCAATTTCTCCCCCTATACTTCGGAAGCTGAAAGCCTTGTCTGACCTTCTCGGCCAGGAGAAGAAACTATCGCCAACTAAGTCCAGCTGACACATCAACACATTCAGCAATAAATTATCCAGCCGTATAAATAAGGTGAGTGATAAATAAACATAATCCTCTTAATAATTTACAAGGTTGATGCCAGAACGCAAAGGTCATAACTCTCAGGAAAGACTGAACAGGCTGGGGCTCTTTCCTCTAGAAAGGGGAAGGCTGAGGGGCGACCTGATAGAGGGTCTTCAAGATTATGAAAGGGATTTCGATAGGGTAGACGTAGAGATGTTTCCACTTGACAGCGAGACCAGAACTGGGGGCCATTAATATAAGACAGTCACTAATAAATCCAATAAGGAATTCAGGAGAAATATCTTTACCCAGAGAGTGGTGAGAATGTGGAACTCGCTACCACAGGGAGTGGTTGAGGCGAATGTAGATGCATTTAAGGGGAAGCTAGATAAGCACATGAGGGAGAAAGGAATGGAAGGATATGTCGATAGGGTGAGATGAAGAGGGGTGGGAGGAGGTTGGTGTGGGGCATAAACACCGGCACGGAGCAGTTGGGCTGAACGGCCTGTTTCTGTGCTGTACATTCTATGTCATTGATACTTCCAATGCTGCACACAAGCACGGATGGGTAACCTTCTGTGACCGTTCATCCGACTTCTGCATTCTGGTATTCTTGGCCATTTCACTGCATCTAAGTTTAAACTTGGGGAGGGAGGAGGGGGGGGCGGGGGGGTGGGGAGCAAGGGTGCATTAAACAGAATCCTTTATTTTTATTGAGTAAAAGGAAGTGCTCAGCAGAATCATCCTGACCAGCGGCAACTGGGCAAGATGTAAAACCCGGAGCTTGGAGTAGGCTGTGGATCGCCACCAGATCTCTTTGCTTTAGTTTCTGTGCAGTCGAGGCCATTTCAAATCAATCCCACGTTGACAGTAAAGCTCTTGTATCCCCGCACGCTCCCTCCATCCAATTTTCTCCCCTCCTCTCACTCCTGTTGGGGTACAGGACCCCCGGGACCAGCAGCCCTCCAGCCGAGATAGCAAATTTTGGCAGGCTGTTCGACCATGGGAGGAATAGAAAGAAAGACTTGCATTTCTATGGCCCCTTTCATGACCACCGGACATCCCAAAGCGCTTTACAGCCAATGAAGTACTTTTTGAAGTGTTGTCCCTGTTGTAATGTAGGAAACGCGGCAGACAATTTGCGCACAGCAAGCTCCCGCCAACAGCAATCTGATAATGGCCAGATAATGTGTTTTAGCGATCGAGGGATAAATATTGGAGAATTCTCCTGCTCTTCTTCGAAATAGTGCGATCTTTTACATCTACCTGAGACGGCAGACAGGGCCTCGGCTTAATGTCACGTCCAAAAGATGGCACCCCTGACAGTGCAGCACTCCCTCAGCACTGCACTGGAGTGTCAGCCTAGATGTTTGTGCTCAAGGCTCTAGCGTGGGACTCTGAACTCACAACCTTCACTTGACTCAGAGGCGAGGAGTGCTACCCACTGAGCCATGGCTGACAGCAAAGCCTGCTCCTTTTTTTTCATTCACCTGACTAGCACTTTCCAGCAGGGGTCACTGGACTGTGACCAGGAGTAGGAACCCTGCCTTATTTATTTTTCTCTCTTCCCCTTCCTATAACACTGGGGCAAATTCTACCCCCCCCCCCCCCCCCCCCCCCCCTGCAGCTGGCCCAGTCAGCACAGGCCAGGGATCAGATGTAGAACCTACCTGTTGTGCATGGCTCCGCACCTCCCAAACCCACGACCTCTACCACCTAGAAGGACAAGGGCAGCAGGCGCATGGGAGCACCACCACCTCCAAGTTCCCCTCCAAGTCACACACCATCCTGACTTAGAAATATATCGGCCGTTCCTTCATCGACGCTGGGTCAAAATCCTGGAACTCCCTCCCTAACAGCACTGTGGGAGTACCTTCACCACACGGGACTGCAGCGGTTCAAGAAGGCAGCTCACCACCACCTTCTCAAGGGCAATTAGGGATGGGCAATAAATGCTGGCCTTGCCAGCGACGCCCACATCCTGTGAATGAATTTTAAAAAAACTGTCCTTCTTATATTGCAGCACTTTGATTCACAAGTTAGAATAAAAAATGAGAACCACCAGCATTATGAATAGTTTGTTTCTTTATTTTTAAAACACTTCACACATATAATAAATAGAACAGTAGGTGATGGCAAGTGTGATATTGATTAAAACATATATTATATACATCCGCGGACAGAGGAAGGTTGTAGAATTCACTTGTACTTCGGCAGATGCAAGACTGTAGACAGTCGGATACACAGTATGAGATGCCATTTTTATGAATATTTTTTCTATTTCAAGGAAATTATATCAAATTGGGACTTTTTTATTTTCCGTAGAAAGTTTGGTTTGGCCTGAATGTTTGTAACATGCCTCACAAGAATAATCAGCACTGCCATTTCGCTATAAGTTCCACCACCTCCAAGCACCCCTCCAAGTCACACACCATCCTGACTTGGAAATATAACGGCTGCTCCTTCATCGTCGCTGGGTCAAAATCCTGGAACTCCCTCCCTAACAGCACTGTGGGCGCACCTTCACCACACGGACTGCAGCGGTTCAAGAAGGCGGCTCAAGAATTAGGGACGGGCAATAAATGCCGGCCTTGTCAGCGACGCCCACATCCTCAGGAACAAATGAAAAAAAATATAACCAAGCCACGATGAAATGTAGCATACCAATAAAGCCAGCTCTTGTTTGCCTCTTTCCTTACTTAATTTTACTTCCTACTCTAGTCATTTTATTAATTCATTCATGGGAAGTGGGCGTCGCCGGCAAGGTCAGCATTTATTGCCCATCCATAATTGCCCTCGAAGGTGGTGGTGGGCTGCCTTTTTGAATAAGTGGCTTGCTGGGCCATCTCAGAGGGCCGTTAAGAGTCAATCACATTGCTGTGGGTCTGGGGTCACATATAGGCCAAACCGGGTAAGGGCAGCAGATTTCCTTCCCTAAAGGACATTAGTGAACCAGATGGGGTTTTGCGACAATCCGGTAGTTTCATGGTCACCATTACTGACACTAGCTTTTTATTCCAGTCAACATTGGTAATGTCTTTCACTATGATTATGGCCCTTCACCTCAGTGAATGTTTATTAGGACATTTTTTTAAGCAAGTGCTAGAAACTGAATACAAAGACCCCTGAGGTATGATTTACGGCCATGCTCATAACTTTGTGTGATGACTTCACCGCTCACTCGTGAACTGCCCTCCCTAAGTCTTCTTCCTTCCTCTTAAACGAGGAAAACCTTGTAACTGACAATTCACTAGTTCAATAAGGCTTAACCCTATAAGACCTTACACACAAATACTGTGGATCTTTTTTTGATGTTGCGGATAATCCTAGGTAATGGGCGACGTAAGAAAACTACTAGGCACTTGGTCTAAGCGTTAAACAAAGCTTTAATCAACTGTTTTACAACATGAAGGTCTAGTTGTGTCCTTCACTAGTTTCTGTTAAGAATGTCCTGCGCAAGCTGGGCCCGTGCCCGAGTATTTATATTCTCCCTGGACAGCGCCGCCCGCAGGCCACTGAGTATTAGTTCATAAGTTATGAATGACAGATTCATGTCAATGGACCTGGCCTTACAGTTGAAGACCCTCAAACAAAGAAGAGGAGGTGAACCAAGACTTTGTAACTAGGTGATACCAAAGTCTTAAAAGCATAGAGGGTAGGAAGAGTGAGGGGAAAATTGAGTTTTCTATCCTAGAAAAGAATGAGGTAGAATGGGAGGCGCTGAATTACTCTTCACTTCAGTCCAGCAAGGATGTAGAGAGGAGGAAGAGAATTTTGGATGGTATATCTGAATCTTAGGAAGGAAGAGACACTAATGGTAAAAATAAAGACCAGAAAGATTGTGATGCAGAAAGAGGTTGAAGGCTAGAGCTGAGAGAAGAATTGGTAATCAGATGACAAGATTTTCCTTGGATGTTTAAAAGGAGTGAGTGAGTTGTAATGTTCTTCAGAAATGTGATATCCATGTTATTCGACAACCTCATACTCAAATGTTATTTACACGTGTCCTACTTTTGTGTGGTACAGTTAAACTTTAAAAGAAACAATTGTGGTCATCAAGGTGAGGAATGTTTTTGTTCGAAAAATGGAACACTTTCCCACTTCAGGTACCCAGTGTTGGCACCAATCACTCCCAAGTGAGGTATAGAACATCTAGGTGAAGAGTGAAACTCTTTCTAATCTATGCAAGAATGACCCTAATCGCAGAAAAACACCAAATACTCCACCAGTGTGCCCTTTCTGTTTCTACACCTATGGTCTTTCAGAGATGATGGCCAACTTAGTCCTGTGGGCCAATGCCCAGTAAGAACTGGGTTGAGATTGCCCAGACAGATGTTATGTAGGACCCTTATAGCCAACAGACAAAGGAGACACACCTCATCGTTCTGGGCAGTATTTCATCTCACAGTTCAGAGGTAAAAGGTCAGAGTGAAAGACCAGTGCGCTAGCTGACCTATCTCCTCAGAGCCCCAGCAGAAAATAAAATGAGCAAAGAGAAGATTAAACTCCCAGGAGGGAGACTTTCCTGTTGCGTTATGAACTGGAACGCACCAGCACCTCCCGAGCGTTTGCAGTTGTGTTGTCATCCTGACGTTGTCGAAGCGGATACAATGTGTGTACGGGCACCAGCTTGTAAGATGTGGCTTCAGTAAGGAGGGCTCTATGGTTCAGGTGATGCACATCTGAATGTTTTATGGGGCAGCGGTGAGGCGCTAATGAGTCACGTTTGAACTGTAGATGCTCCTGAATGGAGGGGGCCACCATGCCGTCTCGAGCGGTGGACGTCGATTCGCTAAATTCCTTCAAGCGAAAGCTGGACCTGTTTCTGGCTGGGGTGGAGATCACCTCGTTCAAACGGTAGCTACTGCATGACATTTAATCAGGGCCAAAGCGATGATCTGGACCAACTTCAATCGCCCAAGAGGGTTGGAGAGGAATTTCCCAGATTTCTTTCCCCAAATCGGCCTGGGTTTGTTTTGTTTTTTTAAATCTGTTTTTCCTCCTCTCCCAGGGGTCACACGTCTTTCGGGTGGGGTGCGGAGTGTATCTATGGTGATGTGCAGGGCATCCCATTGGTGGAACAGGCTGGATGGACCAGAGGGTCTTTTCCTGTCCGTCCATTGTCCATATGACACACTTAGAATAAGCAACCAACAGTTTAATTACATGCGATGGCTTGTGGGGAAAGTGCTTTAAATTCTTCATTCACTGGATGTGAGGCAAGTCGTATCCCACTTCTAACGTCTGCTTCACAAGTAAAGGCTTCTTACTTTCTTTGTTACGTATTAAAATGGTTTGTATTTGAATTGAAACACTGTCTCGCTGCTTCAGAATGCGCGTGGAGATGCGTCTAATGGATTTTCAGCCTTGCCTGAACCGTTGCCATAAAAGCTGTTACCCTATTGGCTCCTGCAATGTTCTGTTTGTAATATTTGTGTTTTTTTGGGGCAGTTCCGGTGGGTTTTCGTAAGCCTGGATTACCGAGGTGACAAACGGTCTGGGGTCTCAGCCCTGCTTCTAAGCAAAACCCTGTTGGAGAGTATGTGTGTGTGTATACACGGACATCAGGTGAGATAGCGGTCAACCAGCCTGCTGACCTTCCCTGCCCAGGCTCACACGCGAACTGTAGCCAGTCACATGAGGTGTCAGTGGGTGATTGGAGGCAGAGCAACCGGAGGGATGATTTTCTAAGTGCACAGTGTATGAACGAGTGTATGATTTTGTACTCATGGCGCGCAGAAAAATTCTCCCCCCTGGCCCCTATGCCCCCCCCCCCCCAATGACTTCAGGGGAGATGGGCGGAGGGGAGGCAAATTAGGCCCAAGCCAGTCCACAAGTTTGCCAACAGCAAATCTTTAAGCAAGACTCCTCACACACCATCGCACAATTGTGGTTTGTAATACGATATCACACTTGCGTTGACCTATTATCCTCTTCGGATTACTAATAACAGGGCTGTTCCTACAACACCAAATGCCTCTTTGTTTAGATGCACTGGAACATCAAAACTATTTGGTCAAGTTATCCCCCCAATGGTTTCACCTTCACAGAAGAGACTCAGAGTCGACAAAACACACAGCGTATTCTAGAATTGGTCGCCTTGAAACATCTTCCCGCCCCAACCCCCCACCCCCAACCCAGTAAGTGTCAGCCGTGGCTCAGTGGGCTGCACCCTCGCCTCTGAGTCAGATGGTTGTGGGTTCAAGTCTCACTCCAGAGACCTGAGCACATAAAGCTAGGCTGACACTCCCAGCGCAGTGCTGAGGGAGTGCTGCACTGTCGGAGGTGCCGTCTTTCAGATCTTATTGAATGGTGGAGCAGGCTCGAGGGGCCAAGTGACCTATTTCTTATGTTCTTTCGGATGAGACATTATAACCGAGGGCCCCGGTGTCCTGGGCCAATATTTATCCCTCAACCAACATCACTAAAACAGATTATCTGGTCATTATCACATTGCTGTTTGTGGGAGCTTGCTGTGCGCAAATTGGCTGCCGCGTTTCCCACATTACAACAGTGACTCCACTTCAAAAAAAAAGTACTTCATTGGCTGTAAAGTGCTTTGAGACGTCCGGTGGTCGTGAAAGGCGCTATATAAATGCAAGTCTTTCTTTCTTTCTGTGTAACGCGTGGGGCTACCTGTACAAATTCACTTCACCCACTCGAAAGGAACGGGGCCCTGGATTTACAAGGATAGGCTCCGCACAGGCTGATGCACCACCTGTTCCGTAAGGGCAGGAATTAAAGCTATCCTCGAGTTCGCCGGCTTGACGCTATTCGTTCAATTGTGAATGCTCTTTGAATCCAGTACAAGTAGGAGTGGATCATAAGGCGGGAATCCTGGTCTCCTGAGACTCTGCTCGCATTCTCTGGCTCACCCTAACTGTTCATCATCGGTGAGCTGCAGCCGCTGTGGAGACCAAGGACGGTTCCCGTGTCTCTGGCTCTGTTTTGATTAAGAGCTCCTGCTCCTCCTCTTCAGTGTTTGGACTTCCTCCGTCGCCATAGCAACTGGACGACGGCGATGTTGTTGTGGTGACGGACGACAGTTGCCTTCTCACGGCCATTGCCGGCATGTCCATTAACCCCAGCTTCTGCGGAAGGGTTAGTGGCGCGGCCTCTGTCCCAGTGTCCCGTGATGGCGCGTCCGTGGCGACGGAACTGCACACCCCGTTTTTCTTGATGGCCGGGCACGGTTTCTCGTCCGGCTCCTGCTGCATCGACTGGTCGTTGAGAAGCTTCACTAAGAAGTTGATGTACTTCATGGCCAGGCGCAAGATCTCGTTCTTGCTGAGCTTTTTGTCCGGAGGGTGGGTTGGGATGAGTTTGCGCAGATCTGAGAAGGCCCCGTTGACGTTTTGCTGCCTCCAGCGCTCCCGGCTGTTGGTGAACATTCGCCGCACGATCTTCTGAGGGGGGCCTGGAAAACACAGACAAGCCTTTCAGTCAGAAAACAAAACGGCATTCGAGACCGATGGGCCTCCGCAACTACCAGTACATAGAATCCTAGAATTATAGACTAGTGCAGCATAGAAGGACATTCATAAGAACATAATAAATAGGAGCAGGAGTAGGCCATACGGCCCCTCGAACCTGATCCTCATCTTCAATAAAATCATGGCTGATCTTCTACCTCAACTCCACTTTCCCGTCCTATCCCCATAGCCCTTGATCCCTTAGTGCCCAACAATCTATCGATCTCCATCTTGAATATACTCAACGACTGAGGATCCACAGCCCTCTGGGGTAGAGAATTCCAAAGTTTCACCACCCTCTGAGTGAAGAAATTTCTCCTCATCTCAGTCCTAAATGACCAACCCCTTATTCTGAGACTGTGACCCCTGAGTTCTCGACTCTCCAGCCAGGGGAAACAGCCTCTCAGCATCTACCCTGCCAAGCCCTCTCACAATTTTACATGTTTCAATTCGGCCCATCGAGTCTGCGCCGGCTCTTTCGAAGAGCAATCCAGTTTGTCCCACTGCCCCGCTCTTTCTCCACATCCCTGCAATTTTTTCTCCTTCAAGTATTTATCCAATTCTCTTTTGAAGGCTACTATTGAATCTGTATCCACCACCCTATCAGGCAGTGCATTCCAAATCCTAACCACTCGTGTAAAAAAAGTTTTACCTCATGTCGCCTCTGGTTCTTTTGCCAATCACCTTAAATTTGTGCCCTCTGTTTATTGACCCTTCAGCCATTGGAAACAGTTTCTCTTTATTTACTCTATCCTAAACCCTTCATGATTTTAAACACCTCCATCAAATCTCCTCTTAGCCTTCACCCAGCTCGAAGGTCGCAGATCCAAATCGGAGAAGAACACTTATGTGCTTCTGGTGGACAAAGCTACAATCATGGAGTTCACATTCATAAAATTCCTCTCCTCCCCCCGCCCCCTTATAACACTGGTAATCGGGACTCCCTGACGGTGAAATTGGACAGCCTGTGAACTGGGCCTGAAGAGGTAGGCCCAAGGCACACTGGATATTTGGCCTCGGGCCTCATTTCAATTGAGCTGTGGACCCTTGCTGTGTGACGTAAGAAAATTACTAGGCACTTGGTCTAAGCGTTAAACAAAGCTTTAATCAACTGTTTTACAACATGGAGATCTAGTTGTCCTTCACTCGTTCCTGTTAAAGAACGTCCTGAGCAAGCTGGGCCCATGCCCGAGTATTTATACTCTCCCTGGACAGCGCCACCAGCAGGCCGCCCAGTATTATGTCATAAGTCATGAATGACAAGATTCATGTCACTGTGTGTCCTCGGGTAACTCGTCGCCGATGCAGATTTAAATAGCGAGCCACTGTGGGGGGGGCGATCGGGAGGGGGTTGAACAGGGGCGTCTACGGCCTTCAGGGCTGCTGTGGAGCCGGGAGGAGCATTCCTCATTCAGGTATTTTTTTTAAAAAAGTGTACCTTTTTGGCGGCCGCCTCCAGGGGTCCTTTTAAGGATCGCTGCCTAGGCGCCATCTGGGCTTAGTTATCCTGAACGCAGCCCATTTTGGGAAGGGGTCCTGGAGCAGGCTTATTTGCATACGTAAAGGGCCGAACTCCTGTATCGGGGGGCGGGGCCTGTAGGCTTATACTTCAGCCTTTACCAATATGGCGGGCTGCCTGCTTCCAGCGCGGAATGTGTGCACACCACCTGCCACATTGGACACTTGGGCGTCTGTCTTGTGCCTGTAAAACGGGCGTGGCGTCAACAAGTTTCTAGGCTGTTCCTCTTTATTCACATCAGGCAGAACCCGAAGGAGAGTTAAAACACCTTGGTGGAATTGCTACACAAGCTCAATGTATGACCATATCTGTGATGAGACAAGCTTCACCTACCCTCGTGCACCTCCATTTCATAATGGCTTGAAGGCCTTCGTTTGATCCTGTTACTTGGGAACATGCTGAATGTACTTGTTGCTCCAATATATGCACTAGAATAGGAAAAGAATAGGTTAAGAGTCTTTGCTAACCATGAACGCATAGATCTTCAAACTGGCCAAGTTGGCCTGACCTCTTTTAAGAGCCATTTGTTTGAATGGGCTTCCAGTGTCCAAAAAAAGGAAAAAAAGAACTAGCATTTGTATAGTCCCTTTCATGTCCTCAAGACCTCCTAAAATGCTTCACAGCCATTGAATTACTTTTGAAGTGTAGTCACCGCTGTTACGCAGGCAAGCACAGCAGCCAATTTATACAGCGAGGTCCCACGGAAAGCCAAATGGTCAGGTACTCTCGTTATATTGGGGTTGGTCGCAGGAGCGGTGTTTGGCCAGGACCGCCAGGAGAACTTCCTGCTTTTCTTCGAATAGTGTCATCGGATCTTTAACGTTCACCTGAGCAGGAAGTTGGGGCCTCGGCTGAACGTCTCATCCGGCAGCAATCCCTCAGTCCTGCTTTGAAATTTCAGTCAGGATCGCATGCTCAGGTCCTGGAATGGTCTTGAAACCCTCAACCTTCTGACTTGGAGGTGTCCTCCAAATCACTGGGTCACCATCTTGACCCTGGAAACACGTCATCTGATCTTACGTGACCTGTGGTCAAGAGGATCATGTGACATTTTATGCAAAACTACTCGAAGAATGTTTGAAATGTAGAAAGGACATGAAAGAACATCAAAGAACAATGGAAAACGCAGACGTTTTCAAACGTTTCTCCATTGCTGGCCTCCTGAGAATATTGGTGGATTCCAGTTCCTATGTCCTAACTTCTGAAATATAGGGGGTGATTTTGCCAATGGGGACGTGATGGAGGCGGGACTGCTGCTTGTCGGGTTTTAGTCCCGCCTCCATCGAAGTCCGGCCAACCCATGCTATTTTCCCTTAATTGAAGGGAAAGCCGGTTACTGGTGACGTCAGCGAGTGACGCTTCATCTGTCAAGAGTTTTTGACAGATGAATTGCCATTGTTTGAGAGCTCTGTGAAGCTGTCAAACACTGACAATCTGTCTTCTAAGTTGAGTCTTTACTCAAGACTCAATTAGAAAGCCTTCCTGAGCAGAAAGCAGAAGGCTGATGCATTTGAGAATGCAGCGGCCATTCTGCTTTGTCTGCCGGTGAGCTGAGGGACTCCCGAGACCTGAAGGGATGAAGCCTGGAGGAAGAACCAAAGGTAAGTAAAGCTTTTAAAACACTCAACACTCACCTCACACACTTACCTCTGCACACATGCACCCATCACTCACCTGCACACCAGACATCTCGGCCCCTCCGACCCCCGCCCCGCCTCACTGACCCTGGCGAGGTTCGGAGCCGTCGGGAAGCCCACACTTTAGGTGGCAAAATAGGGATGTGTACCCGCCCCCAGACTCTGCCATTTTCCCAGCAGTCCTGCCTCCATACCCGCCTCCCCAGGGCTGGCAAAATCAGCCCCATAGTGCCAGCTAACCAAAGGAAAACAGTACAATCATTGCATAAAATGTTTTAATAGACAGCAACAGAAATATCGGCTCTTAAGATACTTGTTATGGGGAGAATGCAGGGCAGTGGGATTATTTTTTGGATTGTTCTAGGAGAGAGCCAGTATAGACATGGTGGGCTGAATGGCCTCCCTCTCAGCTGTGAAGTCCTGCTGCTTTTGGATCTCGGGCTCGAGCAGATTGATGGAGTCACAACCATTTGGTTAACTAAATAGTTAAATAAATGCAACAAGCTTCCGTGATGTTATTCCAGCAACTAAAGGGAAGTGTTTTTTCCCTCTTCTTCTCAAATGGGGGTTATTTTCAGACAGATGTAATTGAAGAAATCTGTAGATCTTCCCACACCACGCCCCATGTGTTAAATAGACTCCACCCGGGCCCGTACCAATGTCACGCTGGGGAACAGAACTCCACTCCTGACGTCCGCACTCCGGTTGTGGTTCAGTACAACAGCAACCACTCCCAAGACGCTTCACAGGGGCGTAATCAGACAAAAACTGACACTGAGCCATAGAAAGAGACGTTGGCACAGGCGAACAAAAGCTTGGTCAAAGAGGTAGGTTTGGAGGAGAGCGAGGTGGAGAGGTTTAGGGATAGGAACATGGGAACAAGAAACACAGGAACAGGAGTAGGCCATTCAGCCCCTCGGGCCTGTTCCGTCATTCAATGAGATCATGGCTGATCTGCGATCTAACTCCAGATACCCGACTTTGGCCCATATCCCTTAATACCTTTGGTTAACAAAAATCTATCAATTTCAGATTTAAAATTAATAATTGGCCTAGCATCAATTGCCGTTTGCGGAAGAGAGTTCCAAACTTCGACCACCCTTTGTGTGTAGAAGTTTTTCCTAATTTCACTCCTGAAAGGTCTGGCTCTAATTTTTAGACTCTGCCCCCTAGTCCTAGACTCCCCAACCAGCAGAAATAGTTTCTCTCTATCGACCCTATCTGTTCCCCTTAATATCTTGAAAAGTTCAATCAAATCAACCCTTAGCCTTCTAAATTCCAGGGAATACAACCCCAGTTTGTGTAATCTCTCCTCGTAACTTAGCATTCCAGAACTTAGGATCTAGAGGGTTACGATGGCACCTCCTCCAAATCGCACTGCACAGCAATGCAAAATCACCACGTAGCCCTTCATGACCAAGCATGGAGTCCCACCCATAGAGCCATAACGGCACAGAAGGAGGCCATTCAGCCCATCGAGTCCGTGCCAGCTCTCTGTAGAGCAATCCAGTCAGTCCCATTCCCCCGCTCTATCCCCGTAGTCCTGCGAGTTTATTTCCCTCAAGTGCCTATCCAGTCTCCCCTTGAAAACATTGAGTGTCTCCGCTTCCACCACTTCCATCAGCAGCGAATTCCAGGTCCTCACCACTCGCTGCGTAAAAAAGTTTTTCCTCACATCCCCCCCCGCCCCGCTGTATTTCTTGCCCAAAACCTTAAATCTGTGTCCCCTAGTCCCTTGTACCATCAACTAGTGGGAACAGCCTTTCCCCGTCTAGCCTATCCAAACCCGTCATAATCTTGTACACCTCTATCAAATCACTGTGCATTTCCCACTGTGCTGAAACCAACCCTCACCGTGCCACCTCCTACTCGTTCTTTCCCAGAACCCCAAAACTGGAACCCTTTCCCTGCCTCCGTCTCTCCTACAATCAACAGGTTTCTGTTTAAAAACCCAATCTTCACCACTCATCTGACGTCTCCACGATCCCCATTGCCCTCTCCTTCTCTTTTTCTCTTGTCGACCTTGGTCTTGCACTGCGGGGCTGTTTCTCAATCAAACAAGGTCCCCTGTACATCGTACACCTTGAAACTGGCACAGCTTGGATTAGCTGAGTCTACTTTTGGACATTACTGTAGTAAAACTGCCCCCCTACCCCACCCCCACCACCAGAGACCAGGGGCAGAGTGTGCAGATGTTAATACATTTTTCAATTACATTTCACTTCAGTTTCAACAAAATAAGATGCAGGTTCAAAGTAATTACCACACTAAATTATAATTGTGCCTTTGTTGTTACTGCGTTCTATTTGAGCTCCCTGACAAACACGGAACTACATGTCAATAACGTTTGTAATTTGCATCCTCGTTCATATCACTTAAAGATTACAGTGCTGGGATTTGGAAGATGTTAAAAATTAGCATTTTAAAGGGGCCATTCCGCAATCCCACACTCCCTGTCGGGAGGCGGGCTCGCAGGAGAGCAGGTTGGAGGAGGCAGGAGCCCTAGCTCCACCCTGTGTCATTATCGTATTGCTGTCTGTGGGAGCTTGCTGTGCGCCAATTGGCTGCCGCATTTCCTACGTTACAACAGTGACCGCACTTCGAAAAGTACGTCATTGGCTGTAAGGCGCTTTGGGACGTCCTGAGGTCGTGAAAGGCGCTATAGAAATGCAAGTCTTTTTTGTTTTCTATCGGTGCTCCCCATGAGCACGATGCCCCACTGGGAGGAGAAGGTCTCGGAACTACCTCTTCACTGAGTGACATTATCACAAGTCAGTTGTTTTTTTTGGTTGATTTTTCTTTGCTCATGACCTGCTTTCGGTTTGATAAATCCACCGGAGGTCAACGCATGGCAGAGAGTGTGTGTGAAATTGACAGCAAATAAAAGGGTGTGGTCATCTAACTGGAATTGGAGTTCATTCCTCTCACTTGCTTTTTTGAAGGTACAATCCCTTTAAGGGTAGTGTCACTTTTTTTTGTCCCTCTTCCACTCCATTTTTTTCCCTTATGTCCCTGAAGTACGCTTCAACTCTGGCCAAAATGGTCAGTGGGCTGCCTCTCCCTGGTGCCCCCGCCTCTCCCCGGGTGACCCTTGCAACTCCCCAGTGCCCCCCTGCCAGTGTGGCTCTGCTTTCTTTTTCATTTCAAAGCCAACTCCTTGGTGTCTAAATGGGGTAGAGGAGCAGAGGGAATTTGCGGATACAGAGACACAAGTTACTAAAAAGTAGCAGGCTATTAGGGCCATAAAAAAGCAAACAAAGCATTGGGGTTCATTTCTAGGGGGATAGAATTGAAAAGCAGAGAAGTTATGTTAAACTTGTATCGAACCTTGGTTAGACCAGCTTGGAGCACTCCGAACTGTTCTGGTTTCCATATGATAAAAAGGATATAGAGGCACTGGAGAAGGTGCAAAAAAGATTTGCTAGGATACCAGAACTGAGAGGTTATACCTATCAGGAAAGATTGAACAGGCTGGGGCTCTTTTCTCTAGAAAAGAGAAGACTCAAGGGTGACCTGATCGAGGTCTTTAAGACAATGAAAGGGTTTGATAGGGTAGACGTAGAGAAGATGATTTCACTTGCAGGGGAAACCAGAACTAGGGACCATCAATATAAGATAGTCACTGATAAATCCAATAGTGAATTCAGGAGAAACTTCTTTACCCAGAGAGTGGTGAGAATGTGGAACTCGCTACCACAGGGAGTGGTTGAGGCGAATAGCATTGATGCATTTAAGGGGAAGCTAGATAAGCACATGAGAGGAGAAAGGAATAGAAGGATAGGCTGATAGGGTGAGATGAAGAGGGATGGGAGGAGGCTGGTGTGGAGCATAAACACCGGCACGGACCAGTTGGGCCGAATGGCCTGTTTCTGTGCTGTAAATACTATGTAATTATTTGCATCAGATAAACTGGTGCCTTCGAGGGTAATGTTGCTCCAAGTATGAGTCCTATTGATAGGAACTTCTACAAACGTTCTATCCCAGTTCTACAATCGGAGGCTTACAATTGACCTCAGCCTTGGTTATGGAGGGGGGGAAAAATATCAGCTGCGGTTTCTGCCCGTGTGCCAAACTGGAACATGCGTGTGTGGATGTTATCGAATCCCACAGCACAGGAGGCTATTCGGCCCATCGTGCCTGTGCCGGCTCTTTGCTAGAGCTATCCAATTAGTCCCACTCGCCCTGCTTTTTCCCCATAGCCCTGCAAAAATTTCCTTCTAGTATTTATCCAATTCCCTTTTGAAAGTTACTATTGAATCTGCTTCCACCGCCCTTTCAGGCAGCGCATTCCAGATCACAACAACTCGCTGCGTAAAAAAAATTCTCCTCATCTCCCCCCTGGTTCTTTTGCTGGGTGTCGGGTAAGAACAGGGTAAGTCTCAGATGCGAAGGTCCCAACACAATCAGATAGCTTGTCAACACTCACTGCTTAGGCTTGCCTGTGAGGAATAGCCACTTGGACAAGGTAACTGATGGTACAAGTGCTCAGAAGCAGTACCCCAGCATGAGTCAATGTCAACCATGGTTCAGTGGGCAGCACTCTCTTGCCTCTGAGTCAGAAGGTTGTGGGTTTAAGTCCCACTCCAGAGACTTGAGCACACTCCAGTGCAGTAATGAGGGAGAACCGCACTGTCGGAGGTGCCGTTTTTCAGATGAGACGTTAAACCGAGGCCCCGTCTGTCCTCTCAGGTGGATGTAAAAGATCCCATGGCACTATTTCGAAGAAGAGCAGGGGGAGTTATCCCCAGTGTCCTGGCCAATATTTATCCCTCAATCAACATCTCAAAAAGAGATTATCTGGTCATTATCACATTGCTGTTTGTGGGAGCTTGCTGTGCGCAAATTGGCTGCCACATTTCCTACATTACAACAGTGACTGCACTTCAAAAAGTACTTCATTGGCTGTAAAGCGCTTTGGAATGTCCTGAAGTTGTTAATGGCGCTAGAGAAATGCAAGTCTTTCTTTTAGGAGTGGTGCAGAGAAACTTCGCAGAAAGAGGTAGCATGTCTTGAGTAGTATTTTTGTTATAAGTTGCGTGTGCAGCCTGTCAGTGAAAATACGATACTGATTCTCACCAAGTCTAGATTGACGCTAAATTCAATTTGCCTTGCTCCCTACTGTTAATATAATAGACCATGCCACACCATGTGTTTGAACCAATTAATAGCATCAAAAAATATCTACTCGGTCCTCTTAATACCACGTTTAATTCAAATCCAAATGACATCTATTACCCTACCAGGAAAAGGCATAATATGATTCTTCTGAATTTACGTTGGGGCTCAATTTAAAACAGTAATATATTTAGTTTAGATTAAATATTTCTTCCTTCACCGTACCTGTTCATATTCTTTTTTTCTTCATTTTTCTGTTCTTTTCTCCCTCTGTTTCTATATCTTTATCTTCTACCCTTCACTCTTTCATCTCTCTCCCGTTTATCTTCTTCTCTTCAACTAGCTCTTATCTGTCTTTCTCCCCCACCTGTCTTCTCCTCAGTTCTTCTTTATTTCCTGTTGTCTCCTTCATCTCTTCCCCTTTCTCTTAGCTGCCTGATTTTCTCTACAATGTCTCCATCCCTCATTCTTTTCTCTCCTTTCTTCTCTCTCAGCTCTTTTTCTCCCTATCTCTCGCTTGCTCACATTTATTTCCTCCTTGTTGCTCTCGTCTACTCGCACCCTTTTCGACCTCTCTCCTTCATCTCTTCCCTTCCCTCTAACTATCTAGCTCTCTGACCTCCCTCACTCCTCCATCGCTCTCTGACCTCTCTCACTCCTCTTTGACTCTCTCTCGCTCTCGCTCTTTTTTCTGATCTATACTTCTGCCAGTAGTCTCCTCCATTTCGCTGCAGTCTGTTGCCATCAGCACTTCTCCCTTTCGCTTCCCTCCAGCCTGCTTCTGTTCTGCGTTCTGGCTCGCGTCTCCTCATCTATCATTCCCCCCTCTCCTCAGCTGTCCGCCATCCTCGCCAACAGACAGCTGAAAAACAAAATTAAAAAAAAAAAAACAACAAAAAAAAACACAGGAGTTTGTGCTCAGCAGATGCGTTCTGTGTATCGATTCCAGCCTGGCATCTTGCGATCCTGTGCCTAACAGATGTCCTCAGCTCGCTGCGGTACCATCAGCACCTCTCTGCCATCTTCTGATGAGAAAGGAAACAACAAGGGCTGCTGCTCGCTGCTCTTGGCTGCAGGTCGAGCAGCTTGTTTACTCAGTAGACGGAAGGCAAGCCGACTGCCCGAGTCCACTGAGGTCTCCAGCAAACAGCATTCGGCCTCCCGAATGAACGAGTAGCGCCACGCCTGCTTTATTAAACATTTCGAGCCACATGAACGCGGGCAGAAGATATTTTCCAAATGGAAACTCTTCTGCAGCTTGCAGTCTGAGCAGCGATCAGTTTTTCCCTCACTTCCTCTCCTCTGCTGTAGTTTCTACATTACTGACGACCATCTGCCCACCTCAGTGTAGCAGCTGAGGTGCCCGGGCAATTGCCTGAAAAAATATGGTTTCTATATTTGTGTTGAAAATATAATGGGGCTGTCCACATCATGGAAGGATATTGCACTCAATCCAAGAAAGACTACTAATTAAAGCAGGTGATTCAATTCTGGTTGAGAAAAGTACCTCGGTGAGGGTCTTTGTAAATGATAATTTATGTTGCCATGGTAACTGTGCATCTCCATTAGTCCAGGGCACAGAACAGACCTTCTAATACATGCCCCTCATTAAATCCCTCCGTGAACGCAAACTTTTATAAAGAGCTGAACAAAATACGAACGGAATTCTCAGTTTTCCCTGCGGATTTTTTTTTTTGAGGGAGGGCTCAATGCAGCTTTGGGTAAATTCCGCGCTCCCACCGGGACCTGCGCTCATAAAGGGGTGTGAACGGAGGTGGGGCTGCAGTGCTGTGCCCTGTTGCCCTCTCCCCCCCCCCCATCTTCAACCCATGCTTCCTTCAAGTGTAGCTTTCCCTTCTGGGAGGGTGGGACTGTCGGAACTTGCCCTTGCATTCCGTCCCCGACTGAGTCGGCAGGCCACACCTTCCAAACTCACCCTCATTTTAGAGCGGTCACCTGCGTTATTATTTTAAGGTGCTTGGCAAAAGAACCAGCGGCGACATGAGGTAAAACCTTTTTACGCAACGAGTGGTTAGGATTTGGAATGCGCTGCCTGATAGGGCAGTGGATACAGATTCAATCGTAGCCTTCAAAAGGAATTGGATAAATACTTGAAGGAGAAAAAAAATTGCAGGGATATGGAGAAAGAGCAGGGAGAGTGGGACTGACTGGATTGCTCTTCGAAAGAGCCGGCGCAGACTCGATGGGCCGAATGGCCTCCTTCTGTGCTGTACTATTCTGTGATTCTATATGTATATATGGCTAAATATAGTCCCGGCCAGAATAGAGATGATTGGGTAATTCCCCTGTCAATCATGTCTGAAGCCCGCACTGCTGCAAATGACTGGGATTGATTTTACCCACCTAATCATGTAACTATCCTCCACTCGATGTATTTTGCTGGAGAAATAATCCTGCTTTTATTACCGGGAGACTTTTCTGTAGTTTCGGTCAGGAGTTCTGTTTGGTGTAGGTTTTAGAGATTCTTTTTAAATAGACTGTTTGTTGTGAGTCCTGCCCTCAGTCCCGCCCCGCCTCCCCAACTCGTTGACTGACACCGTAGTGTCAATACGCACATACATTTACCTCATCACTTCGTTTACTGGTATGTTTTCTATCTAACAGAGTAAATGTGAAGGGTTTGTGGCAACACAAATATCCTAGGGTCCTAAAGCAGTTCCTGAATCATCCGTTACAATGCAGCCTGAGATACTTGGCTGAGTTTCCACCCTCATAAATCTCTCGCGTTGGAAGATCTGCCTGCAGGCTGCACCACACAGTAGGCCTCTGTTGTCGCCCTTGCGAGTTTTGTTGGGTTTCAAGGGATAGGGATCAAAGGCGGGAAAATGGAGTTGAGGCGCGGAACAGCCATGATCTCACTGAACGGCGGAGCAGGCCCGAACGGGCTGAATGGCCTCCTTCTGTTCCTTTTTATGTTCCTGTGAAACCAGCAGCAAAGGAGCTGAATGAGAGTGGCCTGGAGTGTGACTGTCCCTTCCTTCTTCCATGGAATCCCTCTGCCTCCTTTTTGTCATCTCCCTAGAATGACGCAGCTCAGATGAGGAACTTGGCTTGAGGTCAATCTGGGGTACAAACTCCAAAACACGGGCACAATGTCTATCAGGTAAGCTTGCAGAAGGTTGTCTACCTTCTATTGCCCTGGAAAGTCTGAACCTGTGCACAGACATAAGCACCAACGCTTTATCCACTCGCCTACAATTGAACAGCTTGGTGCTCAGTCGAGGTCTCCAATTGTATCATTTTGTTTCAAGGAAGTTATGAACTTAGCAGAGAAACCACTTCCCTAAAGTCTGAATTAGACAGGATCCCACCACATGCACTGATAGAAACACTGTCTGCGCCAGAGCAACTTTCTCTGTTATCATTGAAGGAAGTTAATACTTTGTTAGAAACAAAATAGCAGAGCGTTTATCACAGAAACAGTACATAAGTATGGGATTTAAAAAGGCCATTCAGCCCATCAGGCCTGTTTGCTCCACAGACAGTGTGCCACTTCACAGCGTGGAGCTTCACTGCCACTTTCCCACTGGCAAAATCTTTTCAGGTGACGTGAAGATTAGTCGTAAATTTTGCCATCTTAGCGAGCTGGCCACAACATCTCACACGCTTGTCAATGTTGCACAGCTTCCGGCTGCTCTTCAATACGAACAGGCCATTAATCCAAACTTACAGCCCTCAACTCACAGCCAACCCAGAGGATCCGATTTTAACTCTCTTTCACCCCCACCCACCCCCATCCCCTCCCCCCCACTGCCTGGTGGAAACCAGACCAGCAGGGAACAACACTTAAAATGAGGTCAGTCATTGACCTCCTCTGATCCCGCTGCCTTTCCCGCCGTGTCCCCCCAATCTTAACCTGCTCCTTTGTGCAGGCGAGCAGGACACCCGCAATAAGGCTGTGGGATCCTTCTTTAAAGTCGAGATGATATCCCGGTGATATTAGTCGGAGGCCTGAGCGGGGGAGGGGAGCAGTAACAGGCCTTCCCCGCCAGGCCAGACTGTGAGGGGAGATCGTGGACCAGAAGGAGCAAGAATGCACCTTCAAGCCTCAAAAATTAGCCTTGGGCCTCCCTTTGCCCCGGGTTCCCCTCCCTCCCTCCGTCCAATCACGACCAGAACACTCCTCCCCTCAACTGATATTTCCTTTGCTGCTCATCCTTATCCCTTCTCCAAGTTACAGGGAACGGTAGGATAGTGGTTATGTTACTGGACTAGTAATCCCGAGGCCTGGACTAATAATCCATGAGACGCGAGTTCAAATCCCACCACGGCAGCTGGGGAATTTAAATTCAGTTAATTAAATAAATCTGGAGTAAAATCAGTAATGGTGACCATGAAACTATTGGATTGTCGTAAAAACCCATCTGGTTCCTTTAGGGAAGGAAATCTGCCGTCCTTACTTGGTCTGGCCTATATGTGACTTCAGACCCACGGTAATGTGGTTGACCCTTAACTGCCCTCTGAAATGACCTAGCCGGCAACTAGGGATAGGCAATAAATGCTGGCCTTGCCCACATCCTGTGAATGAATAAAAAAAAAAGTCATGTTTCCAAGTTAGTTGTTGTGCTATGATCCATGTTCACTTGAGCAACATTGAGATTGCCCCAAGCTCAGGCTGTAGAGAGAAGAGACTTTCATCCCAACAGTCTGAGTTGAATTTGAACCCAGGTTCACAGAGGTCAAAGGGCAATGTTCTAAAATCACTGCACCTTCCAACCCATTGACATTGCTGCTCAGTGATAAATCATCGCTATTTGTGGGGCTATAATGACAAACCCTAAGCTTCAGCTGGTGAACAAGATCGTCTCGCGGTTTATATCTTCTCCGAAACTTCCAATTGCACCATTCTCTGCGGCCACTTGTGCCTTCAATCTAATTCACCTTGTATACATTACAATGGAGGATAGTGAATAGCAGCAGTCATTAAAAAGCAATAATGCAATACTCTCTTGTGCCAAATGCTTCAATCTCCCTTACCACCTGTTAGGTCTCAGCCGCGGCTCAGTGGGTGAGAACTTCTCGCCTCTCAGTCAGAAGGTTGTGGGTTCAAGTCCCATTCCAGAGACTTGAGCACAAAAATTTAGGCTAACACTCCAGTGCAGTGCTGAGGGAGCGCTATTTTGAAGAAGAGCAGGGGAGTTATCCTCGGTGTCCTGGGCCAATATTTATCCCTCAATCAACATCACAAAAACAGATTATCTGGTCATTATCACATGGCTGTTTGCGGGAGCTTGCTGTGCGCAAATCGGCTGCCGTGTTTCCCACATTACAACAGTGACTCCACTTCAAAAATGTACTTCATTGGCTGTAAAGCACTTTGGGACATCCTGAGGTTGTGAAAGGTGCTATGTTTTTCTTTAACTCTTTGCAAAGCTGCAGTCAGTCCAAGAATTGAATCTGCACCCAACTCCAAGAAGACTATTCTGGAACCCCTCTCACAACCCTGGAGAGGATACAAGAAAAAGCTGGTTGTCTGATAAATGATCCTTCTTTCCCCTTTAGCCTTTCTCTCTCTCTCTCTTTCTTGAAACCTTTCTTGTCTGTCTATTTTAATCGATGCTACTATGATCATTGGTCTTCCAAACTTCATCGTTCCTCTTAAGCTCCAAGCATACTGCCCGACACGTTCCTCTTCCCTGAACCCTCTCTTTATTGGAACCACGACTTACTGAACGGTCTTTGATTCTAAAAGGACCTCAGTTCCTTGCTTCCCTCAGTTTTCCCTTCCTCCAGCAATCTACAGGCTTCTAAAACCCAAGCGTAGTGTCAACGAATCAATCCGTCTCGATTTGTCTGACCAGCCATGAAATGATTTGAGTGGTGGAGCAGGCTCGAGGGGCTGAATGGCCTTCTCCTGTTCCAATGTTCCTATGTCTCATCTTCCGTCCTGCGCTTTGCAACCTTGGCGATTTCCTGCACTATGAGCCTTTAGCACATACAGCGAAAATACAGCGCACAGCTCCGATTAGTTGGGTTTCCATTCAGTGTTGTCATGGATACCAGTAAATCTCCTCCAAGCCAAGAATAAGGAGATGAAGATATTTTCAATTATGTTTTAAGTTTCTCAAAGAAGAAAAGCAATGATGAGGTGCTATGAACATAAAAGTTTTTTTATAAGAGTTATCTACAGCCTTAGATTAGATTACAACCTTCTACCACTCCCTGTTCTAAGTTGTAATATAAACTGTTGTGTGTATGTGTTGGGTGGGTTTATGCCAATGGTGCGAGTTAGTTTTGATACCAACTTGGCTCTATGCTGTCAATATGTTCACCCTGAAGGATCAATGATTTTGGCATCATTACACTAGATTTCTTGAGAAATAATCTGTGGTAATTAAGGAAAATTCTAGAACTGGTTTTGCAATTACAGTGGAAAAAATATACTGCTACACTAATATATACTGACTATATCACCTCTCGAGAACCGACATATATACTGTTAATGGCTGTCGACACAAGACTCCAAACTGAACTCCTCCCTCATAATATTGACAGTATATATACAGATAAATTCAAGGCAATCACACTCAACTATCCTCATGGTTCAGATGATAGTTGTAAACTCCCTTGGTAGCCCCCTGGCACTATACACTGCCCGCTGATCCATACAGAGAGGATGCAGAATGATACCGGGGCTAAAAGGGTTAAATTATGAGGACAAATTGCAGACTAGGCTTGTATTCCCCGAGTATAGATTAAGGGGTGATCTAATTGAGGTGTTTACGATGATTAAAAGGAATTGATAGGGTAGAGAGAGAGAAACTATTTCCTCTGGTGGGGGGAGTCCAGAACAAGGGGGCGTAACCTTAAAATTAGAGACAGGCCGTTCAGGGGTGATGTCAGGAAGCACTTCTTCACACAAAGGGTAGTGGAAATCTGGAACTCTCCCCCCCAAGCAGCTGTTGAAAATGTCAAAATTGAGATTGATAGATTTTTGTTAGGCAAGGGTATTAAGGGTTACAGAACCAATTTGGGTAGATGGCATTAAGATACAGATCAGCCATGATGTAATTGAATGGTAGAACAGGCTCACGGGGTTGAATAGCCTCCTCCTGTTCCAGTGAAGGGCCCCCACTTGTTTTTTGCTCTCTGTGATGAGTTAGTTGATCTCAGACAGGGAGCCGGTGGCTGGGTAGATACAACAAGCCTCAATACCTCTAGTCAAGGCTTCGGAAGAATCAGCCAGGTCTTGATCCCAATCTAGTGCCTCTATTGGAAAAGGAGCATGAGTAGACGATGGAGCTCAGGGTCAGTCTTGACCGAGAGGCCCCTGCTCTCCAGGGATGATAGTTTGCTGATACTGACTGACACTTGGCCAATTGGGTGTGGTGGTGTAATGGTTGTGGTGCTGGACTAGTAACCCAAATGTCGAGAGTCCAAATCCCGTGGCTAGTGGTGGAATCGAAGTGGCTAAATCCTGTGGGCTTGTACCAGGGGAGAAAATGGCCATGTTGTTAAAAACCCAACTGATAACACACACCCTACCTGGTTAGTCCCGTACATGACCACACTCCCATGCTATGTGGCTGACTTTTAACGCCCTCTAGCAAGCCAGTTATAACAACGAATACCCTCAGCCACCTTCTCTGGGAAATTGGGGATGGACAATAAATGTAGCATTTCCAATGAAGCAACAATTAAAAAAAAAAATTGATAGTGTCTGAAGGCATGAGTTAAGAACATAAGAATTAGGAGCAGGAGTAGTCCATTCGGCCCCTCGAGCCTGCTCCGCCATTCAATCAGATCATGGCTCATCTTCGACCTCAACTCCACTTTCCGGCCCGATCTCCATATCCCTTGATTCCCCATGAGTCCAAAAATCTATCTATCTCAACCTTGAATATACTCAAAGACTCAGCATTCACAGCCCTCTGGGGTAGAGAATTCCAAAGATTCACAACCCTCTGAGTGAAGAAATTCCTCCTCATCTCAGTCTTAAAAGGCCGACCCCTTATTCTGAGACTAAGCCCCCTAGTTCTAGACTCTCCAGCCAGGGGGAAACAATCTCTCAGCATCTACCCTGTCAATCCCCCTCAGAATCTCATATGTTTCACCTTAGCGCCTTCAGGAGGGGAAGGGAGGAAACTCAGGGGAGGGGGCGGAAGCAATTGCTGCAACTTTGATCTCATCCTCTGCCCCTGGATCAGGTTCCTGCATTGAAACCACTCCCAGGTACCCGATGCATTACTTAACAAGCACATTTTCGTACAGGAGACTTAAAACACATGCTGACTGAGAAGTAGAGGATTGCACTGACTGCGACCAATTTAGAAAAGGCACCAGAAGGGTTAAAGGAACACTCGTTCACCCACAAATAGAAGGATTAATAAAGAAACAACTGACCTGTTGATGAGGGGGTGAGGGTGGTACTGGGAGGCGAGGAGCGGGCTCTGAATTGGCAGCGATGTAACTGGGTGGTTTGAGAGCTGCACCATTCTGCTGTCGGAGCACTGGATGAGGGACGGGATGGGGTGCAGGGCTGTCAGCTCGGTGGTCTGAACGGCCCTGCCCCCTCCGTTGATCTGGTGGCTGTCAGTCACTGCGTGGAGCTTGCTGTGTCCCAGGCTGATCACCGGCACGGCCAGCGGTAGGTTTTCCGAAGAGCTCAAAGGAGTTTCTATGGAAACCGGTTCAGATGTGTCTTGTTTGCTTGACTGAGTGGCATCCCTGGGGGTAGAGTCAGGAGCTCGGGTCGTGATTTCCGCTCTGTCTCCCTCGTTAGTAGGGGACTCACTAATTTGCCCTGGCTCAGTCTTCACAGGGCTGTGAGTGTCTCCAGTGCTGGGGGAAGAATGGGGCTCGACTTTCTCCATCATCTTTCTCCTTTAGCCGGTGTACCTTTCATCGAATTGAAGTGCACCGCACGGGCAGTCTAATGCTCTGGCAATCCACTGTGGTTTAGCTGCGGCGAAGAGAGACAGGTATGAAATGATACAGTAAAAAGAAGGGAAAATAACATGGAAGAAAACACTTTAACCGTTTGAAGACCATACTTGTTTTATTGCCCAAGACCAAGGTTACTGGATGACAAAACACAGAAACAGGGAGGAGGCCATTCAGCCCCTCGAGCTTGCTCTGCCATTCAATTGGATCATGGCTGATCTGTACTTCAACCCCATTTACACGCCTTTGCTCCTTATCCCGTGCTACTCTTACCCAACAAAAATCTAGCTAACTCAGTCTGGAAAGCTCCAATTATCCACAACAATTTGGAGGAGAGAGTTACAGATTTCTATTACCCTTTGAGTGAAAAATGCTTCCTGATTTCTCTCCAAAAATGACCCAGCTCTAAATTTTTTGATCCTTTTCTTTTCATGACCACAGGACGTCCCAAAGCACTTTACAGCCAATGAAGTACTTTTGAAGTGTAGTCACTGTTGTAATGTAGCAAACAAGCCAGTCAATTTGCACACAGCAAGGGCCAACAAACCTATCTACCTCAGCCTTGAATATACTCAACGACTGAGCATCCACAACCCTCTGGGGTAGAGAATTCCAAAGATTCACCACCCTCCGAGTGACAAAATTCCTCCTCATCTCAGTCTTAAAAGGCCGACCCCTTATCCTGAGACTATGCCCTCTAGTTCTAGACACTCCAGCCAGGGGAAACAACCTCTCAGCATCTACCCTGTCAATCCCCTTCAGAATCTTATATGTTTCAATGCGATCACCTCTCATTCTTCTAAAGTCCAGAGAATATGGGCCCAATCTACTCAATCTTGATCTCCAGGGCACTGCTTCAAGCAATCCAGAAGAAAAATAATCAGGACGTTTTAAAGAAAAAAGGGCGTGCTTTTAAAAATTTTCTTTGAACACTTTTCCTTATTGGTTACAAAAAACATTGGAGATGGGAAATAGGGCTGTTTCACTGAAGCTGAGAGTCATCCAATCAGGTAATGAAAAGTCTGTTCGCTTCTCAATTGGTCGTGGGAAGGCGATGCGTTGCGGGGATGGACGGGTTGGTCGACCAATGGTGGAGGCGGGATGGAGGGAGGCAGGAGGTCATGTGACAAAACCTCCAGGAATACGTCCAACCAGAGTTGGCAGCCCTAATTCCCGAACGTGGGAGGCTCCACGATGGGAGCACCATTTTGTAAAAGAATCCTGGTGTCCTCGACGATTGTGCTGGAAATACTGAACACAGACAATCTTCACCAACACAAGTACCATGCCCCGGCACACAGCCCGCACCCCACCTTGCTGCAGCAACTCGCCAAGGCTTCTTCGGCAGCACCTCCCAAACCCACGGCCTCCACCACCTAGAAGGACAAGGGTAGCAGGCGCATGGGAACACCACCACCTCCAAGCTCCCCTCCAAGTCACATACCATCCTGACTTGGAAGTATATCAGCCGTTCCTTCATCGTCGCTGGGTCAAAATCCTGGAACTCCCGACCTAACGGCACTGTGGGAGTTCCTTCACCGCATGGTTCAAGAAGGCGGCTCACCACCACCTTCTCAAGGGCAATTAGGGATGGGCAATAAATGCTGGTCTTGCCAGCGACGCCCAAAACCCAGGAAATAATTTCTTTTAAAGTTACCACGGGATATATTTTCCCCTATTCCCCAAAGCCAGTGAAAACAAAAATGGAGCCTGGTCTCTACTCAAAATCATGAAGGGTTTTGATAGAGGAGATAAGGAGAAACTGTTTCCAGTGGCAGGAGGGTCGGTAACCAGACGGCACAGATTTAAGGTCATTGGCAAAAGAACCAAAGGAGACAAGAGGAAAAATATTTGTACGCAGAGAGCTGTTATGATCTGGAACGCGCTGCCTGAAAGGGGGGTGGAAGCAGATTCAATAGTAACTTTCAAAAAGGAATTAGATAAGGGGAAACACTTGCAGGGCTTGGGGAGTGGGGCTAATTGGAGAGCTCTTTGACACGATAGGCCGACTGGCCTCCTTCTGTACTGTATCATTCTATGGCTACTCTTGTTATTTGTGTGACTGTGGTCCTGAAACAATATATTTTTATTTTTATTTTGAAAAGGTGCCTAGCCCTGGTTTTCACTGGTCTCTTGTTCTGGTCTGCAAACCTTTGCAAAGGGCTTTCCTTGAAAAGGTTAACTGCTGACTCACCCTTGAACGTAACAACGCGTAAAAAGACATGCGAGAGGAGTGCGATAGGGATATCTCTGCGTGTGGTGGCATTGTCTATCAAACAGCACTGTGTGGCTGACACCTTGGTGACTTTTGACCACAACAGTACGAAACCATCATTCCACACTAAAGGTTTCTCTCTCATCCTGGGGCAGATATCATAACCCCGATGACAGGGTAATGCTATACAAATAACACTGAGGTACTTGACAGTCAGTAATCATAGAATCAGAGAAATTTACAGCACAGAAGGAGGCCATTCGGCCCATCTTGTCCGTGCCGGCCGACAAAGAGCTATCCCAGCCTAATCCCACTTTCCAGCTCTTGGTCCGTAGCCCTGTAGGTTACGGCACTTCAAGTGCATATCCGAGTACTGTTTAAATGCGATGAGGGTTTCTGCCTCTACCAGCCCTTTCAGGCAGTGAGTTCCAAACCCCCACCACCCTCTGGGTGAAAACATTTCTCCTCAACTCCCCTCTAATCCTTCTACCAATTACTTTAAATCTATGCCCCCTGGTTATCGACCCCTCTGCTAAGGGAAATAGGTCCTTCCTATCCACTCTATCTAGGCCCCTCATAATTTTATACACCTCAATTAGGTCTCCCCTCAGCCTCCTCTGTTCCAAAGAAAACAACCCCAGCCTATCCAATCTTTCCTCCTAGCTAAAATTCTCCAGCCCAGGCAACATCCTCGTAAATCTCCTCTGCACCCCCTCTAGTGCAATCACATCCTTCCTGTAATGTGTTGACTAGAACTGCACGCAGTATTCTAGCTGCGGCCTAACTAGTGTTTTATACAGTTCAAGCATAACCTCCCTGCTCTTATATTCTATGCCTCGGCTAATAAAGGCAAGTATGCCTTCTTAACCACCTTATCTACCTGTCCTGGTACCTTCAGGGATCTGAGGACATGCACTCCAAGGTCCCTCTGATCCTCTGCACTTCTCAGTGTCCTACCATTTATAGTGTATTCCCTTGCCTTGTTAGCCCTCCCCAAATGCATTATCTCAAATGCATACTATAGCTCTAGGAGGCCTTGAGCCACACGAATGAAGGTTGGGTAGCTTAAGGTCGTCCTAAAAAAAATTGCGATTTAAATTGCAGCTTTAGGTAGCAGACTAGAAGGTTTGGGGTTCGATCCTTGACCTGGGCTGATCTCAGCTGAGTTCGGTGACCAACCCTCCAGACTTGCTCTGGAGTCTCTAGGAATTAAAGATTCATCTCCTGGACTCTGCAGCGAACAAAGCTCGTGAGAAAAATCATAGAGGAATTAAAAGTAAAAATTGTGGTTTTATTTTTCGTTGAAAAGTTTCACTTATTAGTTATCCAGGAATATGTCCAACCAAAGTTGGAAACCCTGACATCGACAGATAAGTCGAAGTGGGTAAGTGCACTGTGATACTCAGCCACACACACCAGCAATAGCCCAGATTAGATTCCTGGTGTGTGCTGAACTAACTAATCTGAACTAGGGTGGCATCAAGAGAGCTACAATTGGCCCCAGGGTTGTCGGGAGGGGGGGGCGGGGAGGGAGGGGGTGGGCGTGAAATCAGCCCAGGGTCCTGTTCCTAATTTGCTAGTCAGTGACCCCTCCCCCCCCCTCAACCGCTGCTAGAGAATGCATCTGCGGTGCCCCCATGGTAGAATAGCCTGCCACCATTTACTATCTAGGCTCTCGCACGAAGAACGATCACTCGGTTGGGGTACCAGAAGGTTACTGCGCGCTGCGGGATGGAGGGGGGAGAAAATGGGGAAGTGAACAAACTCAGAAACACATGTAAACACATTATAAATAAAGATGTGAGAGAACTTGCGTTTCTATAGCGCCTTTCACGACCTCAGGACGTCCCAAAGCGCTTTACTGCCAATGAAGTACTTTTTGAAGTCTAGTCACTGTTGCAATGTGGGAAACACATACTAACACGTGTCTAACAGGCACGCAAATGAGGATATTCAGGTGTACATGTGTTGCATACAAACATACTAATATGCATACACAGACATAAATATATCATATCAAGATAACTAATACGATACACATGCTACCCTCTCCTTCAAGTGTTTATCTAAATTCCCTTCTAATTTAATCTGACTGTCAATGTGGTACTAAATGCAGTCTGTTGCGAGCAGGCTACCTTTGGCTGGTTCAGGGTCTGAGCCAATCAAGAAACTCCCCCTGCAAGTGATGATGTAGAAAAATGTAATGGGCCAACAATATTCTATGGCTGAATTCCCTCTGCTAGTGCCCTGGCTAATGCATTGATGTGAAATTCCACTGTGGGGCCTGGTCCGGCAACCCCTCGATTTTAAAATTCTCATTCTGGTTTTCAAATCACTCCACGGCCTCAACCCCTCCCTATCTCTGTAACTGCCTCCAGCTCTCCAACCCTCTGAGATCTCTGTGCTCCTCCAATTCTGACCTCCTGCGCATCTAATTCTGGCCTCTTGCCGGCACAGACAGGATGGGCCGAATGGCCTCCTTCTGTGCCGTAAATTTCTGGATTCTATGATTCTATCCCTCGATTTTAATCGCTACACCATTGGCAGCCGCACCTTCAGCTACCTGGGCCCAAAGCTCTGGAATTCCCTGCCTAAACCTCTCCGCCTCTCCACCTCTCTTTACTCCTTTAAGACGCTCCTTCAAACCTACCTCTTTGACCAAGCTTTTGACTCGACTGTGACTGAGTAGGTTTTGCTCTCGGCCCTTCAGTGAGCTCTCTCCTCATCATGTCTCCACAGCTGGAAAACATCTGCCTGCATTTCCCACTACCAACATTTCATTATTACCGATATAATCTCAAAACACTTGGGGGTATTCATTTCAGAAAACATTGACTAGTATCAGTACTAATATTAATAAGTAAAGACCTTTTAAAGTCACTTTTTATTGCCTATTTAAAAATCCCAGGGTTTTTGGGGTGGGTTTTTTCAGTTTTTATTTTTAGCTTCACAAACATCAGAGGGGAAAATTGAGAATTCAGAAAATGGTAAATTCAGAGAAGATCAGTTTTTATTTTGAAAGCCACTAAGCCAGTACAAAAACAGGCAAGGGACTAACAAGACACAGTTGAGCTAACTGACAACCCACAATTATTTGCACAGTTTACAGTCGCCACTTGCTCTGAGCCTTGCGAGCAGTTCCAAAAGTAACCGAAGTTTCTATGACCACTGTTGAGCTATTTTCGCAATGATACGCATCTGCAGTGCAGTATTAGAGTGCCAGCTGTGGCTCAGTGGGCAGCACCCTCACCTCTGAGTCAGAAGGTTGTGGGTTCAAGTCCCACTCCAGAGACTTGAGCACAAAATCTATGCTGACACTCCCAGTGCAGTACTGAGGGAGTGCTGCACTGTCGGAGATGCCGACTTTCGGTCTGAGACGTTAGTCTGAGGCCCCCGTCTGCTCTCTCAGGTGGATGTAACAGATCCCACGGCACCATTTCGAAGAAGAGCAGGGGGAGTTCTTCCCGGTGTCCTGGGCCAATCTTTATCCCTCAACCAACATAACAAAAAAAATTATCTGGCCATTATCACATTGCTGTTTGTGGGAGCTTGCTGTGCGCAAATTGGCTGTTGCATTTCCCACATTACAACAGTGACTACACTTCAAACGGTACTTCATTGGCTGTAAAGCGCTTTGGGACGTCCTGAGGTCGTGAAAGGCGCTATAGAAATGCATGCCTTTCTTTTTATTTGAGTGTACTGTGCACTGCCAAATGTCGCCCAGTAAAAGCAATGTTCAACGTAGCACATCACTACCATTGTATTGTGAAACACACACATTTTTTAAAGTCTGACGGAAATATGAAATAGTCGATGCCAAAGTTTAATTTTGCGGTGTCTGCTCCGAATGGTTTATGTGACCAGTGAATGCAGTGTATCCATTTTGCTAATTATGTAACAGGAGTCAGTATCCAGGCTCTTCAAAATGTACCAGACATTGCGGATATGATGCACACGCATCTCTAGTCCAGATTTTGAGTAATAATATAATGGGACATTCCAGGGTTTTCCCTCAACATTAGGAGGAAATCAGCTTCAACTGAAACAAACCCAGAAATTAATCGGTAGAAAGGTCCCTACTCATACGACATTGCTCAAAAGTGACCCGTTGATAAGAGTTGTATTGATGGCGCCCTTGCCTCAGCTCATCTGCTGCTGAAACCCTCATCCATGCCTTTGTTACCTCGAGACTTGACTATTCCAACGCACTCCTGGCCGGCCTCCCACGTTCTACCCTACGTAAACCTGAGGTCATCCAAAACTCTGCTGCCCCGTGTCCTAACTCGCACCAAGTCCCGTTCACCCATCATCCCTGTGGTCGCTGACCTACATTGGCTCCCGGTTAAGCCCCACAACCCTCCGAGATCTCTACGCTCCTCCAATTCTGGCCGCTTGAGCATCCCTGATTTTCATCGCTCCACCATTGGCGGCCGTGCCTTCAGCTGTCTGGGCCCTAAGCTCTGGAATTCCCTCCCTAAACCTCTCCGCCTCTCTCACCTCCTTTAAGACGCTCCTTAAAACCTGCCTCTTTGACCAAGCTTTTGACCATCTGCCCTAATATCTCCTCATGTGGCTCGGTGTCAAATGTTGTTTGATAATCGCTCCTGGGAAGTGCCTTGGGACGTTTTACGTTAAAAGGCAAGTTGTTGTTGTTTATGGCCAGGAGTTTCTGCAATACACTGAGGTTTACTGGGCATGTTTGGGTGAGCTTCCTGGGTGTGTTTGGCCAGATTTGCCAGATAAGAATTATAGATTACAAAAATACTAAATAACCTCGAGATTATCTGCAGCTTATTAGCTTATGCACGCAATGCTTTATATGAACTAATATTCTGGCTAATTTTAGTGCAGCCATTCCTCCATTTATTTTAATAATTTCTGATCTAAACGCCACCTCTATAACCGGACCACCACAAGCACAAATTACTTCATCATCGAAAGTGCTTTTTTTTTATCCCTGCTGGGCAAGATATAATTTTAAAATATCACCTCAGCACTTCCCTCCCCCTCCCTGTGACTGAACTGGTCTGTGTTCTATTCTGAACGATTCCTCCTTTTCGCTGGTTTAAGGCAGGACATCTCTGTCCTAGGACCAGACAACCGCATTGTCCCGGAGAGATCAGACCGGCTCATTTGGAAACCTGATCCTTGGAGTTCTTTTGCAAAGTGCAATGTGCTAAAAGTTGCAACATGTTGCAGAGAGCACATTACAATCGCCGTCCTGTTTGTGCAAAGACTCCCAATTCCTCTTTTGCAATGTATCACTTCACAGCGTATTATTTTTTTTAAAACCCACAATTAAAGTGACAAAGTTTCTCTCCCTCAGTCTTAGGAGCCAAGTAACGGATTCCTCTCCCGACTTTGAATAACACCTATTTTATTTGCTTAATCTATTTGTTGCAATGTCGGCCCTAAATATTATTCGAAGTATTATAGAAACAATTTGCTGCAGAATTTTCCAATTACCATCCACAAGCTATTCAGAAAAAAACCTGAGAAATTGATCCAATTTGGCTTAGACACATTCTAATAGGTTTCAAATCTGCCTCCAATCCGTTTAAAGTGGCCACACAGATTCTGATTGCTACGGAAGCACATTATATATATATTTAGACCTGATAAATGTTATCTTTCTTAAAATAACGGGCCGTTATGCACCGTTAGCTCATATTTGTCACCAACTGAACAGCGTCCCATTAAAACAATCGCCTCGATTTTTCAAAACATGAATGCAGTGCAACCTGTGAGTAACAAAACTGCTACAAATATGTATTTATTTATCTAACTGTTTAGTGCTGGGAGTCTGCAATTAAGCGAACACCTTCCATATAACAAATTGGGACTTCTTAAACTGTTGACTCGCACTCCCCCAAACCTGCAATTTACTATGTGCAAACATATATATTTTTAAATTGTTCTGCACATATATTGCAATATTCTTTCTCTTAAATGTTTATTACACGCTGTTTTTAAGTCCTGGAACATGTCCCTCGTAAAAATGAATTGAAAATGATCTTGAAACAAGCGAGAGAGAAATAGTTTCAAACAGGCTTGCATGCATTTAACCTCAGATGCATAACAAATACATTTCAACTCTTATTATTTTTAAAGTTGAATTCCCTTTGATGTGTTTTAACCTGATGTTTGGTAGATTTTACTCTCGTACAGCCCCAGTCACAATCAACCCGAACCTGCAGCCCAAAGGGACTCTTTTAAATTGTGTGTCTGTGGTTTTTTTTAAAAACCTCACTGGTTATTGAAAGGTAAAAATCGAGCTTACCCTCTCTGCGCTGAGGGGATCTGGACGGAGCCATTTTCTCCAGCCTCCATTTGTGTCTGTTGTGCTATAAAGTTTTTTTTTTCGCAGTGCCTGGTCTGTACAGATTTCCTATTTAAGACGAGGAGAGGATGCTCTCCTGCAAGGTGCAGCTCCGGATAAGAGCCCGGAGCAGCCTGTGGAGCCCAGATAAGGAAGCCACACGTTCAGCTCCAGCCAACCCTGCCTATTTGGCCGTTCTATTGAACATAAGAGGAAACGATTACATAGGAATAGATTTGCAGCCCAAAGCTTTTTTTTTTGCTCCCTCTCTCTCTCTCTTTAAAAATCCATTTGAGACATGGGATCTGCACATTGTAGGGCCCCAAGTTTCCATTTTTTAATATTTATAAACTGTTATTGTTTAATAACAGGAGCTTAATCGACATTGGAACTGGGAAAGTGAAAGCCCCCTTTTTTCTTAAAATGAACTTATCGACGTTTTAGATAAATGTCTAATTTTAAGCTCCATCAATTTGCAAAATGTTTTCTTTCTGTAATAATAGGCGCACGCGAAATACATTCTGATAACTTATACTTATTGAATCGTTTCAAATATTTGTGTATTTTTTCTCTTGTGCACAATTTGCAAAGCGACACAGCCAGCATTATTAATGCTATCTTAATAATTGGTGCATTTCCCACGTTGTTGCTTATGGCGAGGCAGGCTCTGTCATTATAAGCCAGTGAAACAGCCGCTGAAAGGATTGGGAGCGCAGTTTGAGAGAGATTTGTACGGAAGTAAGTGTTACAAGTGTTTGCCTCAAATATTAATTATGATATTTTGTGACTGGCAACATCAGTGTGCCGGACACACACTAGCTGCAGCAATAATTAAGATGCACTAGGTAATGCTGGCTGTGTCTTTTGCAATTTGAGCACACCAAAAAAAAATACAGAACAAATATTTGAAATTATTCCATGTAAAGTTATCAACATCTGTGGTCATCTCTTAGTGACTTTTTGCTCATGGCGAATCTGTTGCAAACGGGAAGATTCCGAGGGCTGGAAATGAGGGTTGCAGATCTCCAGTGAAAGAATTAGGAAAGAAATTTGTAAGGAAGAGAGAGAGCTGCATTTCTATCGCGCCTTTCACAACCCCAGGACGCCCCAAAACGCTTTACAACCAATGAAGTACTTTTTGAAGTGTTGTAATGGAAGGAACACGGCAGCCAAATTGCGCACAGCAAGATCCCACAAACAGCATTGTGATAATGACCGGCTAACCTGATTTTCAGTGATGTCGGTTGAGGGATAAATATTGGCCCCAGGACACCTGGGGATAACTCCCCCGGCTCTTCATCGAAATAGCGCCACGGGATCTTTTATATCCGCCTGAGAGAGCAGACGGGGCCTCGGTTTTAACGTCGCATCTGAAAGACGGCACCTCCGACAGTGCGGCACTCCCTCAGCACTGCACTGGGAGCGTCAGCCTGGAGTTTGTGCTCAAGTCCCTGGAGTGGGATTTGAACCCACAACCTTCTGACCCCGAAGCTGAGCCATGGTTGACACCTTCCCAGAGACAATTACGTCAGTGGGGTTTTTTTTAAATTAGGTGGTAGAAAACAAATAAAAGTATTTCCTCACCACTGCAGGTATTCTGTCACATAACAAACTGCATAAATAATTCTCGATGTACTATGTGGAGTGGCTCGTTACTGCTGTGTCCACCTGTTTAGGGTGTGAGTTTTTCTTGTAAACACCAATACATGCCTAAAACCTAGGAAAAGGCGAAACTCATTTCCAGCTTTACCAAATATCTCTGTAACAATACTTGGAGTTACCAAAATAATTCAGGACTTTTATTCAGAACCTCCCACCAAACTTGAACCAAATGCTGTATTTCCAGGAGTTGCCACTGTTTATATAAACCATGTCTGATTTTGAGCCCTGAATATAAATATAAATAACGGCTAGTGTTACCATTTAGAATATGTATTTCATAACGCTTCCAATCATTGCGCCCTCAGTCTGTCCTTTATTCCTAGTTTTCCCTTTAGCTTTAAAAAAAGAAAGACTTGCATTTCTATAGCGCCTTTCACGACCACTGTACATCCCAAAGCGCTTTACAGCCAATGAAGTACTTTTTGAAGTGTAGTCACTGTTGTAATGTAGGAAACGCCAAGCTCCCGCAAACAGCAATGTGATAATGACCAGATAATCTGTTTTTTAGTGATATTGATTGAGGGATAAATATTGGCCAGGACACCGGGGAGAACTTCTCTCCTCTTTGTCGAAATAGTGCCACGGGATCTTTAACGTCCACCTGAGAGAGCAGACGGGGCCTCGGTTTAACGTCTCATTGCACTGGGAGTGTCAGCCTAGATTTTGTCCTCAAGTTTTTGGAGTGGGACTATGAACCCACAACCTTCTGACTCTAAGGCAAGTGTGCTACCCACTGAGCCACGGCTGACATACGTATGTCATATTATAAAATATGTATTTGACTGTCTTGCAATACTTAGCAACTGTAGTTGCTGCAAGCAGCAATATATAATAATCTTTTTGCTTTCAAAGTTATTGCAGAAAAAAATCATACTTTACCTTGTCGATCATACAAAAAAACAAATTGTAGCAAATTCTAATTGTTTCCTTGACTGTTTTTGTTCTTAGTGATTTTCCAGTGGAGGGGTGGGGCAAGTCCTGTCATACTCTGTGAATAGCCAGTTTGGCTGTCAATCATTAACGTCTCCAGAGGTTGTAGGCACCCCCGTGCAGGCTGGGAGCTATCACCTGTTACTTTTGGACAATCTCTTAAACTGATGGTAATGTGCCTTGGAATTTGCAAGCACTCCAGGATCAGACTTCACATATTGGTACTCGCCCTCAACATAAAACTGTTTCAGATATTTCAAAGCACGGAAAATGCTATTGTGCAGGAATGTTTAATAATTATCTTGTAAATTTAGCATTTTAAAATGTCTTTATTATGTTACAAACTTTACTTGCAGTAAATGAGTGTTCGGCGTAATGGAGAAACCAAGATAGCAGCTGAAAGTGGAGTGATTTGCTTAATTTCCCTTTGTTAATGGGTAGATGTTGCTGATTGCACATGCTTGAGCTATTATTGTCCGTACTATATCCAGTATAGATTGCTCATGGTAACTCGGGTGATAAGCTATTTTACAATATTATACCATGTAAACCAGAATGTATTAATCTGTTGTCTAATTCTAATGATGTCCCTTTGAGGCCATAGGGTCTAATTACTGTTAAGTAAACCGTCAATGAGATTAGAATTTAATTGCTTTTCATGTTGCTGTTCAACATCCAGGATTTCTCTTTTTTTAATTGCTCAGATTAATCAGGTATTCTGACTCCTGTGTCAATTAAAGTGCTTTCAATTGCTGTAGAGCGTTGTATATGAGAATTCGGAGCTGAGTTGCAGGGTGATTGCTGTTGGTGAGAGAGGTTTGTGGATTGGCGGAGGCTTATAAATTTCTAGCTCCAGATCAGAATAAACCAGCACAATATGACAAGCTCTCTTTCTCTTCCCGTTTGAAGTGCGACAGATGGTCTCAAAACATTATGTATCTGTAATATCATAAAAATAGTTTGAGTGCATGGATTTCACGACTGCCACATTTTTGAGTCACAATTCTTCTCTTGTGCGTCGCTGTTGCACTTAATTATAGGGAAATTTATTTCACTTCTCTGTCATATTTAACTATAGGCAAATTGATTCTAAGCAAAGCTCTCTCAGTTGATTGACTCATGAAATTTCATCCGATAATCTTGAGAAAGAAAGTCCTTGATTCCAACCTAAATCCTGAAGAGTAATTAAATTCTTGCTTCCTGGCATTGGCTCCCAGATCGGCAATGCTTCAATGAAAAAAAATTCTCATCCTTGTTTTCAAATCGCTCCATGGCCTCGCCCCTCCCTATCTCTGTAACCTCCTCCAGCCCTACAACCCTCCGAGATCTCTGCGCTCCTCCAATTCTGGCCTCTTGCGCATCCCCGATTTTCATCGCTCCACCATTGGCGGCCGTGCCTTCAGCTGTCGAGGCCCTAAGCTCTGGAATTCCCTCCCTAAACCTCTCCGCCTCTCTACCTCGCTCTCCTCCTTTGAGATGCTCCTTAAAACCTACCTCTTTGACCAAGCTGTCCTAATATCTCCTTATGTGGCTTAGTGTCAAATTTTATTTGATAATGTTCCTGTGAAGCGCCTTGGGATGTTTTACTATGTTAAAGGCGCTACATAAATGCAAATTATTGTTGTAGGACTCAACATCTCCTCAGTAATTACACACAAAAACGGCGGATAAACCCTGTGCATTTACCCTGGGTTGAATGCAAATTAATTTTGCTTGTCGCTAGTTGGTTGGACTACCTACACGTCAGTGTTAGAAGTCCAAGACCTAATCTTCGGAGCAAAGCACTAGAAGCCATTTTTTTAAATCCTTGAATCTAATCAAAACTAGCTTGTTAATGTCTGATTTTAATTATGTGGAAACCAGTGTAGCATTAGATGTCCTCGCTGGTCCCTGCGTGTTGCCAATGCGCTAAAGGCTTCCTCATGTCAAAAAATAAAAAGAGGAAGCCAACGAGGTTACTGATCCAAATTCAGTAGCCTGACTGATAGAAGATCAAACTATCTCTGATGCCGAATAGATGTCAATTCTGTTGCTTGGACACAGAAAGGTAAATCTCGTCTGATTGCCTGGTGGAGCAAGGCATTTCTCCACTGTGACCCTCAGGTATCCAGTGCAGAATGTCCCTGGTTCAATTATCACATGATCACATTGCTGTTTGTGGGAGCTTGCTGTGCACAAATTGGCTGCCGCGTTTCCTACATTACAACAGTGACTCCACTTCAAAAAAGTACCTCATTGGCTTCATTGCACTCCTCTTGCTTGCCGGGCTCTTTTCCCGGCACCCTGCTCCCCGGTAGTCCGGCAGGGCCCCGGTGCGCACAGCGCTAGGCCCCTCCCCTTTAATCAGGGGAGGAGGCCTGCAATGACGCAGCGCTACGTGCCGCCACGCGTGGCACTGTTGCACGTAGCGCCGCGAACCTCAGTAATAGTGCCCCAAGAAGGAGATGGCGCACTTCACAGTAGCGCTCCACCTCCTGCTTGGGGCGCTACTACTGAATTTCAGGCGGAGGGGGCGCTAACTTTTTTGGGGCGCTAAATTTAGCGCCCTGGTGACGTTAGCACCCCAAAAGGGGCGCCACCCAACTTTTCCCCCCATTTATTTTAGCGATATTGTTTGAGGGATAAATATTGACCTCAGGACACCGGGGAGAACTCCCCTGCTCTTCTTCAAATAGTGTTATAGGCTATTTTACGTCCACCTGAGAGAGCAGACGTGGCCTCGGTTTAACGTCACATCTGAAAGATGGAAGAAGATGGAACATTGTGGGGAGGGGGAAGCATAAAAAAGTAGAAAAGGTCGCTTAACTTTGATGGGTGGCTTTGTAGAACTTCCTGCTTTCTATTGCAGCTTTGGTGTCATTCACAGACTCAAATGTTCCCTTGTCTTGATGAAGTAATATTTCTAAGAATACTTTATTTTCTTTTATAGAATAGTTCAAAACCTTATGTAATATTCTCTAAATATATATTGCAGCTGGAGAATGAAGATTCAAACGTTCTTAAGCAACTCATGAATTTTACAGTCTTCTCCCGCTCTAAATTGTATTTTCCTGCCTTAAGGTTCCTTCCCCCCGGCACCCCCTAACCCTCACCTACGACATGCACATTGTCCAGTGGCAAGAAGGCTACCTGCTCCCTTGTCTCTGTTGATGTGACTCCTTAACTGGGCTCTGTAAATTGCGTGGGGGGGGGGGGGGCATGACTCACCAACCATGCTGATTCTCTCTCGCCCATGGGAACCACTTCAGTGGTGCACCGCTCCTGGTTGACTAGCCAAGAATGGGAACTTGCAATTTAGGGAACTGTTGCCATTTTCTACCACCTCTTGGCACTGTGCCCATAAATCACCCAATACCACTTCTATTATTGTTACTTTCTTCCTTTGGCAGTTGCCCGTGACTTCAAACCCTGCCTTCTCCTCCAAAGACAGCTGGAAGTGCCAAGATGGATTACTCTTCCGGGGAGGGGACAGTTACAACAGTGACTACACTTCAAAAGTAATTCATTGGCTGTAAAGCGCTTTAGGACGTCCTGAGGTCGTGAAAGGCGCTGTAGAAATGCAAGTCTTACTTTTAGTCTCATTTGAGATTTGTTTATCTTAAACCTATGTCTTCTTTCTGTGCTCACAGGCCAAGCCAATCTGCCTGCCTATTTCTACATCGTCCACTTTTCTCAGCCATCATAGAGTAGAATCATAGCACTTTTACAGCACACAAGGTGGCCATTCAACCCATCATACTTGTACTGGCTCTGTGAAAGTGCTAGCCACTTAGTCTTAATCCCCTGCCCTATCCCGTACCTTTTTAAAATGGTTCCTTTTCAAATATCACACTTTCATTTTAAAAGCTATGATGGATTCTGTGTCCACTGTCGTTTCTGGTCAACATTTCATGTCTTAACAACCCTCTGTATTTAAAAAAAAAAAATCTTCTTGCCTCTCCCTTCGTTATTTTGATAATTATCTTAAATTCATGACCTCCAGTTACTCACTCACCGACCAGTGGAAATAGTTTATCCTGGTATTACCTCATCAAAACCCCTCGTAACTTTGAACGGCTCTATCAGATCTCCTTGAAGCTTTGCTGCTTGAATTTTCATGCAGTCCACTGTTTAGGTGCTGGGTTTTCAATCAGATTCATTGCCTCTGATTCCCTTACTACTATAAAGTCCTATACAAGTTATCCCCTTAATCAAGTGACGCCCCTTCAATGGCATCCGGTCCATCCAACTGCTATTTGGGTACCATCATCGCTGGGAGGTCAATGGGAGTCCTGTCCAAAGACACCGGCCATTTTCATAAGAATTGCACACTGGTAGTCCTTGGAATTGGGTAATGAAGGGGAGATGTGCCATCTCTCCTTCATAGAGTCATAGAGTTATACAGCACAGAAAGAAGCCCTTTGGCCCATCGTGTCCATGCCGGCCATCAAGCCCTGTCTATTCTAATCCCATTTTCCAGCACTTGGTCCGTAGCCTTGTATGCTATGGCGTTTCAAGTGCTCATCTAAATGCTTCTTGAATGTTGTGAGGGTTCCTGCCTCTACCACCCTTTCAGGCAGTGAGTTCCAGATTCCAACCACCCTCTGGGTGAAAAAGTTTTTCCTCAAATCCCCTCTAAACCTCCTGCCCCTTACCTTGAAACTATGCCCCCTGGTTATTGACCCCTCTACTAAGGGGAAAAGTTCCTTTCTATCTACCCTATCTATGCCCCTCATAATTTTGTACACCTCAATCAGGTCCCCCCTCAGCCTTCTCTGCTCTAAGGAAAACAACCCCAGCCTGTCCCACCTTTGGTTAAGGGTTAGCTGAAAGCAACTTTGCAAACAAGTACATTTTTTGTGAAGCCATTGCACATTATAATTGGGGGTTTCTTCTGTTGGAAGTATTATTGGTGCTTATGTATTTCCAACGGGAGATTGAATGAATTGAGAGCAATGCAAATTGGCCCAGTAGAAGGAGGGGATTGATATAAATGGCTCATTTGATTTCATACTTTCTCGTATCTGAGTTATCTATCCTAATAGAGACTGGAAGACTGAGGTGTCTGGTACTGTACATGTGGAAATCCCAGCTGATGCTAGGACTTGGATCTGGGACCACAGAGGTATGAAGCTAGAGTCTTAACCATACTGAGGATGAAAGGAATACAAGGATATATTGATGAAGAGGGGTGGGAGGAAGCTCGTGTGGAGCATAAACACCGGCATGGACCAGTTGGGCCGAATGGCCTGTTTCTGTGCTGTACATTCTACGTAATTCTCTAATTGCCGGCTGCCTTTAATTTAGACTTCTGCATTAGCAAAGGATTGAACCTGTGTTAACCGTTTCCATATTCTAATAATCTGTCCCTCCTTATCCTTTTTTCCACGCATGAAAAGAACTTCAGAGCGGCCCATCCGCTCGTCCAGATAACAAAGTGCCTGAATGGGTCTGAGCCACCACAGATAATGGGCAGCAGAGAACAGATGTCATTACAGGCAGGAGATCAAGAGGCCAAACAAATGCAGAATGATAGATGTGTGGAAGCGAGATATAAGGCTGTAGTCCAGTTGGAGGGCTTAGGAGGCATCATAAACCCAGTGCTGGAAGGAGCGCTTCATAAGTACTTACTATGCGTTGAGCCGAATTATAAGCTGGGTCGTATGCTTATTGTCCCTGATAGTGCTGATTGGGCTGGACCGGTGTGGGGGCATCGGGGTGGACCTTTCATCTAATCCTGGGAGTGGTAGAGTTCAGTGCGTTTCCGATGTCCCTGGCAGTACAATGCAGGAATACGGCTGTGTTCTCAAGGCTGTTTATGGAGCTTTGCTGGCGGTAGCAATGGCCTCTTCCAATTCAGCTTTGCAGATTTCCAAATCCTGAATCTCCGAGTCAAACCCCTGAAGGAATCATTTTCTCACAGTTACAGCTGCTGCTGGAGTAAATCCTGCAAACTGCACATCGCACGGGTGCTCGGATTGGCATTGTATTCAATTGGTTTTCGCTTATTTTCTGCCAATTTTCTCACCCCCTCGCTCTGTCTTGTCTCCTTTGCCGGGTTCCATGGCATCAGCACGCTCTAATACCAGTTGGGATTGGGAAACCTGGGAGATTTTTCCTCTTCCCCCAAACCAGGGATGCTGAGGCCAGTTAGTTGCATTGCCTTGACATTGCATCAATTCCCAATCGTCCATCACTCTTGCGCTGGCTGACCCGCATTGGCTCCCAGTCGGGCAACACAATTTAACATTCTCATCCTTGTGTTCAAATCCCTCCATGGCCTCGCCCCTTCCGATCTCTGTAACCTCCTCCAGCCCTACAAGCCTCCCAGATCTCTGCGCTTCTCCAATTCTGGCCTCTTGCGCATCCCCAATTTTCATCGCTCCACCGTTGGCGGCCGTTCCTTCAGCTGCCTGGGCCTTAGGCTCTAGGATTCCATCTCTAAACCTCTCCGCCTCTCTTTCCTCCTTGAAGGTGCTCCATATATACTGCAATTATATTCTTACTGCAATTAGATAGGACCCTGGTGAGACCACACCTGAAGTACTGTGTACAGTTTTGGTCTCCTTACCAAAGAAAGGATATACTTGTCATAGAGGGAGTGCAGCGAAGGTTCACCAGACTGGTTCCTGGGATGGGGGGATTGTCTTATGAGGAGAGATTGAGTAGACTAGGCCTATATTCTCTAGAGTTTAGAAGAATGAGAGGTGATCTCATTGAAACATACAAAATTCTTACAGGGCTTGACAGGGTAGATGCAGGGAGGATGTTTCCCCTGGCTGGGGAGTCTAGAACCAGGGGTCACAGTCTCAGAATAAGGGGTCGGCCATTTAGGACTGAGATGAGGAGAAATTTCTTCACTCAGAGGGTGGTGAACCTTTGGAATTCTCTACCCCAGAGGGCTGTGGAGGCTCAGTTGTTGAGTATATTCAAGACATGGTCGATAGATTTTTGAATATTAAGGGAATCAAGGGATATGGGGATAGTGCAGGAAAGTGGAGATGAGCTAGAAGATCAGCCATGATCTTATTGAATGGTGGAGCAGGTTCGAGGGGCCAAGTGGCCGACTCCTGCTCCTATTTCTTATATTCTTATGTTCTTAAAACCTACCTCTTTGACCAAGCTTTTGGTCACCTGCCCTAATATCTCGTTAAGTGGCTCGGTGTGAAATTTTGTTTGCTGATACTCTTGTGAAGAGTCGTGGCACATTTTAAACGTTAAAGGCACTATATAAATGCAAGTTGTTGCTGTTATGGTTGCTGGCAGTACAAGAAGTAGCAATAGGTTCGACTGGGAGACCCAGTGGAGAGAATGGGGGGGAGGAGAGTGTTGGGAGTTTGCCGGGATTCTCCTGAGGAAGTTTGCAGGAAGCATGGGCCATCAGAGATGTTTCTCGTACTGTGTTTGACACTGGTCCAAATTGATCTTCTTTCAAATTGAAAGTTGGAGCTGAGCCGAGTTTTTGAGTATCTTTGACTTGAATAAGCGAATAGAAACTTTACCAGTTTAGGTTTGACTCAGAGTTGCTCTGGTTTTGACAGTGAGTCAATTGTTCTGCTCTACATTTAAATACTTTTATGTAAATTGTGACTTATAGAGAGCGGGGAAAACTCGTGAAGGACACTGACTCTCGCACAGTGAGTCAACCAAGAGCAGTTTCCATTAACGTACATCCTCAAGGATTAATTACTTAGAGCAGGAGGAAGCATGTTATCACTTGTTAACCAACAACCTTAGCCTCTCTTCCCCACTCCCCAGCATACTCCAAAATCCAAAGACACTTTCAGCTCGATTCTCAAGACTTATTTTCTTTCCAAGTCTTTTTTCAGTGGAGCATGAGTGAAGGCTTCGTGATGTCTGTTTTCAATCTAATTTCCCCCCCCATTTTCTCCCCTCCCATGAAGCGATTGACTTACGCTGAGGAGGTATCTATGGGTGCTCCTCATATCTGTGAGATCTCTGTGCTCCTCTAATTCTGGCCTCTTGTGCATCACCGATTTTAATCGCTCCACCATTGGTGGCTGTGCCTTCAGCTGCCAAGACCCTAAGCTCTGGAATTCCCTCTCTAACCCTCTCCTCCTCTCTACCTCTCTCTCCTCCTTTAAGATGCTCCTTAAAACCTGCCTCTGTGGCCAATCCTGTCCTAATATTGGTTTATGAGGCTCGATGTCAAATTGTGTTTGATAACCGCTCCTGTGAAGCGCCTTGGGATGTTTCACTACATTAAAGGCGCTATATAAATGCAAGGTGGCGGCAGCTAGTACAATTGTAGACGTTGCTTTTCCAAACTTAGGTTCTGTCAGTAGAGAGCATGGTGAGCTGAATAACACCACGGTAAAATACTGGTGGTTCCAGGCCTGGTAATTGTGGGCCATTTTGAGGTGATAAATTAAGACTATCAGACAAGAAGTGAAACCACACAATGTTAAATTGTATTGGCTTTATAGCTTATTGGTGCCAATATATTAAATATGGCTGGTGACATCATTGGTATGTATAATAAATAAGAGTTAGTATGTACTCAATAATCCAAATTGCTTTTATATAGCGTCATTCACAACCTCAGGACGTCCCAAAGCGCTTTACAGCCAATTAAGTACTTTTTGAAGTGTGGTCACTGTTGTAATGTAGGAAATGCGGCAGTCAATTTGCGCACAGCAAGCTCCCACAAACAGCAATGTGATAATGACCAGATAGTCTGTTTTTTTAGTGATGTTGATTGAGGGATAAATATTGGCCAGGAGACCAGGGATAACTCCCCCTGCTCTTCTTCAAAATAGTGACATGGGTTCTTTTAGGTCCATCTGAGAGAGCAGACGGGGTCTTGGTTTAACGTCTCATCTGAAAGACGGCACATCTGACAGTGCAGCACTCCCTCAGCACTGCACTGGAGTGTCAGCCTAGATTTTGTGCTCAAGTCTCTGGAGTGGGACTATGAACCCGCGACCTTCTGCCTCAGAGGCAAGAGTGCTGCCCACTGAGCCATGACTGACACATTATATATTGGTTGATCTCCCAAGGCATTGCACATAGGGAGTCGAGCCCAGTGTAGCCCTCAGGTGAATTGGGGTTAAAGGGTTTGGGTGGTGGGAGAAATTTGACTGGGGCACATAAATGTACTTCAGTTGCCATTTTCAAGTCATGCATTCTGCCCTTATTTTTATGCATTTCTATTGTAAATTCCTATATCTACATTTAAAATGGAAACTGCCTCGGTCAACTTGTCAGACTGTAATTACACCCTCCCACCAGTGATGGCACTGCAGCCCCTCCACTGGCAGTAAGCTGTAATTGCAACGTGACAGGTTTACATGGGCAATCTCCATTCTAAATGTGAACATGGGAATTTTCTAATGGAAAAAAGTTGACGGGAAGTGCTAGCGGATGTAACAGTTTCAATATAGATCGATAATAGCACTTGGCATATTACGTAAGAAGTCAGTAATTGTGTGTATTATTTAATAACCGGGGGGGGGGGGAAGATTCCCTCTTTGTATAATGAAATTGTTAACCTATTTGTAAAAAAATTACATGTTTTTTTTAAACAGAGCAGAGCGGAGATCTCCCCACAGTTGGTATATAACTCGGTATGGGAATACCATATAATATATTCAGTATATATTTCATAAATCAATCCCTGGCACTTCTCTCGGATGTCCATTTTCTTAGTATCTGGCAGAATGTGAACAATCAGACAGGAAACTATAAAGCAGTTGTGCTGAGACTGGTTCTGATATAGGGATATAGTTAATGGACTCCGATACAACCAGGCACCATTTCCTTTAGAAAACTCCCAAGTATTCCTCTTTTCTCCCATCGGATCCTTTCTGCCCTTTGATCTGTTCTTGGGCTTGAACCTGAATCAACAATATGAAAATGTTAATGGCCTTGAACAGCCCCTTCGCTGATTAACTTAACACCCAGCAGCGGGTTTAAAGTTATGGCATTCCGGCTCTGGGGCCAAAGTTTAAAAGGATATCACCTCTTCTGGAGTGAATATGGGGAAATAAATGGTCTCAATCCAGAAATGACTTTGCAGGTATTTACGATGTTTAAATAGTTATTGTCGTTGGCTGGGCAGCTTAGGACCATTCATAATCAAGTGATTGGTGAAACAGTGATGTTAATGTAGCATTGCATGTCAATGTGGCTCAGTGGTAGTAGCATAGCCTCATAGTCAGCAGATTTTGGAGTCGATCCCTATTCGGCACCTAAACTAAGCTGACCCTTCAGTGCAGTACAGAAGGAGTACTGCATTGCCGACACTACCCTGGAATCATGCAGCACAGAAGGAGGCCACTCGGCCCATCGCACCTGTGCCGGCTCTTTGAGGAAGAGCTCTCCAATTAGTCCCACTCCCCCCTGCTCTTTCCCCATAGCCCTGCAAATTTTCCTTTTTAAGCAGAGAGCCAGTTTCCTATTGAAAGTTACTATTGAATCTGCTTCCACCACCCTTTCAGGCAGTGCATTCCAGATCCTAACAGCTCGCTGCGTAAAGATTGTGAAGATTGCTTCTGTTCCTGCTCATCTCACTCTGGCTTTTCTGCCAATTATTTTAAATCTGTGTCCTTTGATTACTGATTCTCCTGCCAGTGGAAACAGTTTCTCCCGATCGACTCCATCAAAACCCCTCTAGTAAATCTCCCCTTAATCTTCTCTGCTCTAAGGAGAACAATCCAAGCTTATCTAGACTCTCCACATAACTGATAACTCTCATCCCTGGTACCATTCTAGTAAATCCTTGGGAACAGATGTTCCAGTGGTTCGAGGGTTGTTAATGGTCCCTTGGCATTATTTGAAGACAGAACAGGGCCAACATATCCTCCCGCAACCAAAAAACAGATTGACGGGCAAGGTAAGTGGGTGTGAGGAGTGATGTGATGGCGTAGGCTTGAGAAGGCAGAGCGAGGGGTGGGGGTGATGCGCATAGCAGGATGTAGTTGAATGTGCAACTGTACTCACCTTTCCTGACCTGGTTAGGTCATTAAAGCGCTTCCTGCACTAAATCCATGAGCGTGGCAGTACGCTCCTGCTGCTCACCTCCTGGGCCACCTCCAGCCACGCCTTCTTGGTGTCAGCTGCACTGGAGACCAGGCATCTAGTAACTCTATGATAACTCATAACTTTCTGATATGAGGGTACTTGAATGGCCAAATGTGTGGTAGGAAATGTAGCAACATGCTCTTTATATTGTTTATCACAATATCTATATCCCAAACTAAACACACTGCCCGCGATTACACAGAATTACATCGAATCTACAGCACAGAAACAGGCCATTCAGCCCAACTTGTCCGTGCCGGTGTTTATGCTCCACACGAGCCTCCTCCCACCCCTCTTCATCTCGCCCCATCAACATAACCTTCTATTCCTTTCTCCCTCATGTGTTTATCTAGCTTCCCCTTAAATGCATCTGTGCTATTCACCTCAACCACCCCCTGTGGTAGCGAGTTCCACATTCTCGCCACTCTCTGAGTAAAGACATTTCTCCTGAATTCCCTGTTGGATTTATTAGTGAGAAGTCGCACAACACCAGGTTATAGTCCAACAGCTTTATTTGAAATCACAAGCTTTCGGAGCGCTGCTCCTTCGTCAGGTGAAGTGAAGAAATACATATGGGCACAGCATATATAGTCAGAGAACAATTTATTAGTGAATTTATTAGTGACTATCTTAGATTTGTGGCCCCTAGTTTTAGTCTCCGCGCCCCCCCACCCCCCCGACAATTCTCTAGGCCTATTCTATCAAACCCCTTTCATAATGTTAAAGACCTCTGTCACATCACCCCTCAGTCCTTCTCTTTTCTAGAGAAAAGAGCTCCAGCTTGTTCGGCCTTTCCCGATAAGTATATCCTCTCAGGTTGTCTGAAGAACCCCCGTGACAGGTTCGAGCGAGTCACTCCGCTGCTGTCAGAGGGGCCATTGATTTTCAGTGCACGACGCCCATGGGCAACTTACACAAGCCGTTGCCACCTGGAGTTGCTGGGTGCAGGTGGCCAGCTTAAAATGGGCAAAACTGGGCTTCCTGTTTTGAAGTTAAGTTTAGCTCAAGGGTAAAATGAAACGAAGGCTGACTATAATTTGTAAACTGCAGACCTCTAGGTTGCAGGAAGGGCCGAGAAAGGAAGCCAGTGCGCTGCGCCCTCGGCTTCAGCCATTTTGATTCTCCTTGCTTTTATTGTCGAGAGTAAGGGGGGGTCGCCAACCCTCCAGGATTGCCCTGGAGTCCCCAGGAATTAAAGATCGATCGCCTGGGCACTGCTGCGAGCAAAAAACGCGGGAGAAAAAAAATCAGGGGAGCGTTAAGCGAGATTAAAGGCTGTTCGACTGGGCGGGGCAGTTGGAGGCGGGAGGTCATGTGACAAAACCTCCAGGAATACGTCCAACCAGAGTTGGCAACCCAATCCCAGAGTCGCTGACTGTTGCTGGGATGCGAAGGTGAATTCATCTGAAAGACTTGCATTTCTATAGCGCCGTTCGCAACCTCAGGACGTCCCAAAGCGCTTTACAACCAATGAAGTACTTTTTGAAGTGGAGTCACTGTTGTAATGTAGGAAACGCGGCAGCCAAATTGCGCACAGCAAGCTCCCACAAACAGCAATATGATAATGACCAGATAATCTGTTTTTAGTGATGTTGCTTGAGGGATCAATATTGGCCCAGGACACCGGGGAGAACTCCCCTGCTCATCAAAATAGTGGCATGGGATCTTATACGTCCACCTACAAGGACAGACGGGGCCTCAGTTTAACGTCTCAGCTGAAAGATGGCACTTCCAACAGTGCAGCACTCCCTCAGTACTGCACTGGAGTGTCAGCCTGGATTTCTGTGCTCAACTCTCTTGAGTGGGGGCTTGAGCCCACAGCCTTCTGACTCAGAGGCGAGAGAGTGCTGCCCACTGAGCCACGGCCAACAGGAGAGGGTTGGGCTCTGCTGCCCTCTAGAATCTTACTGACACTCGCTGTTTGAGTTCACACGTGAAGAACGGTCTGTGTGCGAGGTATGGGAGGGCAGCGTGTGCCCGTGTAACTGGACTAGGAGGATCAGTGCCTTCAGGAGTGCCTTCACCACACGGACTGCAGCCGTTCAAGGAAGTGCTCACCACCACCTTCTCGAGGGCAATTAGGGATGGGCAATAAATGCTGCCTTGCCAGCGACGCCAACATCCCATGAACGAATAAAGAGGAAAGAATTAAGTGAGAATTAATCAAAGAGTTGTCCCTTGACCCTTAACTAATAAATGACTCACTATTCTGAGGTTAATGAATCCAATTAGCAGGCCTTCCTTGCTTTTTCAAATTAATTACTAAATGTCAATTTGATTCAATTTTCACCCCTTCAGCTTTGATCAAGATGTACACGCAGAGATTAAAATCGTGGCTACCGTAATACCTGGTGCCGAAGTTCCCCCAACCGTTCTACCGTTGAAATTTTGGAAAAAAACATATCTTTGTATTCAAACTGAAACTTTCCCCCTTTTTAAAAAAAAAAATAGGTAAATACAAATGGACTGATGGCTCCATTAAATTAGTGGAATCTCATGGTCTACAGAGCAGTAGTGATACCCGCCCTCCTGTATGCTTCAGAGACGTGGACCATGTACAGCAGGCACCTCAAAGCACTGGAGAGGTACCACCAACGCTGCCTCGGCAAGATCCTGCAAATCCATTGGCAGGATAGGCGCATCAACGTCAGTGTTCTCGCTCAGGCCAACATCCCCAGCATCGAAGCTTTGACCACGCTCGATAAGCTCCGATGGACGGGTCACATTGTCCGCATGCCCGATACGAGACTCCCAAAACAAGCGCTCTACTCGGAGCTCCGACACGGCAAGAGAGCCCCAGGTGGGCAGAGGAAAGGCTTCAAGGACACCCTCAAAGCCTCCTTGAAAAAGTGCAACATCCCCACCAACACCTGGGAATCCCTGGCCCAAGACCGCACAAAGTGGAGGAGAAGCATCCGGGAAGGCGCCCAACACCTCGAGTTTCTTCGCCGGGAGCAAGCGGAAGCCAAGCGCAAGCAGCGCAAGGAGCGCACATCAACCCAAGCACCCCACCCACCTGTCCCCTTCAACCACCATCTGCCCCACCTGTGACAGAGACTGTAGGTCCCGCATTGAACTCATCAGTCACCTGAGAACTAATTTTTAATGTGGAAGCAAGTCATCCTCGGTTCCGAGGGACTGCCTAAGAAGAAGAAGGAAGGAGGAATCTAATATGAACCTATCAATAATAATAAGGGGTCGGCCATTTAGGACTGAGATGAGGAGGAATTTCTTCACTCAGAGGGTGGTGAATCTTTGGAATTCTCTACCCCAGAGGGCTGTGGATGCTCAGTCGTTGAGTATTTTCAAGGCTGAGATCGATAGATTTTTGGACTCTAAGCGAATCAAGGGCTATGGAGATCGGGTGGGAAAGTGGAGTTGAGGTAGAGAATCAATCATGATCTTATTGAACGGTGGAGCAGGCTTGAGGGGCCGTATGGCCTACTCCTGCTCTTATTTCTTATGTTCTTAACCAGCTTGGCATTTTTGATTCACCTTATGAAGAACCTGACAATTAAATATCTTAAAGTCATCACACTTCAGCACTGTAGGAAGAGAAGAAGACAAGCATAGAGTCAAATCTTGTTGCTACAAACTTGGGGCCGGGAGGGTCCAACAAGACAGGTCCAGGGTTACGCTGACTGAGGGCTGTTTAGATGGTTCCATTGCTGGTCTGTGCTGCATTAGCTGATCTCAGGTAGTGGGAGAGCCACAACAGGCCTTAGTTCACTCAGAGGGTGGTGAATCTTTGGAATTCTCTGCCCCAGAGGGCTGTGGATGCTGAATCGTTGAGTGTATTCAAGGCTGAGATCGATAGATTTTTGAACTCTAGGGGAATCAAGGGATATGGGGATCGGGCGGGAAAGTGGAGTTGAGGTAGAAGATCAGCCATGATCTTATTGAATGGCGGAGTAGGCTCGAGGGGCCGAATGGCCGACTCCTGCTCCTATTTCTTATGGTCTTATCACCCAGCATCTGTACAATGAAATCACCGGCAGTAATTGTGTGTGTGTGGACACTGGGTGAGGATAGAATCGGGCTCATCGGCGATGGCCCAGCCTTCTGATACTGACTGCCTAGGCCGAATTGGCGAGGTAGCAGAGGTGCTGACGGTCTTGTGGAACTGTTTCCCCCAGCACGAATTAGCACATTTAGGAGAGGAGGGAAGAAAATTGGAGGGGGGGAGGGGCGGGTGGAGGGCAGGGGAGGAAGAAATTATAAAGCGTCGCCTCTGGTGTAAAAGTGAGAGTCTCCTTCTGACTTCCTGCAAGTGGAAAGCTGTAAACAGGAGCTGATGTATTCATCTCTTCTCATTAGGCAATATCCTGGAAAACAAAGCAACCAAACTGGATTGAAATGTAACTACGCATTCTGTTTAATGGAAAAGTTTCTCCTCCTGTTTAGCATCAAGGGGATTCATTTACACTCTGCACAGTGACCTGAGAGCGAGTTGCTCTCCTCCTGTGTATAATATCGAAGGTTTTAATTTACAATATGCTCTGTGACCTCAAAGGAAGTCGCACAACACCAGGTTATAGTCCAACAGTTTTATTTGAAATCACGAGCTTTCGGAGCGCTGCTCCTTCGTCAGGTAAAGTGACGAAGGAGCAGCGCTCTGAAAGCTCGTGATTTCAAATAAAACTGTTGGACTATAACCTGGTGTTGTGCAACTTCTCATTTTTGTCCACCCCAGTCCAACACCGGCATCTCCGCATCATGACCTCAAAGGAAGTCACTGTCCTTCTCTGTATGTAACTTGGGGTCCTTTTCCACTATACACAGTCAACTGAGAGGTGATCAATCTCGAATTTATTTAGTTGTATTGAAGTGCCTTGAAATGTTTTACCATGTTTAAGGTGCGATAATGTGCAGTAAATGGTACAAAGGTGATGCAGGAGCAGAGAGTCCTGGGTTTGTACGGATACAAGTCTTTGAAGGCGGTAGGACAAGTTGAGAAGGCTGTTTAAAAAAAAAGGCATACGGGATCCTTGGCTTTATAAACAGAGTACAAAAGCAAGGAAACCTTTATAAAAGACTGGTTAGGCCCCAGCGGGAGTATTGTGGCCAATTCTGGGCACCGCACTTTAGGAAAGATGTCAAGGCCTTGGAGAGGGTGCAGAGGAGATTGACTAGAATGGTACCCCAGGGATGCGGGATTTCAGTTATGTGGAGAGACTGGAAAGCTGGGGTTGTTCTTCTTGGAGCAGAGAAGGTTAAGGGGAAACTTGATAGAGGTGTCTAAATTAGGGAGGGTTTTTGATGGAGTAAACGAGGAGAAACTGTTTCCAGTAGTAGAACGGTCGGTAACCAGAGGACACAGATTTAAGGTGATTGGCAAAAGTATCAGAGGCGATATGAGGAAAATTCAATTAGAGCTCTCAAAAGCGAATTGGATAAATACTTCACAGAATCACAGAATCCCCACAGTGCAGATAGAGGCCATTTCGGCCCATCGAGCCTGCACCGACACATATCCCACCCTATCCCCGTAACCCCATGTATTTAATCCCCCGAACACTAAGGGTCAATTTATCATAGCCAAATCAACCTAACCTGCACATCTTTGGACTGTGGGAGGAAACCGGAACACCCGGAGGAAACCCACGCAGACACGGGGAGAATGTGCAAACTCCACACAGACAGTCACCCGGGGCCGGATTCGAACCTGGGTCCCTGGCGCTGTGAGGCAACAGTACTAACCACTATGCCACCGTGTTGCAGGTGAAAAATTTGCAGGGCTAAGAGGAAAGAGCAGGGGGAGTGGGAGTCTTTCAAAGCTCTTTCTGGCACGATGGGCCGAATGGCCTCCTCCTGTGCTGTCTCATTCTATGATTCTATATAAATGCAAGTTGTAGCTGTTTTTAAAAATTCTTTTTCGGGATGTGGGCTTCACTGGCAAGCCCGGCATTTACTGCCCATCCGTTGTTGCCCTGAGGTGGTGGTGGGCCCCCTTCTTGTAGCTGGTAGCAGCTTCATACAACTGAGCGGCTTACAAGGCCACTTCGGAGTGAGTGGAGTCACACATAGGCCAGGCTGAGGTAAGAACGGCGGGTTTCCTTCCCTAAAGGACATTCGTGGGTTTTTACAACAATCCGACAGCTTCGTGGTCACTTTTTTTATTTCTAGATTTAAAAAAAAACTGAATTCAAAATTCTCATACTGCTGTGATGGGGACTGGAACTCACGTTCTGCTGGATTGCAAGACCAGCAACATAAGCACTACACTACCGTGCTCTTTAGCTACATATATATCTAGGGGCCTTCTGGACTCAACATAGAGTTCAACAATTTCAGATCATAACCCGGCCCCGATCATATATATATTTTTTATCCACACTTTTTGTTTGTGCCTTCTGTTCTTCTCTCCCACATGGCAGCTGTCTTTCATTCTGCCAGCGCAATTCACACTTCATCTAGAGCCATACTTTGTTTCTTAACCTGTCCCATTACCATCTCCTTTTGCCTTGAATGTCTCTTAATGTCTCTTAACTTCTCCTGCCTTCTATCCTATCACAGACCTTCCCTTTTGTTCTTTCATCCCCCTCCCCCCTTTCCCAGCCCCTACCCTTGCTTAAAAATCTGTTCCATTTCCTGCTTTTTTCCAGTTCTGACGAAAGGTCATCGACCTGAAATGTTAACTCTGTTTCTCTCTTCGTAGATGCTGCCTGACCTGCTGAGTATCTCCAGCATTTTCTGTTTTTATATTATATATCTAGGGGATTCATTTACACTGTGTACGGTGAACTGGGAGTGGGTTGCCCTCATGGTAGTTGCAGTTTTGGGGATTGATCGTTTGGGTGTAGGAATCTCCAGATGCCAAGAGTTTCTCTGTTGACTTGCCTGTGTGACGGGGAATTTTGTATTTCCGCCCAAACATTAGCATCGCCCCGAAGCGGAAAGCCGTGAAGCAAAGCTTCATTGTGCAAATGCAGCCCACAGTGTCACGGCTGAAAGAAAGAAAAGAAAGACTCGAATCTTTCAGGACTTCCCAAAGCACTTCACAGCCAATGAAGTACTTTTTGATAGCAAAATACTGCGGATGCTGGAAATCCGAAATAACAACAGAAAACGCTGGAAAAACTCAGCAGGCCAGGCAGCATCCGTGGAGAGAGAAAGAGAGTTAACGTTTCAGGTCGATGACCTTTCATCAGAACTGGGAAGTGTGGTCACTGTTGTAATGTGGGAAACGCGGCAGCCGATTTGCACACAGCAAGCTCCCACAAACAGCAATGTAATAATGACCAGATAATATGTTTTAGTGATGTTGATTGAGGGATAAATATTGGCCCAGGACACCGGGGAAAACTCCTCTGCTCTTCTTCAAAATAGTGCTGTAGGATCTTTTACGTCCACCTGAGCGAGAGCAGACGGGACCTCGGTTTAACGTCTCATATGAAAGACGGCGCCTCCGACAGTGCAGCACTCCCTCAGCACTGCACTGGGAGTGTCGGCCTAGATTTTTGCGCTCAAGTCCCTGGAGTGGGACTGAAACCCGCAACCTTCTGACTCAGAGGCGAGGGTGCTGCCCACTGAGCCACGGCCGACACTCTGGTGGCTGCTCATTGTGAGCTTGCGAGGAGCCGGTAAAAGGAAATGCTGATCTGCCTCATGGGGCAATGACCAGTGCACCATGGAAAAAAACCTCAGCAGGATCAGAAACCAAGCCAGCTGATGAGGAACGTCGCCCATGGCCGACACTCGTCTACCATTGAGGAAAATATGTTCAGGATTCCAATAGTTTGTGCTGCGGTCTGTGCTCTTTTATTGCTGAATGTGAAATCAATGTTCAACCCCCTCCCCCCCGCCATCACTGTGGGCTTGTAGCAGTGCTTAATTCACTGCTCTCAAAGCTTAGATAATATGGTGATATAACTACAAGATCCAGGGATATGGAGCCAGAAGAATCAATGCAAGTCACAGATGGTACGCTAAGGCTGTGCAGTGCATTATATGTGAAGTAGCGTGCAGCCTGCTGGTACTGAACTCGCAGTCGAGTGGTCATGAGTTCAAATCCCACCATGAACTGAATTCAGTAAATCTAATTATTTAGAAAATCACTATGAAAGCTGTCGGACTGTCGTAAAAAAAATAAAAATCCAACCGCTTCACGAATGGCCTTTAGGCATCAATATAAGATCGTCAGTAATAAATCCAATAAGGAATTCAGGAGAAAAGTGCCTTACTCAGAGGGTGGCGTTGCTGGGAGCGCGCTACCTCGTGTGAGTGGTGGAGGTGAATAACTGAAAGCTTGGCGAGTGGCAATATGTTGTCGGCTAGAGATGTAAAACGGGCTGGCGACTCGTTTTACACTGTTGCACAAAGTCAAAATTGCCCCCAATGTGTTTCGTTTAAAAAAAAATCAAAGCTGCTGGCAATCGATGGGTTAGACATGGCCAAACCTTGAGCAGTGTGGTGACAATGCCCCTTTAAACAGAAGAGGTGGGGGGGGGGGGACATTCATTGATTACTACGGGCGTACAAAATAATGTCTCTTGACCTTTAAATCTATTTATGGTGATTTTTATTTTTTTAATCGTGTATTTTTATTTTGTATCCAACACTATGAAATCGTAAACTCCTGAAATGCAGACTCTGAATGTGTTCTGTGCTGATAACCTTGGGCATTGTTCAGCAGCCCTGTTTCAAATCACAATTGCGTCACTTCGCACAATCCAACAGAAGCTGGAACTGCCATGGAAATTTTGGCGGTGCTGAGATATTAAATAATTGCTATTTAAAGACCCCTAAATGCAAGCCAAGACCTTTTATGCTTGAAGGCATCAATTGGTATTTCTTACCTTTAGCATTTTCCAACAGAAGATCCATTTATTTCAGCAACTTTCCAAGTCATGATATTCTTTTTCTTGAAGAAAGTATAGGGTTACTGCATCAAATGCATGACGGGCTGCCCTCGTTGCTCGGAGACCCGATTCCAAAATGGAGGTCCTATTCCAAATGCATGATGGGATGGCCCAGTTGCTCGGAGACCCGATTCCAAACTGGCAGCCAGAATGCTGAGGAGTTAGCAGTCTGGGTTTTTCTTTTTCCCTTCACTTTTCTCCATTTGGCTCGTGGAAGATGGCGGCTTACGCTGGGATGAATCTCCAGGGGTATCAGCAGCCATTCTGTACGGCGCCCAAGTTTTCACTTATGAGCGAGTGTTTGGCAAACAGTTCTCTGGCTAGAAATAAAAAAGCTGCCAATCAATCAGTATATAAAAAAATACAAGCCCATCAAATATTTTTTACAATGCTTTCAGCAGCCATGTTGTTTGCTCAAACTCCAGTGCCATGGGACTAAAAATACCATTAAAAATATATTGCATGTTCAATAATTTTCCTTGCAAGCAAAGTCGACGGTGGGAATGGACCATTCAGCCCATCCCTCGAGTAGCCTAACTCACTCATCGTGGCATCCAGCTGCAGTTTGAACATCCCTAAATGTTTTGCCTCGACCACCCTGCCGGATTATTGCAAACATTTATTATGGGGTATATTTCCCAATTAGCAACGTTCAGGTACAACCACTTGTATGACATTGATCCATGCTTTACAGTAGGTGCTAATGCCGCCAAAATAATTGGGTTAATAGGTGCCTAACTATAATACACTGAGGAATGTAGTATAGGTGTACTCAGTCTACCTTAACACCACTTGTCGGAAAATAAAACCGTTAATTGGTTTTATGAAAGGGAAATCATGTTTGACAAATTTGCTGGAGTTCTTTGAGGATGTAAAGAGCAGGGTGGATAAAGGGGAACCAGTGGATGTGGTGTATTTGGATTTCCAGAAGGCATTCAATAAGGTGCCACATAAAAGGTTACTACACAAGATAAGAGGTCACGGGGTTGGGGGTAATATCTTTGCATGGATAGAGGATTGGCTAACTAACAGAAAACAGAGAGTCGGGATAAATGGGGGTCATTTTCAGGTTGGCAAACTGTAACTAGTGGGGTGCCGCAGGGATCAGTGCTGGGGCCTCAACTATTTACAATCTATATTAATGACTTGGATGAAGGGACCGAGTGTAATGTAGCCAAATTTGCTGCTGATACAAAGATAGGTGGGAAAGCAAATTGTGTGGAGGACGCAAAGAATCTTCAAAGGGATATAGATAGGCTAAGTGAGTGGGCAAAAATCTGGCAGATGGAGTTTAATGTGGGAAAATGCGAGGTTATCCACTTTGGTAGGAAAAATAAAAAAGCAAATTATTATTTAAATGGGGAGAGATTACAAAATGCTGAGGTACAGAGGGATCTGGGGGTCCTTGTACATGAATCACAAAAAGTTAGCATGCAGGTACAGCAAGTAATTAGGAGGGCAAATGGAGTGTTGACCTTTATTGCAAAGGGAATGGAGTATAAAAGTAGGGAAGTCCTGTTACAACTGTACAGGGCGTTGGTGAGACCACTCCTGGAGTACTGCGTACAGATTTGGTCTCCTTATTTAAGGAAGGATATACTTGCATTGGAGGCAGTTCAGAGAAGGTTCACGAGGTTGATTCCGGAGATGAAGGGGTTGTCTTATGAAGAAAGGTTGAGCAGGTTGGGCCTATACTCATTGGAGTTTAGAAGAATGAGGGGATCTTATTGAAACATATAAGATTCTGAAGGGGCTTGACAGGGTAGATGCAGAGAGGATGTTTCCCCTCGTGGGGGAATCTAGAACTAGGGGGCATAATTTCAGAATATGTGGGCACCCTTTTAAATCGGAAATGAGGAGGAATTTCTTCTCTCAGAGGGTCGTGAATTTTTGGAATTCTCTTCCCCAGAGAGCTGTGGAGGCTAGGTCATTGAATATATTTAAGGTGGAGATAGATTTTTGAACGGTAAGGGAGTCAAGGGTTATGGGGAGCGGGCAGGGAAGTGGAGTTGAGGCCAAGATCAGATCAGCCATGATCTTATTGAATGCCGGAGCAGGCTCGAGGGGCTAAATGACCTACTCCTGCTCCTACGTCTTATGTACTTATGTTCTTAACTCTTCCTGTTATCTATATTGTAACTACTTCCTCACTAATTTAAATTTATGTCCTGTTGCATTTTAGAGTAATATTTTGTAAACCTTAGTTATCCCCACTTTCTGGACTTTAGAGCTTAAAGTTCTCCAATCTTTCCTCGGAGCTCAATCTTACTGCTCCTCTCCATAGGATTACATAGCATTTACAGCACAGAAACAGGCCATTCGGCCCAACCAGTCCATGCCGGTGTTTATGCTCCACCCGTCTTTTCTCATCTAACTCTATCAGCGTAACCCTCTATTCCCTTCTCCCTCATATGCTCTCCAGTACATCTTCATGTTTTTTGCAGCATGACGACCAGAGTTTATCGCTTTTTAAAAAATATAATTTCTTGGGACGTGACAAGGCAGCATTTTTATTTACCATCTCTACTTGCCCCGCGAGCATTAAGCATCAACCGCATTGCAAACATACGGATAATGACGGACAGGAAAAGACCCTCTAGCCCATCCAGCCTGTCCCACACAATTGCAACGCCTTGTGCATCACAATATATAGACTCCGCACTCCACCCAAAAGCCGTGTGACCTCCTGGGAGAGGCGAGAAACCAGATACAAACCCAGGCAAATTTGGGGAAAATAATCAGGGATTCCTCTCCGACCCCCTTAGGTGATTGAAACGAGTCCAGGAGATCGCTCTGGTCCTGATTAATGTAATTCTTCTTCTTAGGGGTTGTCCACGAGGGTCCTGACGTTCCAGGTCCCGAAATTCATTTTAAAGGGTGGAAGATGCCTGTGCGTGAATTCTTTTAACGTGGGGTGGCCGTTGCACACCAGCTACCGCACGGGCTTGACAGAGCAAGGTCTTGGTCCAATGGCAAAGGGATCCAAGACGATTGGAGACCAGCCTCTGTTACATCGGCCTAGCACACACACACAAACATAATGCTACTGTCCTCCTCCCTCCTTCTCGCAGGTCCTCTCTGCCTGAGTTTCATAGGCTGCAGTGTGGTCCTCCCTGCTGGTCCACGCGGCGCCATTCCTGGGCCCCGTCCTCGCCCCTGGGTCCCGTCCTCGCTCCTGGGCCTCGACCTCGCTCCCGGGCCCCGTCCTCACTCCTGAGTCCCGTCCTCGCTCCTGGGCCTCGACCTCGCTCCCGGGCCCCGTCCTCGCCCCTGGGTCCCGTCCTCGCCCCTGGGTCCCGTCCTCGCTCCTGGGTCCCGACCTCGTTATAGTGTGTCTCCTTCCAGTGAGTGTCATTATGTGGAACTGGAGTCACATGTAGGTCAGACTGGGTAGGAGTGACGGGTGCTCTGCCAAAGGTGGAATGGGGAGGGTGTGAGCAGGGACACAGAGCTGGAGGAGGTTGTAGGGATCAGTGGGGAAAGACGATGGAGAGATATGTATATATATATATAGACAGGAACGAAGATTTTGCAATGAATGAGCTGTGAGATGGGTAGCTAGTTGGAAGATTGGTGGTGCCGGGGATGATAGGTGAGTGGGAATTAGTATGAGATAGGATGTGGGGAGTGGAATTCAATATGATCTTGCATCAAGAATGCACTGTAACGTAGAATGATGCAGCACAGAATGAGGCCGTTCGGCCCATCCTGCCTGTGCCAGACCTTTGAAAGAGCTCTCCAATTAATCCCACATCCCTGATCTTTCCCCATAGCATTGCAAATTTTTCCTCTTCAAGTATTTATCGAATTCCCTTTTCAAAGTTAGTATTGAATCTGCTTCCATCACCCTTTCAGGCAGCGCATTCCAGATCATAAACTCGCTACGTAAAAAAAATTCTCCTCATCTCCCCCTCTGGTTCTTTTGCAAAATACCTTAAATCTGCGTTCTCTGGTTACCGACCCTCCTGCCAGTGGAAACAGTTTCTCCGTATTTACTCTATCAAAACCCTTCATAATTTTGAACACCTCTATTAAGTCGCCCCTTAACCTTCTCTGCTCTAAGGAGAATAATCCCAGCTTCTCCAGTCTCTCCACATAGCTGATGTCCCTCATTCCTGGCACCATTCGAGTAAAACTCCTCTTCTATTAAAACTTCTCTTTAATATTCCTCACTACATCCCTTTTATATTCTCCCCTTAGCTTCCTTCTTTAGTCTCCAGTGTTCCACCATCCTTTTTAGAGGTGGGACCTGCAATGTTCAGAATTGAACTCTGATAGGCTAAAAAAAAACAATTCAGGGCTGTTTTCCCCCCCCCCCCAACCCCCCCCCAACCAATCAAAGCTCAAGATTTATCATGGTGGTCCAAAGAGTTGGGTTGGGCTCTGACGGACAAGGCCAGGAACAGGCTGCCTTGAACAACACTGGTCCACCACGAGGAGGCTGGGAGAAAGCTTGTGATGCAATAGATTCCATAGCTGTTGGCGGTTCCAGATTCAAGCCGTTTGTAGCTTAAAGATGTTCATTTATGTTATCAAATGTACCGTGTGGCTCCATGTAAAATATCAGCTCACTTAGCAGCTTTGTAATGGTTCTCCAGCAAGTCCTCTCACATCAGTAACACTAGCTCCTCCGTCGCAAAGTATGGTGTCCCATTGGCCTCCATCACCGAACATGGCCCTTCTGGCTCTCAAACAAAAGTTTTCCATAAATACAGTGCCCCTGACTCTCGATCACTGGCTTCCTCCATCACAAGCACAATGTCCTCGACACACTGGTTCCTCCATCACCAAACAGGCTCTCAACTGAAGGCAAATCCATCACTGACTCATCCCTGGATCTGAAGCAGTGGCTCCTCCATCACCACCTAAGTTCTCTGACTCGCCAGCACTGCTTCCTCTTTCACGAATTTAACTTCTCCCAGTTGTCAAACACTGGCATAGGAACAGGAGTGGGCCGTTCAGCCCCACGAGCCTGTTCCACCATTCAATGGGATCATGGCTGACCTGTTCCTCAATTGGTAGCATAGTGGTTATGTTATTGGACTAGTAATCCAGAGGCCTGGACTAATGATCCGGAGACAGGAGTACAAATCCCACCACGACAGCTGGGGAATTCAAATTCAGTTAATTAAATAAATCTGGAATCAAAAGCTAGCATCAGTAATGGTGACCATGAAACTACCGGATTGTCGTAAAAACCCATCTGGTTCACTAATGTCCTTTAGGGAAGGAAATCTGCCGCCCTTACCCGGTCTGGCCTATATGTGACTCCCGACCCACAGCAATGTGGTTGACTCTTAACTGCCCTCTGAAATGGCCTAGCAAGCCACTCAGTTGTACCAAACTGCTAATAAGAACAGCGGTTCAAGAAGGCGGCTCACCACCACCTTTTCAAGGGATGGCAATAAATACTGGCCTTGCCAGCGACGCCCACATCCCGTGAATGAATAAATTTCAACTTACCCGCCTTTTTCCATATTCCTTGATAGCCTTAAACCAACAAAGAATCTACCCATCTCAGTTTTGAAGATTGCTGGTTGCGCCTTTGTCAAGGCAATTTCTCTGATGCTCAAACAAGATCTCTTCCATCACTAACATAATATTTCTGGCTTCCAAACACTGGCTGCTCCAGTGATGATCATGGAGTTTCTAGATTTTCCACCAGCAAAGGTACCTCGTCCCACCACCAAACACCGGTTCCTCCACCAACAGCAATGTGCTGCATGCCTCTAGAAACACTAATAGACCTTTCTGCCTCAAACTGTGGCTCCTCAACTCTGGACACGTAGGGCTGGATTTTCCCAGCCCTGAGGAGGCGGGTTTGGAGGCGGGACTGCCGGGAAAATGGCAGAAGCTGGGAGCGGGTACCGAACCCGCTCCCAACCCGCCTCCGTGCCATCTTCCCGGGAGGCGGGTCCCTGAGTCGCGCAGGGACCCGTCTCCTCGAGGCGGGAAGGGGATTACAGCCAATTAACTGCCTATTAACAGGTAGTAAACAGGAAGTTTTGAGGCTTTTCCCCATTTTACCCCTGCAAGTGCGGGCTTCCCGACGGCTGCGAAGCTCGCCAGGGTCAGCGAGGCAAGCAGTGGGTCTGTGGGGGTGAGGGGGGTCGATATGCAAGCTGTAGAGGTGAGTGATGGGTGCAAGTGTGGAGAGGTAAGTATGAGAGGTGAGTGTTGAGTTTTGGAAAAAGTTTCCTTACCTTTGCTTCTTTCTGCAGGCTTCAACCGTTGAGGATCCGGAGGTGCCTCATCTCAACGGCAGAGATGACAGAATGGCTGCTGCATTCTCAGATTCAGCAGCCATCTCCTTTCTGCCGAGGAGAGAGGTCTTGGTGAGCCTTCTGTGCAAGGGCTCACCTTAGAACAGAGATTGTCAGTGTTTGACAGCTTCTCAAAGCTGTCAAACGCTGACAATTCATCTGTCAAAAATTTTTCGACAGATGAAGTGTCATACGCTGATGTCCTCTGTCACCGGCTTTCTCTTAATTGGCCGGTGAACAAGGCCAATCAAGGGAAAACAGCATGGGTTGGTCAGACGTCGCTGGGGGGTGGGACTAGAACCCGGAAGGCAGCAGTCCCGCCCCCAACTCGTCTCGGCTGGTAAAATCCAGCCCGTACATAGATTATAAAAAAAACAAGAGAAGTATTTGCATTTACTTAGCATCCTATTGCATCCCTTGTGATATCTCAAAAACACTTCATGTACTAGGAGTTACTTTGAAGTGAAGTCATTGTTGCTATCTAGGCAAATATGGCAGCTATTTTTTTTCCAAAGTAAAGTGAATCTGTTTCTGATGGTTGAGGGAAGAATGTTGGCGAAGGGAGCACTTCCTGCTGTTCTTTGCACAGCGCCACAAGATCTTAGGCGACACCTGAACAAGCTGACTCTCATCAGAAGGATTCCCAGAACTTGGAGTACTGTGCACAGTTCTGGTCTCTACATGACAAAAAGGATATAGAGGCACTGGTGAAGGAGCAAAAAAAAAATGCTTACAAATTTTTTTTTTTAAATTCATTCACAGGGTGTGAGCATCACCAGAAAGGCCCACATTTATTGTCCATCCCTAATTGCCCTCAACAAGGTGGTTATGAGCCACCTTCTTGAATATACCTGAGTGGCTTGTTAGGCCATTTCAGAGGGCAGTTAAGAGTCAACCACATTGCTGTGGGTCTGGAGTCACATATAGGCCAGACCGGGTAAGGACGACAGATTTCCTTCCCTAAAGGACATTAGTGAACCAGATGGGTTTTTATGACAATCCAGCAGTTTCATGGTCAGTATTACTGACACTAGCTTTTTATTCCAGATTTATTTAATTAACTGAATTTAAATTCCCCAGCTGCCGTGGTGGGATTTTGAACTCACTTACTCCAGGCCTTCTATGGATTACTAGTACCAGTAACATAATCACTATGCTACCATTCTCTGTTTACCAGAATGATACCAGAACTAAGGTTATAACTATCAGGAAAGTCCAAACAGGCTGGGCCTCTATTATATATAAAAGAGAAGGCTGGAGGGGGTGACCTGATAGAAGTCTTTCAAATTACAAAGAGGTTCGAGAGGGTAGATGTGGAGCAGATGTTTCCACTTGTGGGGGAGTCCACAACTAGGGACCATAAATATAAGACAGTCACTAATAAATCCAATAGGGAATTCAGGAGAAACTTCTTTACTCAGAGAGTGGTGAGAATGTGGAACTCGCTACCACAAGGAGTAGTTGAGGCGAATAGCACAGATGTATTTAAGGGGAAGCTAGATAAACACATGAGGGAGAAAGGAATAGAAGGATATGTTGACGGGGTGAGATGAAGTAGGGGAGTGAGGAGGCTCGTGTGGAGCATAAACACCGGCATAGACCAGTTGGGCTGAATGGCCTGTTTCTGTGCTTGTAAATTCTATGTAAGTTGATGTAACACAAGGAAGCCACAAAAATCTATATTGAGGCTTAGATTAGCCATAACAAACTGAAGTGAGCAGGTCTGATCTGTAACCAGCACCCTCTGACATGCGATACCTGTCGGTTCACCTGAAGCTCGGTGCAGTCCAGGAGGGTTGGAAGGGGTTAACATTGAGCCAAGAATATTGAAGGTAATGATTTGTGGATGTGGTGCAATGCTCTCCTAGAAAGTTAAGCTCAAATCACAAGCAAATGCGTATTCTTTTGTATCTAATCACAGATGCTGCACGCAAAGATTCTGTTCTCTGTACAAAATATAATAATAATAATAATGGAAGGAAACCCCAAGCTTCCGCTTGTCGATCTGGTTCTGAAGACTATGTTCAGGAAGATATTAGTCAGCTGATTCACACACTTCACACAAAGAAACGGAGCATTATTTTCTCATTACTTCCTCTCCCAAATACTGGAATTGACTGGCGGGGGTTACTGCGAACGTGGAGCTAATACATCCCGTCTCATTGTCCCACTGGATGACGGACAGATCCTTACCTGGCTGAGAAGTCAAGGCACAGGGGTATCTAGGGTCACCCCTGGCTCAGTGGGCAGCACGCTCACCTCACTGGGTCAGAAGGTTGATGGGTTCAAGTCCCGCTCCACTGTACTTCAGCACAAGAATCCAGGCTGACACGCCCAGTCCAGTACTGAGGGAGTGCTGCACTGTTGGAGGTGCCGTCTTTTGGATGAAACGTTAAACCGAGGCTCTCTCCGGCATAGAACAGCTGGGTCGAATGTAATCCTATCTTTCAAAAAAAGTTACCAGCACCAAGTCCATCTTGTAAGAGTGTCCACCCTGGCAGCTGATTGGAAAGTGCCATTGATGGGTAATAGGAAGTCAGCTGTAGCCCAGACTGTCACATCCACAAAATGGGAATCACTAGTGAGGAACCTAAGAGAAAAATATTACCAATTATGCATTTAAAAAGTTTTCCACCTTAAGACATTCTTCTCTGTTTAGTTAGGTCACTGGAATAGAGATGGTTGAGAGGTGATATGATTGCTGTGTTTAGGAATCTAAAGAGGTGAAATAACGTAGACCTTGTCCAGGACAGTAGAACCAGAGGACACGGCCTGTGCTTGAAGGGGAGTAAATTCAAAATTAATCTGCGGGAACGTTATTTCAGTGAGCGAGTGGTCAATCTATGGACCAGGCTCCCTGGGTCTGTTGTAGACTAATTGATAGAGATTGATTGTGACTACCAGGATGGTAGAAGGCGAACTAGATTGGACCTTGGTCTTTTCTCGTCCATTCCGATCCATCTAGCTGGCCAAGGACCTCTCGTTGATCCATCAATCCAGGCTGGGAAAGAAGAGACATTCTCTGAACCCATGCCTTCATTAACACGGTGCTCTAATTGTCCATTACATGATGCAGGCTGATTGGGGTCCCCTCAATAGTTTAAAGAGTAAGTCCACCAGCCAGTGTGAGGCTGAATCATACCAGACCAGAATGGCTCTAGGTTCAATCTCACTCGGCATTGAGTTAGCTAATCTGAGCTAGAGTGCAGTAGCAGCACCAGAATTGGCCTCAGCTCCTCTGCCAGACACTACGGGGGGAATCTTGCCAGCCCTGGGGAGGCGGGTATGGAGGCGGGACTGCCGGGAAAATGGTAGAAACTGGAACCCACCTCCATGCCATCTTCCCGGGAGGCGGGTCCCCGACTCGCGCAGAGACCCGTCTCCTCGAGGCGGGAAGGGGATTACAGCCATTTATCTGCCTGTTAACAGGTAGTTAACAGGCAGTTTTGAGGCTTATCCCCATTTTACCCCTGCAAGTGCGGGCTTCCCGACGGCTGCGCATCTTGCCAGGGTCAGCGAGGCGAGCAGTGGGTCTGCAGAGGTGGGAGAGGTCGATATGTAAGCTGTGGAGGTGAGTGATGGGTGCAAGTGTGGACAGGTAAGTATGAGAGGTGAGTGTAAAGTGTTGGAAAAAGTTTACTTACCTTTGCTTCTTCCTGCAGGCTTCAACCCTTGGGGATCCAGAGGTGTCTCATCTCAACGGCAGAGATGACAGAATGGCTGCTGCATTCTCAGATGCAGCAGCCATCTGATTTCTGCTGAGGAAAGAGGTTTGGTGAGCCTTCAGTGCAAGGGCTCACCTTAGAACAGAGATTGTCAGTGTTTGACAGCTTCTCAAAGCTGTCAAACGCTGACAGTTCATCTGTCAAAAATTTTTGACAGATGAAATATCATAGGCTGACGTCCTCTGTCACCGGCTTTCCCTTAATTGGCCAGCTAAGCCTGCAGGGCGGGCTTAACAAAGTCAATCAAGGGAAAATAGCGTGGGTTGGCCGGACGTTGGCGGGACTGAAACCCGACAACCAGCAGTCCCGCCCCCAACGCGCCCCCATGGACAAAATCCAGCCCACTGTCCAGGCTCGCGTATGAAGAATAGTCACGCGGGTAAAGTCCCTTAGGCCTGTGGAGCCTCCCCTTTTAGCACGAGGAAGGGAGAAAATTAGAAAAGCAGGAAAAACAAAATATATACAGCAGCACTCCAACTTCCCCGTTCACTCTCTTGGGAAGTACCAAGTGTGGGAGGAGGAGGAGGGGAGTCAGAGGCATGAAGCAAATCCCCAAGGCCTGAGTTAAATGACACGGTGCATTACCTGGACACCACACCCAACAACAACAACAACAACTTGCATTCATATAGCGCCTTTAACGCAGTCAAACGTCCCAAGGCGCTTCACAGGAGTGTCATAAAACAGAATCTGACAGCGAGCCACATAAGGAGATATCAGGACATGTGACCAAAAGCTTGGTCAAAGAGGGATGTTTTCAGGACCGACTTAACAACAGCAACAACAACTTGTATTTATATAGCAGATAAGTTATATAAAGGAGGAAAGAGGCGGAGAGGTTTAGGGAGGGAATGCCCCAGGGGAGGGGTTGCAGAGATAAGGAGAGGCGAGGCCATGGAGGGCGTCAAAATCTCTTCACTGTCGGGTTTCTGTATGACAGAGAGGCCTCGTCAATAAATGATGGAAAACAACACCTCAATAAAGGCCAGTGAGTGGTCCCTGAGGACTGGGTGGCGTCGACAGACCCAAACCAACATTCTCAGAGGGACTGCTTGAATACTCGACATTTACAATGTCTTCGAAAAAACAACGTCTTCCTGTTGGACCAGAAACAATGTTGTCTCGCTTTATACGATAGGGATCTTTCGAACAAATGTTGCAACTTCGACAAGTACTGTTTGCCTGAACGAGGCTTGAGTCAGTGGCGTTCAGAAAATAAAGTTAACTGCTTGTGCACATCACCCGCTGCAACAGACTACCAAAGCATGAGGAGGGGGGGGGGGGGGGTGCGTATGAACTTGGGGCTACAAATATAAGATAGTCACTAGTAAATCCAATAGGGAATTCAGGAGAAACTTCTTTACCCAGAGGGTGGTGAGAATGTGGAACTCGCTACCACAGGGAGTGGTTGAGGCAAGTAGCACAGATGTCTTTAAAGGGAAGCTAGATAAACACACGAGGGAGAAAGGAATAGAAGGTTATGCTGATGGGGTGAGATCAAGAAGGGTAGGAGGAGGCTCGTGTGGAGCATAAACACCGGCACGGACCAGTTGGGCCGAATGGCCTGTTTCTGTGCTGTTAATATTTTGTAATTAAAATACTTTGTAATTCAGTGCTGATCTTGATAAGGGAACTCGCAAAAAGTAAGTTTGTTAGCTGGGATAATGGGTTGTCGCAGTCTTTTTCTTTTATTTCTTTTTATACCATCTATCCATAAAATATAGTGAAAAGAATCTCTGTCTGTCTGTACCTCTTCTCAAGATTGTCCATTATAAATTGCTTAGTCCACATTTAGAATGCCCATGTAAACTTGTCATGGATGAACACACAGCAAACACTTGGTCCGTGTGATCTCCTGGACTGTTTCCGATCGCCTGAGGGGGTTGGAGAGGAATTTTTGCAGAGGATTTCTTTTCCCCCCTTATCGGCCCTGGGTTTTTCTCTGTTTCTTTGCCTTACCCAGGAGATTACATGGCTGTGAGGAGGGTGGATAGGTAGGAAGTTTCTGGTCCTGATGCTCCAGACCTCATGAGTGTGGGGCAGGTTTGATGGACCAGCTGGTCTATTCCTGCTGGTCATTTGCATGCGTTCGCTGTAATTACACCCTCCCACCAGTTGTGGCACTGTAGTGTCTCCATTTTGCGTCTCCCATCTTCTTGTCCTGGACTGCAGAGAAACCTCTCAGCTCCAACCAATTACTGTACATAGAATTTACAGCACAGAAACAGGCCATTCGGCCCAACAGGTCCATTCTTCTTCTCTGCTTGCCCTAACTTTTCCTATCTACCTAAAAAATATAAAATAAAAGTATCCTATAAAAATAAGGATAGCATGTGTGACTTTCCAAATGGGGACTGATATGAGACCGTGCACCCTGGTCTAATTATTCCTCGCCCTCTGACCCCCGGTTCGACCCACTCCCCGAGTGCAACTTCACAGGAGTTCGACCGGTCTACGTAAAAGAAAGACTTGCATTTCTAAAGCGCCTTTCACAACCACTGGACGTCTCAAAGCGCTTTACAGCCAATGAAGTACTTTTTGAAGTGGAGTCACTGTTGTAATGTGGGAAACGTGGCAGCCAATGTGCGCACAGCAAGGTCCCACAAACAGCAATGTGATAATGACCAGATAATCTGTTTTTATTATGTTGGTTGAGGGATAAATATTGGCCAGGACACCGGGGATAACTCCCCCTGCACTTCTTCAAAATAGTACCATGGGATCTTTAAAGTCCACCTGAGAGAGCAGACGGGGCCTCGGTTTAACGTCTCATCTGAAAGACGGCACCTCTGACAGTGCAGCACTCCCTCAGCACTGCACCGGAGTATCAGCCTAGCTTTATGTGCTCAAGTTCCTGGAGTGGGACTATGAACCCACCACCAGTCTGACTCAAAGGTGAGTGTGCTACCCACTGAGCCACAGCTGACACTGTGGACGGACACAAGATGGACAGGCAGAGACCTCACACCCCGTGGAGCTCACGGGAGGTGGATGTTGGAGGAGAGCTGAAGCTAACACGAACCAATGGACCTCATCACTGAGCAAAGGGTTGCCAACCCCTCAAGGGTTGCCCTGGAGTCTCCAGGACTTGAAGAATGATCTCCAGGACACTGCTGTGAGCAACACCCGGGAGAAAAGTCACAGGGATATTGATGGGTTTTCTTTCATTTTCTTTGAATACTCTTGTTTATTGGTCCTAAAAATATTGAAGATGGGGTATATAGGTTGTTTTGAATGATGGTCAAGAATCATCCAATCGGCTTCTAATTGGCCATGGGAAGGCGGGGCGTTGTGAAGATGGACGTGTTGGGCGACCAATGGCGGGAGCGTGGGTGGGTGGGCGGGGCATCTGAAGGCAGGAGGTCATGTGATGAACCTTCCAGGAATACATGCCGCCAAAGTTGGCAAATCTAACTCAGCACCTTCATACAAGTAACATGGTCTTTGTAGATGCAGGGTTTAGGATAGAGTAAATAAAGAGAAACTGTTTCCAATGGCTGAAGGGTCGATAACCAGAGGGCACAGATTTAAGGTGATTGGCAAAAGAACTAGAGGTGACAGGAGGGAAAACTTCTTTACACAACGAGTGGTTAGGATTTGGAATGCACTGCCTGATAGGGCGGTGGATACAGATTCAATAGTAGCCTTCAAAAGGGAATTGGACAAATACTCGAAGGAGAAACAATTGCAGGGATATGGGGAAAGAGCGGGGGAGTGGGACTAACTGGATCGCTCTTCAAAAGAGCCGGCGTAGGCTCGATGGGCCGAATGGCCTCCTCCTGTGCTGTCCCGGTGTCCCGGCCAATATTTATCCCTCAACCACCATCACTAAAGCAGATTATCTGGTCATTATCACATTGCTGTTTGTGGGAGCTTGCTGTGCGCAAATTGGCTGCCATGTTTCCTACATTACAACAGTGACTGCACTTCAAAAAGTACTTCATTGGCGGTAAAGCGCTTTGGGACATCCGGTGGTCGTGAAAGGCGCTATAGAAATGCAAGACTTTCTTTCTATGCTATTCTAGGTTTCCATGGATGCTGATGTTGCAGTGACTGTCCATTTCCCAACTGTGCAGTCGTTCCCTTTAAGGGTTAACTCCCCTTTGGAGAGAAGAACCTTTCTTTTGCAGGAGAAGATTTTTTTTTTAAAAAATCAGCATTGCTGGGCGGTGTTGCAAGTTCACCCATTGCAGACAACTCATTACAGGGGGCAGTCGTCATAGGTCATAATCCAGCCTGACCCCAGGAGAGTCCAGTCCACTGCGAAAGTACTTGATATTGGCGAGTGGAAAGTCGATTGGATACGTGTTGACAGCAGCTCTCAGTGCGACGGGCTCAATGTGGAACATTAGCAGATACATGGTCACTGATCACATCCCACCGCCCCCCCCCCCCCCGCCATCCCTTTAGTCAGGAAATAACAAAAGCTGCCTCGGAATGCTTTCACTGCCGGCAGGGAAGTGCTTCTGGTTTTTGAAGTCGGATGAAAATCAGTTGGTAGGTCGGGTTTCCCAATCCTGACACCCAGCTTGCAGTGATTTTCTTAAAGAACCCCAGAAGCTCGTAATGATCTACTGTTTACAGGAATAATAGATATAAGGGTTATTCTATGAGGAGGGATTGAGTAGATTGGGCCTATATTCTCTGGAGTTTACATAGAAACAGGAGTAGGCCATTCGAGCCTGCTCCTGCCATTCAATATGATCATGGCTGATCCTCTATCTCAATACCATATTCCCACTCTCTCCCCCATACCCCTTGACACCTTTTGTGTCTAGAAATCTATCTATCTCCTTCTTAAATATATTCAGTGACTTGGCCTCCACAGCCTTCTGTGGTAGAGAATTCCACAGGTTCACCACCCTCTGAGTGAAGACATTTCTCCTCATCTCAGTCCTAAATGTCCTACCCCGTATCCTGAGACTGTGACCCCTCGTTCTAGACCCCCCCAGCCAGGGGAAACATCCTCCCTGCATCCAGTCTGTCTAGCCCTGTCAGAATTTTATACATTTCAATGAGAATTTAGAAGAATGAGAGGTGATCTCATTGAAACATATAAGATTCCGAGGGGGATTGACAAGGTAGATGCTGGGAGGATGCGCCCTCCTAGCTGGAGAGTCTAGAACCAGGGATCACAGTCTCAGGATAAGGGGTCGGCCATTTAAGACTGAGATGAGGAGGAATTTCGTTACTCAGAGGGTTGTGAGTTTTTGGAATTCTCTGCCCCAGAGGGCTGTGGATGATGAATTGTTGAGCATATTCAAGGCTGAGATCGATAGATTTTTGGACTCTAGGATAATCAAGGGATATGGGGATCGGGCAGGAAAGTGGAGTTGAGGTTGAAGATCAGCCATGATCTTATTGAATGACGGAGCAGGCTCGAAGGGCCAAATGGTCGACTCCTGCTCCTAATTCTTATACGCTCAGCTGTTAATGGCCTCTTACTCGCCTCCTGTTGCCTACAACTCCTTCTGGCAGTCCCTCTATACCTCACACAAGTTGGATATTACAAGTCGGTAGCGAAGCTAAGAATGGAAATTTGATCTGGCCCTGACTTATGTTAGACGGGCAGTGACTGAAGTCAAAGTTAATCATTCCTATTATATTGTACAAATAATTCCAGTTGCTGCCTCTTCCCAATGGACGTATTGTTGAAACATTTACACAGGAAGGTACAATTTAGATGTTCACCCCACGTCCACTTGTGTCATCTGTCTCTTACAGATATTCCGATTGTCTTTTCTGGTTGGACTTCGCCACTCTACTCGTACCTGACTGCTAACTTGGGGAAATCTACACCCCTGCTCCTCCTCGAATAGTGGCCATGGGATCTTTTACATCCACCTGAAAGAGCAGACGGGGCCTCGGTTTAACGTCGCATCTGAAAGACGACACCTCCGACAGTGCGGCACTCCCTCAGTACGGCACTGGGAGTGTCAGCCTAGATTTATGTGCTCAGGTCTCTGGAGTGGGATTTGAACCCGCAACCTTCTGACTCAGAGGCGAGAGAGTGCCGCCCACTGAGCCACGGCTGACATTTAAATACGCAACCAGAGAGAAGTTAAAAACCAATTGTGCAGTAAATGCAGAGAGTACAAGATAAATCGCCACCTCCGTATGCTCCGTGTAGTTTCTTTATTCATTTCTGTACAAAAGACGCAGACACATGCGTGTGCATGCAAACACAGGCGTGCACAAACATACACAAGCTCACAGGGCTAATCTCAGCACACAAGTGAGACATTGTGTCAGCTGGTGTGGAGTCAGACTGAGAACAGGCACTGAGACACTGAGAAAAGATGCTGAGAACTGTCACTGAGACAATGAGAAAAGACCCTGAGAACAGACACTGCGAACAGGCACTGAGAACAGGCACTGCAAAGAGGCACTGCGAACAGGCACTGCGAACAGGCACTGCGAACAGGCACTGAGACAATGAGAAAAGACCCTGAGAACAGGCACTGAGAACGAGCACTGGGAACAGGCACTGTGAACAGGCACTGAGACAATGAGAAAAGACCCTGAGAACAGGCACTGCAAACAGGCACTGAGAACAGGCACTGAGACAATGAGAAAAGACCCTGAGAACAGGCACTGAGAACAAGCACTGAGAACAGGCACTGCGAACAGGCACTGAGACAATGAGAAAAGACCCTGAGAACAGGCACTGCGAACAGGCACTGAGAACAGGCACTGAGACAATGAGAAAAGATGCTGAGAACTGTCACTGAGACACTGAGAAAAGACCCTGAGAACAGGCACTGAGAACAGGCACTGAAACACTGAGAAAAGATGCTGAGAACTGTCACTGAGACAATGAGAAAATACCCTGAGAACAGGCACTGAGAACAGGCACTGCGAACAGGCACTGAGAACGAGCACTGGGAACAGGCACTGGGAACAGGCACTGAGAACAGGCACTGGGAACCGGCACTGAGAACAGGCACTGAGAACAGGCACTGAGAACAGGCACTAGGAACAGGCACTGCGAACAGGCACTGAGAACAGACACTAGGAACAGGCACTGGGAACAGGCACTGAGAACAGGCACTGAGAACAGGCACTGAGAACAGGCACTAGGAACAGGCACTGGGAACAGGCACTGAGAACAGGCACTGGGAACAAGCACTGAGAACAGGCACTAGGAACAGGCACTGCGAACAGGCACTGAGAACAGGCACTGCGAACAGGCACTGAGAACAAGCACTGCGAACAGGCACTGAGACAATGAGAAAAGACCCTGAGAACAGGCACTGAGAACAGGCACTGAAACACTGAGAAAAGATGCTGAGAACTGTCACTGAGACAATGAGAAAAGACCCTGAGAACAGGCACTGAGAACAGGCACTGCGAACAGGCACTGCGAACAGGCACTGAGAACGAGCACTGGGAACAGGCACTGGGAACAGGCACTGAGAACAGGCACTGGGAACCGGCACTGAGAACAGGCACTGAGAACAGGCACTGAGAACAGGCACTAGGAACAGGCACTGGGAACAGGCACTGAGAACAGGAACTGGGAACCGGCACTGAGAACAGGCACTGAGAACAGGCACTAGGAACAGGCACTGCGAACAGGCACTGAGAACAGGCACTGAGAACAGGCACTGGAAACAGGCACTGAGAACAGGCACTGAGAACAGGCACTGAGACACTGGAAACAGGTACTGAGAACAGAGGCTGATAACAGGCACTGAGACACTGAGAAAAGACCCTGAGAACAGGCACTGAGACACTGGGAACAGGCACTGAAACCCTAAGAACAGGCACTGAGACACTGGGAACAGGCACTGACACCCTAAGAACAGGCACTGAGACACTGGAAACAGGCACTGAGACACTGGGAACAGGCACTGAGACACTGGCAACAGGCACTGAGACCCTAAGAACAGGCATTGAGACACTGGGAACAGGCACTGAGACACTGGGAACAGGCACTGAGACACTGGGAACAGGAACTGAGACACTGAGAACAGGCACTGAGACACTGGGAACAGGCACTGAGACACTGGGAACAGGCACTGAGACACTGAGAACAGGCACTGAGACACTGGGATAAGACACTGAGACACTGGGAACAGGCACTGTGAAACTGGCAACAGGCACTGAGACACTGGGAACAGGCACTGAGACACTGGGAACAGGCACTGAGACATGAGGAACAGGCACTGAGACACTGAGAACAGACACTGAGACACGGGGAACAGGCACTGAGACACTGGGAACAGGCACTGAGAACCTAAGAACAGGCACTGAGACACTGAGAACAGGCACTGAGACACTGGGAACAGGCACTGAGACACTGAGAACAGGCACTGAGAACAGGCACTGAGACATTGGGAACAGGCACTGAGAGACTGGGAACAGGCACTGAGACACAGAGAACAGGCACTGAGACACGGGGAACAGGCACTGAGACACTGGGAACAGGCACTGAGACACCGAGAACAGGCACTGTGACACTGGAAACAGGCACTGAGGACAGGCACTGAGAACAGGCAGTGTGAACAGGTACTGAGACACTGAGAACAGGCACTGAGACATTGGGAACAGGCACTGAGACACTGGGAACAGGCACTGGGAACAGGCACTGAGACACCCAGAACAGGCACTGAGACACTGGGAACAGGCACTGAGAACAGGCACTGAGAACAGGCACTGAGACACCGAGAACAGGCACTGAGACACTGAGAACAGGCACTGAGACACCAAGAACAGGCACTGAGACACTGGTAACAGGCAATTAGAACAGGCACTGAGAACAGGCACTGAGACACTGGCACTGAGACACTGGGAACAGGCACTGAGACACCAAGAACAGGCACTGAGACACTGGTAACAGGCAATGAGAACAGACACTGAGAACAGGCACTGAGACACTGAGAACAGGCACTGGGACACTGAGAACAGGCACTGAGACACTGAGAACAGGCACTGAGAACAGACACTGGGAACAGGCACTGAGACACTGAGAACAGGCACTGAGAACAGGCACTGAGACACTGAGAACAGGCACTGAGACATGGGGAACAGGCACTGAGACACTGAGAAGAGGCAATGAGACACGGGGACAGGCACTGAGACACTGGGAACAGGCACCGAGACACTGGGAACAGGCACTGAGACACTGAGAACAGGCGCTGAGACACTGGGAACAGGCACTGAGAACAGGCACTGAGACACTGGGAACAGGCACTGAGACATGGGGAACAGGCACTGAGACACTGAGAAGAGGCAATGAGACATGGGGAACAGGCACTGAGACACTGGGAACAGGCACTGAGACACTGAGAACAGGCACTGAGAACAGGCACTGAGACATTGGGAACAGGCACTGAGACACTGAGAACAGGCACTGAGACATGGGGAACAGGCACTGAGACACTGGGAACAGGCACTGAGAACAGGCACTGAGACACTGGGAACAAGCACTGAGACACTGAGAACAGGCACTGAGACACTGGGAACAGGCACTGAGACACTGAGAACAGGCACTGAGACACTGAGAACAGGCACTGAGAACAGCCACTGAGACATTGGGAACAGGCACTGAGACACTGAGAACAGACACTGAGACATGGGGAACAGGCACTGAGACACTGGGAACAGGCACTAAGAACAGGCACTGAGACACTGGGAACAGGCACTGAGACACTGAGAACAGGCACTGAGACATGGGGAACAAGCACTGAGACACTGGGAACAGGCACTGAGACACCGAGAACAGGCACTGTGACACTGGGAACAGGCACTGAGGACAGGCACTGAGAACAGGCAGTGTGAACAGGTACTGAGACACTGAGAACAGGCACTGAGACATTGGGAACAGGCACTGAGACACTGGGAACAGGAACTGGGAACAGGCACTGGGAACAGGCACTGAGAACAGGCACTGAGACACCGAGAACAGGCACTGAGACACTGGGAACAGGCACTGAGAACAGGCACTGAGACAATGAGAAAAGACCCTGAGAACAGACACTGAGAACAAGCACTGCGAACAGGCACTGCGAACAGGCACTGAGACAATGAGAAAAGGCCCTGAGAACAGGCACTGCGAACAGGCACTGAGAACAGGCACTGAGACAATGAGAAAAGTTGCTGAGAACTGTCACTGAGACACTGAGAAAAGACCCTGAGAACAGGCACTGAGAACAGGCACTGCGAACAGGCACTGAGAACGAGCACTGGGAACAGGCACTGGTAACAGGCACTGAGAACAGGCACTGGGAACCGGCACTGAGAACAGGCACTGAGAACAGGCACTGAGAACAGGCACTAGGAACAGGCACTGCGAACAGGCACTGAGAACAGACACTAGGAACAGGCACTGGGAACAGGCACTGAGAACAGGCACTGAGAACAGGCACTGAGAACAGGCACTATCAACAGGCACTGGGAACAGGCACTGAGAACAGGCACTGGGAACCGGCACTGAGAACAGGCACTAGGAACAGGCACTGAGAACAGGCACTGCGAACAGGCACTGAGAACAAGCACTGCGAACAGGCACTGCGAACAGGCACTGAGACAATGAGAAAAGACCCTGAGAACAGGCACTGCGAACAGGCACTGAGAACAGGCACTGAAACACTGAGAAAAGATGCTGAGAACTGTCACTGAGACAATGAGAAAAGACCCTGAGAACAGGCACTGAGAACAGGCACTGCGAACAGGCACTGCGAACAGGCACTGAGAACGAGCACTGGGAACAGGCACTGGGAACAGGCACTGAGAACAGGCACTGGGAACCGGCACAGAGAACAGGCACTGAGAACAGGCACTGAGAACAGGCACTAGGAACAGGCACTGCGAACAGGCACTGAGAACAGACACTAGGAACAGGCACTGGGAACAGGCACTGAGAACAGGCACTGAGAACAGGCACTGAGAACAGGCACTAGGAACAGGCACTGGGAACAGGCACTGAGAACAGGCACTGGGAACCGGCACTGAGAACAGGCACTGAGAACAGGCACTAGGAACAGGCAGTGCGAACAGGCACTGAGAACAGGCACTGAGAACAGGCACTGAGAACAGGCACTGAGACACTGGAAACAGGTACTGAGAACAGAGGCTGATAACAGGCACTGAGACACTGAGAAAAGACCCTGAGAACAGGCACTGAGACACTGGGAACAGGCACTGAAACCCTAAGAACAGGCACTGAGACACTGGGAACAGGCACTGACACCCTAAGAACAGGCACTGAGACACTGGGAACAGGCACTGAGACACTGGGAACAGGCACTGAGACACTGGCAACAGGCACTGAGACCCTAAGAACAGGCATTGAGACACTGGGAACAGGCACTGAGACACTGGGAACAGGCACTGAGACACTGGGAACAGGAACTGAGACACTGAGAACAGGCACTGAGACACTGGGAACAGGCACTGAGACACTGGGAACAGGCACTGAGACACTGAGAACAGGCACTGAGACACTGGGATAAGACACTGAGACACTGGGAACAGGCACTGAGACACTGGCAACAGGCACTGAGACCCTAAGAACAGGCATTGAGACACTGGGAACAGGCACTGAGACACTGGGAACAGGCACTGAGACACTGGGAACAGGAACTGAGACACTGAGATCAGGCACTGAGACACTGGGAACAGGCACTGAGACACTGGGAACAGGCACTGAGACACTGAGAACAGGCAGTGTGAACAGGTACTGAGACACTGAGAACAGGCACTGAGACATTGGGAACAGGCACTGAGACACTGGGAACAGGAACTGGGAACAGGCACTGGGAACAGGCACTGAGAACAGGCACTGAGACACCGAGAACAGGCACTGAGAACAGGCACTGAGACAATGAGAAAAGACCCTGAGAACAGGCACTGAGAACAAGCACTGCGAACAGGCACTGCGAACAGGCACTGAGACAATGAGAAAAGACCCTGAGAACAGGCACTGCGAACAGGCACTGAGAACAGGCACTGAGACAATGAGAAAAGATGCTGAGAACTGTCACTGAGACACTGAGAAAAGACCCTGAGAACAGGCACTGAGAACAGGCACTGAGAACAGGCACTGAAACACTGAGAAAAGATGCTGAGAACTGTCACTGAGACAATGAGAAAAGACCCTGAGAACAGGCACTGAGAACAGGCACTGCGAACAGGCACTGAGAACGAGCACTGGAAACAGGCACTGGGAACAGGCACTGAGAACAGGCACTGGGAACCGGCACTGAGAACAGGCACTGAGAACAGGCACTGAGAACAGGCACTAGGAACAGGCACTGCGAACAGGCACTGAGAACAGACACTAGGAACAGGCACTGGGAACAGGCACTGAGAACAGGCACTGAGAACAGGCACTGAGAACAGGCACTGCGAACAGGCACTGCGAACAGGCACTGAGAACGAGCACTGGGAACAGGCACTGGGAACAGGCACTGAGAACAGGCACTGGGAACCGGCACTGAGAACAGGCACTGAGAACAGGCACTGAGAACAGGCACTAGGAACAGGCACTGCGAACAGGCACTGAGAACAGACACTAGGAACAGGCACTGGGAACAGGCACTGAGAACAGGCACTGAGAACAGGCACTGAGAACAGGCACTAGGAACAGGCACTGGGAACAGGCACTGAGAACAGGCACTGGGAACCGGCACTGAGAACAGGCACTGAGAACAGGCACTAGGAACAGGCACTGCGAACAGGCACTGAGAACAGGCACTGCGAACAGGCACTGAGAACAGGCACTGAGAACAGGCACTGGGAACAGGCACTGAGAACAGGCACTGAGAACAGGCACTGAGACACTGGAAACAGGTACTGAGAACAGAGGCTGATAACAGGCACTGAGACACTGAGAAAAGACCCTGAGAACAGGCACTGAGACACTGGGAACAGGCACTGAAACCCTAAGAACAGGCACTGAGACACTGGGAACAGGCACTGACACCCTAAGAACAGGCACTGAGACACTGGGAACAGGCACTGAGACACTGGGAACAGGCACTGACACCCTAAGAACAGGCACTGAGACACTGGGAACAGGCACTGAGACACTGGGAACAGGCACTGAGACACTGGCAACAGGCACTGAGACCCTAAGAACAGGCATTGAGACACTGGGAACAGGCACTGAGAAACTGGGAACAGGCACTGAGACACTGGGAACAGGAACTGAGACACTGAGAACAGGCACTGAGACACTGGGAACAGGCACTGAGACACTGGGAACAGGCACTGAGACACTGAGAACAGGCACTGAGACACTGGGATAAGACACTGAGACACTGGGAACAGGCACTGAGACACTGGGAACAGGCACTGAGACACTGGGAACAGGCACTGAGACACTGGGAACAGGCACTGAGACATGAGGAACAGGCACTGAGACACTGAGAACAGACACTGAGACACGGGGAACAGGCACTGAGACACTGGGAACAGGCACTGAGAACCTAAGAACAGGCAGTGAGACACTGAGAACAGGCACTGAGACACTGGGAACAGGCACTGAGACACTGAGAACAGGCACTGAGACATTGGGAACAGGCACTGAGAGACTGGGAACAGGCACTGAGACACAGAGAACAGGCACTGAAACACGGGGAACAGGCACTGAGACACTGGGAACAGGCACTGAGAACAGGCACTGAGACACCGAGAACAGGCACTGTGACACTGGAAACAGACACTGAGGACAGGCACTGAGAACAGGCAGTGTGAACAGGTACTGAGACACTGAGAACAGGCACTGAGACATTGGGAACAGGCACTGAGAAACTGGGAACAGGCACTGGGAACAGGCACTGAGACACCCAGAACAGGCACTAAGACACTGGGAACAGGCACTGAGAACAGGCACTGAGAACAGGCACTGTGAACAGGCACTGAGAACAGCCACTGAGAACAGGCACTGAGACACCGAGAACAGGCACTGAGACACTGAGAACAGGCACTGAGACATCAAGAACGGGCACTGAGACACTGGTAACAGGCAATCAGAACAGGCACTGAGAACAGGCACTGAGACACTGGCACTGAGACACTGGGAACAGGCACTGGGACACTGAGAACAGGCACTGAGACACTGAGAACAGGCACTGAGAACAGACACTTGGAACAGGCACTGAGACACTGAGAACAGGCACTGAGACACTGAGAACAGGCACTGAGACATGGGGAACAGGCACTGAGACACTGAGAAGAGGCAATGAGACACGGGGAACAGGCACTGAGACACTGGGAACAGGCACCGAGACACTGGGAACAGGCACTGAGAACAGGCACTGAGACACTGGGAACAGGCACTGAGACATGGGGAACATGCACTGAGACACTGGGAACAGGCACTGAGACACTGAGAACAGGCACTGAGACATGGGGAACAGGCACTGAGACACTGGGAACAGGCACTGAGAACAGACACTGAGACACTGAGAACAGGCACTGAGACACTGAGAACAGGCACTGAGACACTGGGAACAGGCATTGAGACACTGAGAACAGGCACTGAGGCACTGAGAACAGGCACTGAGAACAGCCACTGAGACATTGGGAACAGGCACTGAGACACTGAGAACAGGCACTGAGACATGGGGAACAGGCACTGAGACACTGGGAACAGGCACTAAGAACAGGCACTGAGACACTGGGAACAGGCACTGAGACACTGAGAACAGGCACTGAGACACTGGGAACAAGCACTGAGACACTGGGAACAGGCACTGGGAACAGGCACTGAGAACAGGCACTGGGAACCGGCACTGAGAACAGGCACTAGGAACAGGCACTGCGAACAGGCACTGCGAACAGGCACTGAGACAATGAGAAAAGACCCTGAGAACAGGCACTGCGAACAGGCACTGAGAACAGGCACTGAAACACTGAGAAAAGATGCTGAGAACTGTCACTGAGACAATGAGAAAAGACCCTGAGAACAGGCACTGAGAACAGGCACTGCGAACAGGCACTGCGAACAGGCACTGAGAACGAGCACTGGGAACAGGCACTGGGAACAGGCACTGAGAACAGGCACTGGGAACCGGCACTGAGAACAGGCACTGAGAACAGGCACTGAGAACAGGCACTAGGAACAGGCACTGCGAACAGGCACTGAGAACAGACACTAGGAACAGGCACTGGGAACAGGCACTGAGAACAGGCACTGAGAACAGGCACTGAGAACAGGCACTAGGAACAGGCACTGGGAACAGGCACTGAGAACAGGCACTGGGAACCGGCACTGAGAACAGGCACTGAGAACAGGCACTAGGAACAGGCACTGCGAACAGGCACTGAGAACAGGCACTGCGAACAGGCACTGAGAACAGGCACTGAGAACAGGCACTGAGACACTGGAAACAGGTACTGAGAACAGAGGCTGATAACAGGCACTGAGACACTGAGAAAAGACCCTGAGAACAGGCACTGAGACACTGGGAACAGGCACAGAAACCCTAAGAACAGGCACTGAGACACTGGGAACAGGCACTGACACCCTAAGAACAGGCACTGAGACACTGGGAACAGGCACTGAGACACTGGGAACAGGCACTGAGACACTGGCAACAGGCACTGAGACCCTAAGAACAGGCATTGAGACACTGGGAACAGGCACTGAGACACTGGGAACAGGCACTGAGACACTGGGAACAGGAACTGAGACACTGAGAACAGGCACTGAGACACTGGGAACAGGCACTGAGACACTGGGAACAGGCACTGAGACACTGAGAACAGGCACTGAGACACTGGGATAAGACACTGAGACACTGGGAACAGGCACTGAGACACTGGCAACAGGCACTGAGACCCTAAGAACAGGCATTGAGACACTGGGAACAGGCACTGAGACACTGGGAACAGGCACTGAGACACTGGGAACAGGAACTGAGACACTGAGATCAGGCACTGAGACACTGGGAACAGGCACTGAGACACTGGGAACAGGCACTGAGACACTGAGAACAGGCAGTGTGAACAGGTACTGAGACACTGAGAACAGGCACTGAGACATTGGGAACAGGCACTGAGACACTGGGAACAGGAACTGGGAACAGGCACTGGGAACAGGCACTGAGAACAGGCACTGAGACACCGAGAACAGGCACTGAGACACTGGGAACAGGCACTGAGAACAGGCACTGAGACAATGAGAAAAGACCCTGAGAACAGGCACTGAGAACAAGCACTGCGAACAGGCACTGCGAACAGGCACTGAGACAATGAGAAAAGACCCTGAGAACAGGCACTGCGAACAGGCACTGAGAACAGGCACTGAGACAATGAGAAAAGATGCTGAGAACTGTCACTGAGACACTGAGAAAAGACCCTGAGAACAGGCACTGAGAACAGGCACTGAGAACAGGCACTGAAACACTGAGAAAAGATGCTGAGAACTGTCACTGAGACAATGAGAAAAGACCCTGAGAACAGGCACTGAGAACAGGCACTGCGAACAGGCACTGAGAACGAGCACTGGAAACAGGCACTGGGAACAGGCACTGAGAACAGGCACTGGGAACCAGCACTGAGAACAGGCACTGAGAACAGGCACTGAGAACAGGCACTAGGAACAGGCACTGCGAACAGGCACTGAGAACAGACACTAGGAACAGGCACTGGGAACAGGCACTGAGAACAGGCACTGAGAACAGGCACTGAGAACAGGCACTAGGAACAGGCACTGGGAACAGGCACTGAGAACAGGCATTGGGAACCGGCACTGAGAACAGGCACTACGAACAGGCACTGCGAACAGGCACTGCGAGCAGGCACTGCGAACAGGCACTGAGAACAAGCACTGCGAACAGGCACTGAGACAATGAGAAAAGACCCTGAGAACAGGCACTGCGAACAGGCACTGAGAACAGGCACTGAAACACTGAGAAAAGATGCTGAGAACTGTCACTGAGACAATGAGAAAAGACCCTGAGAACAGGCACTGAGAACAGGCACTGCGAACAGGCACTGCGAACAGGCACTGCGAACAGGCACTGCGAACAGGCACTGAGAACGAGCACTGGGAACAGGCACTGGGAACAGGCACTGAGAACAGGCACTGGGAACCGGCACTGAGAACAGGCACTGAGAACAGGCACTGAGAACAGGCACTAGGAACAGGCACTGCGAACAGGCACTGAGAACAGACACTAGGAACAGGCACTGGGAACAGGCACTGAGAACAGGCACTGAGAACAGGCACTGAGAACAGGCACTAGGAACAGGCACTGGGAACAGGCACTGAGAACAGGCACTGGGAACCGGCACTGAGAACAGGCACTGAGAACAGGCACTAGGAACAGGCACTGCGAACAGGCACTGAGAACAGGCACTGCGAACAGGCACTGAGAACAGGCACTGAGAACAGGCACTGGGAACAGGCACTGAGAACAGGCACTGAGAACAGGCACTGAGACACTGGAAACAGGTACTGAGAACAGAGGCTGATAACAGGCACTGAGACACTGAGAAAAGACCCTGAGAACAGGCACTGAGACACTGGGAACAGGCACTGAAACCCTAAGAACAGGCACTGAGACACTGGGAACAGGCACTGACACCCTAAGAACAGGCACTGAGACACTGGGAACAGGCACTGAGACACTGGGAACAGGCACTGAGACACTGGCAACAGGCACTGAGACCGTAAGAACAGGCATTGAGACACTGGGAACAGGCACTGAGACACTGGGAACAGGCACTGAGACACTGGGAACAGGAACTGAGACACTGAGAACAGGCACTGAGACACTGGGAACAGGCACTGAGACACTGGGAACAGGCACTGAGACACTGAGAACAGGCACTGAGACACTGGGATAAGACACTGAGACACTGGGAACAGGCACTGAGACACTGGGAACAGGCACTGAGACACTGGGAACAGGCACTGAGACACTGGGAACAGGCACTGAGACATGAGGAACAGGCACTGAGACACTGAGAACAGACACTGAGACACGGGGAACAGGCACTGAGACACTGGGAACAGGCACTGAGAACCTAAGAACAGGCAGTGAGACACTGAGAACAGGCACTGAGACACTGGGAACAGGCACTGAGACACTGAGAACAGGCACTGAGAACAGGCACTGAGACATTGGGAACAGGCACTGAGAGACTGGGAACAGGCACTGAGACACAGAGAACAGGCACTGAAACACGGGGAACAGGCACTGAGACACTGGGAACAGGCACTGAGAAAGGCACTGAGACACCGAGAACAGGCACTGTGACACTGGAAACAGGCACTGAGGACAGGCACTGAGAACAGGCAGTGTGAACAGGTACTGAGACACTGAGAACAGGCACTGAGACATTGGGAACAGGCACTGAGACACTGGGAACAGGCACTGGGAACAGGCACTGAGACACCCAGAACAGGCACTAAGACACTGGGAACAGGCACTGAGAACAGGCACTGAGAACAGGCACTGTGAACAGGCACTGAGAACAGCCACTGAGAACAGGCACTGAGACACCGAGAACAGGCACTGAGACACTGAGAACAGGCACTGAGACACCAAGAACAGGCACTGAGACACTGGTAACAGGCAATCAGAACAGGCACTGAGAACAGGCACTGAGACACTGGCACTGAGACACTGGGAACAGGCACTGAGACACCAAGAACAGGCACTGAGACACTGGTAACAGGTAATGAGAACAGACACTGAGAACAGGCACTGAGACACTGAGAACAGGCACTGGGACACTGAGAACAGGCACTGAGACACTGAGAACAGGCACTGAGAACAGACACTTGGAACAGGCACTGAGACACTGAGAACAGGCACTGAGACACTGAGAACAGGCACTGAGACATGGGGAACAGGCACTGAGACACTGAGAAGAGGCCATGAGACACGGGGAACAGGCACTGAGACACTGGGAAAAGGCACCGAGACACTGGGAACAGGCACTGAGACACTGAGAACAGGCGCTGAGACACTGGGAACAGGCACTGAGAACAGGCACTGAGACACTGGGAACAGGCACTGAGACATGGGGAACAGGCACTGAGACACTGAGAAGAGGCAATGAGACATGGGGAACAGGCACGGAGACACTGGGAACAGGCACTGAGACACTGAGAACAGGCACTGAGACACTGGGAACAGGCACTGAGAACAGGCACTGAGACACTGAGAACAGGCACTGAGACACTGAGAACAGGCACTGAGACACTGGGAACAGGCATTGAGACACTGAGAACAGGCACTGAGAACAGGCACTGAGAACAGCCACTGAGACATTGGGAACAGGCACTGAGACACTGAGAACAGGCACTGAGACATGGGGAACAGGCACTGAGACACTGGGAACAGGCACTAAGAACAGGCACTGAGACACTGGGAACAGGCACTGAGACACTGAGAACAGGCACTGAGACATGGGGAACAAGCACTGAGACACTGGGAACAGGCACTGAGAACAGGCACTGAGACACCGAGAACAGGCACTGTGACACTGGGAACAGGCACTGAGGACAGGCACTGAGAACAGGCAGTGTGAACAGGTACTGAGACACTGAGAACAGGCACTGAGACATTGGGAACAGGCACTGAGACACTGGGAACAGTAACTGGGAACAGGCACTGGGAACAGGCACTGAGAACAGGCACTGAGACACCGAGAACAGGCACTGAGACACTCGGAACAGGCACTGAGAACAGGCACTGTGAACAGGTACTGAGACACGGAGAACAGGCACTGAGACACCAAGAACAGGCACTGAGATACTGAGAACAGGCACTGAGACACTGAGAACAGGCACTCAGATACTGGGAACAGGCACTGAGACACTGAGAACAGGCACTGAGAACAGGCACTGAGACATTGGGAACAGGCACTGAGACACTGGGAACAGGCACTGAGACACTGAGAACAGGCCTGAGACACGGGGAACAGGCACTGAGACACTGGGAACAGGCACTGAGAACAGGCACTGAGACACCGAGAACAGGCACTGTGACACTGGGAACAGGCACTGAGGACAGGCACTGAGAACAGGCAGTGTGAACAGGTACTGAGACACTGAGAACAGGCACTGAGACATTGGGAACAGGCACTGAGACACTGAGAACAGGCACTGAGACACTGGGAACAGGCACTGAGAACAGGCACTGAGACACTGGGAACAGGCACTGAGACACTGGGAACAGGTACTGAGACACTGGCAACAGGCACTGAGACCCTAAGAACAGGCATTGAGACACTGGGAACAGGCACTGAGACACTGGGAACAGGCACTGAGACACTGGGAACAGGAACTGAGACACTGAGAACAGGCACTGAGACACTGGGAACAGGCACTGAGACACTGGGAACAGGCACTGAGACACTGAGAACAGGCACTGAGACACTGGGATAAGACACTGAGACACTGGGAACAGGCACTGAGACACTGGGAACAGGCACTGAGACACTGGGAACAGGCACTGAGACACTGGGAACAGGCACTGAGACATGAGGAACAGGCACTGAGACACTGAGAACAGACACTGAGACACGGGGAACAGGCACTGAGACACTGGGAACAGGCACTGAGAACCTAAGAACAGGCAGTGAGACACTGAGAACAGGCACTGAGACACTGGGAACAGGCACTGAGACACTGAGAACAGGCACTGAGAACAGGCACTGAGACATTGGGAACAGGCACTGAGAGACTGGGAACAGGCACTGAGACACAGAGAACAGGCACTGAAACACGGGGAACAGGCACTGAGACACTGGGAACAGGCACTGAGAACAGGCACTGAGACACCGAGAACAGGCACTGTGACACTGGAAACAGGCACTGAGGACAGGCACTGAGAACAGGCAGTGTGAACAGGTACTGAGACACTGAGAACAGGCACTGAGACATTGGGAACAGGCACTGAGACACTGGGAACAGGCACTGGGAACAGGCACTGAGACACCCAGAACAGGCACTAAGACACTGGGAACAGGCACTGAGAACAGGCACTGAGAACAGGCACTGTGAACAGGCACTGAGAACAGCCACTGAGAACAGGCACTGAGACACCGAGAACAGGCACTGAGACACTGAGAACAGGCACTGAGACACCAAGAACAGGCACTGAGACACTGGTAACAGGCAATCAGAACAGGCACTGAGAACAGGCACTGAGACACTGGCACTGAGACACTGGGAACAGGCACTGAGACACCAAGAACAGGCACTGAGACACTGGTAACAGGTAATGAGAACAGACACTGAGAACAGGCACTGAGACACTGAGAACAGGCACTGGGACACTGAGAACAGGCACTGAGACACTGAGAACAGGCACTGAGAACAGACACTTGGAACAGGCACTGAGACACTGGGAACAGGCACTGAGACATGAGGAACAGGCACTGAGACACTGAGAACAGACACTGAGACACGGGGAACAGGCACTGAGACACTGGGAACAGGCACTGAGAACCTAAGAACAGGCAGTGAGACACTGAGAACAGGCACTGAGACACTGGGAACAGGCACTGAGACACTGAGAACAGGCACTGAGAACAGACACTGAGACATTGGGAACAGGCACTGAGAGACTGGGAACAGGCACTGAGACACAGAGAACAGGCACTGAAACACGGGGAACAGGCACTGAGACACTGGGAACAGGCACTGAGAACAGGCACTGTGACACTGGAAACAGGCACTGAGGATAGGCACTGAGAACAGGCAGTGTGAACAGGTACTGAGACACTGAGAACAGGCACTGAGACATTGGGAACAGGCACTGAGACACTGGGAACAGGCACTGGGAACAGGCACTGAGACACCCAGAACAGGCACTAAGACACTGGGAACAGGCACTGAGAACAGGCACTGAGAACAGGCACTGTGAACAGGCACTGAGAACAGCCACTGAGAACAGGCACTGAGACACCGAGAACAGGCACTGAGACACTGAGAACAGGCACTGAGACACCAAGAACAGGCACTGAGACACTGGTAACAGGCAATCAGAACAGGCACTGAGAACAGGCACTGAGACACTGGCACTGAGACACTGGGAACAGGCACTGAGACACCAAGAACAGGCACTGAGACACTGGTAACGGGTAATGAGAACAGACACTGAGAACAGGCACTGAGACACTGAGAACAGGCACTGGGACACTGAGAACAGGCACTGAGACACTGAGAACAGGCACTGAGAACAGACACTTGGAACAGGCACTGAGACACTGAGAACAGGCACTGAGACACTGAGAACAGGCACTGAGACATGGGGAACAGGCACTGAGACACTGAGAAGAGGCCATGAGACACGGGGAACAGGCACTGAGACACTGGGAAAAGGCACCGAGACACTGGGAACAGGCACTGAGACACTGAGAACAGGCGCTGAGACACTGGGAACAGGCACTGAGAACAGGCACTGAGACACTGGGAACAGGCACTGAGACATGGGGAACAGGCACTGAGACACTGAGAAGAGGCAATGAGACATGGGGAACAGGCACGGAGACACTGGGAACAGGCACTGAGACACTGAGAACAGGCACTGAGACACTGGGAACAGGCACTGAGAACAGGCACTGAGACACTGAGAACAGGCACTGAGACACTGAGAACAGGCACTGAGACACTGGGAACAGGCATTGAGACACTGAGAACAGGCACTGAGAACAGGCACTGAGAACAGCCACTGAGACATTGGGAACAGGCACTGAGACACTGAGAACAGGCACTGAGACATGGGGAACAGGCACTGAGACACTGGGAACAGGCACTAAGAACAGGCACTGAGACACTGGGAACAGGCACTGAGACACTGAGAACAGGCACTGAGACATGGGGAACAAGCACTGAGACACTGGGAACAGGCACTGAGAACAGGCACTGAGACACCGAGAACAGGCACTGTGACACTGGGAACAGGCACTGAGGACAGGCACTGAGAACAGGCAGTGTGAACAGGTACTGAGACACTGAGAACAGGCACTGAGACATTGGGAACAGGCACTGAGACACTGGGAACAGGCACTGAGAACAGGCACTGTGACACTGGAAACAGGCACTGAGGACAGGCACTGAGAACAGGCAGTGTGAACAGGTACTGAGACACTGAGAACAGGCACTGAGACATTGGGAACAGGCACTGAGACACTGGGAACAGGCACTGGGAACAGGCACTGAGACACCCAGAACAGGCACTAAGACACTGGGAACAGGCACTGAGAACAGGCACTGAGAACAGGCACTGTGAACAGGCACTGAGAACAGCCACTGAGAACAGGCACTGAGACACCGAGAACAGGCACTGAGACACTGAGAACAGGCACTGAGACACCAAGAACAGGCACTGAGACACTGGTAACAGGCAATCAGAACAGGCACTGAGAACAGGCACTGAGACACTGGCACTGAGACACTGGGAACAGGCACTGAGACACCAAGAACAGGCACTGAGACACTGGTAACAGGTAATGAGAACAGACACTGAGAACAGGCACTGAGACACTGAGAACAGGCACTGGGACACTGAGAACAGGCACTGAGACACTGAGAACAGGCACTGAGAACAGACACTTGGAACAGGCACTGAGACACTGAGAACAGGCACTGAGACACTGAGAACAGGCACTGAGACATGGGGAACAGGCACTGAGACACTGAGAAGAGGCCATGAGACACGGGGAACAGGCACTGAGACACTGGGAAAAGGCACCGAGACACTGGGAACAGGCACTGAGACACTGAGAACAGGCGCTGAGACACTGGGAACAGGCACTGAGAACAGGCACTGAGACACTGGGAACAGGCACTGAGACATGGGGAACAGGCACTGAGACACTGAGAAGAGGCAATGAGACATGGGGAACAGGCACGGAGACACTGGGAACAGGCACTGAGACACTGAGAACAGGCACTGAGACACTGGGAACAGGCACTGAGAACAGGCACTGAGACACTGAGAACAGGCACTGAGACACTGAGAACAGGCACTGAGACACTGGGAACAGGCATTGAGACACTGAGAACAGGCACTGAGAACAGGCACTGAGAACAGCCACTGAGACATTGGGAACAGGCACTGAGACACTGAGAACAGGCACTGAGACATGGGGAACAGGCACTGAGACACTGGGAACAGGCACTAAGAACAGGCACTGAGACACTGGGAACAGGCACTGAGACACTGAGAACAGGCACTGAGACATGGGGAACAAGCACTGAGACACTGGGAACAGGCACTGAGAACAGGCACTGAGACACCGAGAACAGGCACTGTGACACTGGGAACAGGCACTGAGGACAGGCACTGAGAACAGGCAGTGTGAACAGGTACTGAGACACTGAGAACAGGCACTGAGACATTGGGAACAGGCACTGAGACACTGGGAACAGTAACTGGGAACAGGCACTGGGAACAGGCACTGAGAACAGGCACTGAGACACCGAGAACAGGCACTGAGACACTCGGAACAGGCACTGAGAACAGGCACTGTGAACAGGTACTGAGACACGGAGAACAGGCACTGAGACACCAAGAACAGGCACTGAGATACTGAGAACAGGCACTGAGACACTGAGAACAGGCACTCAGATACTGGGAACAGGCACTGAGACACTGAGAACAGGCACTGAGAACAGGCACTGAGACATTGGGAACAGGCACTGAGACACTGGGAACAGGCACTGAGACACTGAGAACAGGCCTGAGACACGGGGAACAGGCACTGAGACACTGGGAACAGGCACTGAGAACAGGCACTGAGACACCGAGAACAGGCACTGTGACACTGGGAACAGGCACTGAGGACAGGCACTGAGAACAGGCAGTGTGAACAGGTACTGAGACACTGAGAACAGGCACTGAGACATTGGGAACAGGCACTGAGACACTGAGAACAGGCACTGAGACACTGGGAACAGGCACTGAGAACAGGCACTGAGACACTGGGAACAGGCACTGAGACACTGGGAACAGGCACTGAGACACTGGCAACAGGCACTGAGACCCTAAGAACAGGCATTGAGACACTGGGAACAGGCACTGAGACACTGGGAACAGGCACTGAGACACTGGGAACAGGAACTGAGACACTGAGAACAGGCACTGAGACACTGGGAACAGGCACTGAGACACTGGGAACAGGCACTGAGACACTGAGAACAGGCACTGAGACACTGGGATAAGACACTGAGACACTGGGAACAGGCACTGAGACACTGGGAACAGGCACTGAGACACTGGGAACAGGCACTGAGACACTGGGAACAGGCACTGAGACATGAGGAACAGGCACTGAGACACTGAGAACAGACACTGAGACACGGGGAACAGGCACTGAGACACTGGGAACAGGCACTGAGAACCTAAGAACAGGCAGTGAGACACTGAGAACAGGCACTGAGACACTGGGAACAGGCACTGAGACACTGAGAACAGGCACTGAGAACAGGCACTGAGACATTGGGAACAGGCACTGAGAGACTGGGAACAGGCACTGAGACACAGAGAACAGGCACTGAAACACGGGGAACAGGCACTGAGACACTGGGAACAGGCACTGAGAACAGGCACTGAGACACCGAGAACAGGCACTGTGACACTGGAAACAGGCACTGAGGACAGGCACTGAGAACAGGCAGTGTGAACAGGTACTGAGACACTGAGAACAGGCACTGAGACATTGGGAACAGGCACTGAGACACTGGGAACAGGCACTGGGAACAGGCACTGAGACACCCAGAACAGGCACTAAGACACTGGGAACAGGCACTGAGAACAGGCACTGAGAACAGGCACTGTGAACAGGCACTGAGAACAGCCACTGAGAACAGGCACTGAGACACCGAGAACAGGCACTGAGACACTGAGAACAGGCACTGAGACACCAAGAACAGGCACTGAGACACTGGTAACAGGCAATCAGAACAGGCACTGAGAACAGGCACTGAGACACTGGCACTGAGACACTGGGAACAGGCACTGAGACACCAAGAACAGGCACTGAGACACTGGTAACAGGTAATGAGAACAGACACTGAGAACAGGCACTGAGACACTGAGAACAGGCACTGGGACACTGAGAACAGGCACTGAGACACTGAGAACAGGCACTGAGAACAGACACTTGGAACAGGCACTGAGACACTGAGAACAGGCACTGAGACACTGAGAACAGGCACTGAGACATGGGGAACAGGCACTGAGACACTGAGAAGAGGCCATGAGACACCGGGAACAGGCACTGAGACACTGGGAAAAGGCACCGAGACACTGGGAACAGGCACTGAGACACAGAACAGGCGCTGAGACAATGGGAACAGGCACTGAGAACAGGCACTGAGACACTGGGAACAGGCACTGAGACATGGGGAACAGGCACTGAGACACTGAGAAGAGGCAATGAGACATGGGGAACAGGCACGGAGACACTGGGAACAGGCACTGAGACACTGAGAACAGGCACTGAGACATGGGGAACAGGCACTGAGACACTGGGAACAGGCACTGAGAACAGGCACTGAGACACTGAGAACAGGCACTGAGACACTGAGAACAGGCACTGAGACACTGGGAACAGGCATTGAGACACTGAGAACAGGCACTGAGGCACTGAGAACAGGCACTGAGAACAGCCACTGAGACATTGGGAACAGGCACTGAGACACTGAGAACAGGCACTGAGACATGGGGAACAGGCACTGAGACACTGGGAACAGGCACTAAGAACAGGCACTGAGACACTGGGAACAGGCACTGAGACACTGAGAACAGGCACTGAGACATGGGGAACAAGCACTGAGACACTGGGAACAGGCACTGAGAACAGGCACTGAGACACCGAGAACAGGCACTGTGACACTGGGAACAGGCACTGAGGACAGGCACTGAGAACAGGCAGTGTGAACAGGTACTGAGACACTGAGAGCAGGCACTGAGACATTGGGAACAGGCACTGAGACACTGGGAACAGTAACTGGGAACAGGCACTGGGAACAGGCACTGAGAACAGGCACTGAGACACCGAGAACAGGCACTGAGACACTGGGAACAGGCACTGAGAACAGGCACTGTGAACAGGCACTGAGACACGGAGAACAGGCACTGAGACACCAAGAACAGGCACTGAGATACTGAGAACAGGCACTGAGACACTGAGAACAGGCACTCAGATACTGGGAACAGGCACTGAGACACTGAGAACAGGCACTGAGAACAGGCACTGAGACATTGGGAACAGGCACTGAGACACTGGGAACAGGCACTGAGACACTGAGAACAGGCCTGAGACACGGGGAACAGGCACTGAGACACTGGGAACAGGCACTGAGAACAGGCACTGAGACACCGAGAACAGGCACTGTGACACTGGGAACAGGCACTGAGGACAGGCACTGAGAACAGGCAGTGTGAACAGGTACTGAGACACTGAGAACAGGCACTGAGACATTGGGAACAGGCACTGAGACACTGAGAACAGGCACTGAGACACTGGGAACAGGCACTGAGAACAGGCACTGAGACACTGGGAACAGGCACTGAGACACTGAGAACAGGCACTGAGACACTGGGAACAGGCACTGAGACACTGAGAACAGGCACTGGGACACTGAGAACATGCACTGAGAACAGGCACTGAGACATTCGGAACAGGCACTGAGACACTGAGAACAGGCACTGAGACACTGGGAACAGGCACTGAGACACTGGGAACAGGCACTGAGACACTGAGAACAGGCACTGAGACATGGGGAACAGGCACTGAGACACTGGGAACAGGCACTGAGACACTGGGAACAGGCACTGAGACACTGAGAACAGGCACTGAGACATGGGGAACAGGCACTGAGACACTGGGAACAGGCACTGAGACACTGGGAACAGGCACTGAGACACTGAGAACAGGCACTGAGACATGGGGAACAGGCACTGAGACACTGGGAACAGGCACTGAGAACAGGCACTGTGACACTGGGAACAGGCACTGAGGACAGGCACTGACAACAGGCAGTGTGAACAGGTACTGAGACACTGAGAACAGGCACTGAGACATTGGGAACAGGCACTGAGACACTAAGAACAGGCACTGAGACACTGGGAACAGGCACTGAGAACAGGAACTGAGAACAGGAACTGAGACACTGGCAGTGAGACATTGGGAACAGGCACTGAGACACCAAGAACAGGCACTGAGACACTGGGAACAGGCAATGAGAACAGGCACTGAGAACAGGCGCTGAGACACTGAGAACAGGCTCTGGGACACTGAGAACAGGCACTGAGACACTGAGAACAGGCACTGAGAACAGGCACTGGGATCAGGCACTGAGAGACTGAGAACAGGCACTGAGAACAGGCACTGAGACACTGAGAACAGACACTGAGACACTGGGAACAGGCACTGAGACACTGGAATCCGGCACAGAGGCACTGGGAACAGGCACCGAGACACTGGGAACAGGCACTGACAACTGGGAACAGGCACTGAGACACTGGGAACAGGCACTGAGACACTGAGAAGAGGCACTGAGACATTGGGAACAGTCACTGAGACACTGGGAACAGGCACTGAGACAGTGGGAAAAGGCACTGAGACACTGGGAACAGGCACTGAGATACTGAGAACAGGCACTGAGAACAGGCACTGAGACACTGAGAACAGGCACTGAGACACTGGGAACAGGCACTGAGACACTGAAAACAGGCACTGAGAACAGGCACTGAGACATTGGGAACAGGCACTGAGACACTGGGAGCAGGCACTGAGACACTGAGAACAGGCCTGAGACACGGGGAACAGGCACTGAGACACTGGGAACAGGCACTGAGAACAGGCACTGAGACACCGAGAACAGGCACTGTGACACTGGGAACAGGCACTGAGGACAGGCACTGAGAACAGGCAGTGTGAACAGGTACTGAGACACTGAGAACAGGCACTGAGACATTGGGAACAGGCACTGAGACACTGAGAACAGGCACTGAGACATGGGGAACAGGCACTGAGACACTGGGAACAGGCTCTGAGAACAGGCACTGAGACACTGGGAACAGGCACTGAGACACTGAGAACAGGCACTGAGACACTGGGAACAGGCACTGAGACACTGAGAACAGGCACTGGGGCACTGAGAACAGGCACTGAGACACTGGGAACAGGCACTGAGACACTGAGAACAGGCACTGAGACACTGGGAACAGGCACAGAGAAACTGCGAACAGGCACTGGGACACTGAGAACAGTCAATGAGAACAGGCACTGAGAACAGGCGCTGAGACACTGAGAACAGGCTCTGGGACACTGAGAACAGGCACTGAGACACTGAGAACAGGCACTGAGAACAGGCACTGGGAACAGGCACTGAGAGACTGAGAACAGGCACTGAGAACAGGCACTGTGACACTGAGAACAAACACTGAGACACTGGGAACAGGCACTGAGACACTGGAAACAGGCACTGAGAACTGGGAACAGGCACTGAGACACTGGGAACAGGCACTTAGAGACTGAGAACAGGCACTGAGACACTGGGAACAGTCACTGAGACACTGGGAACAGGCACTGAGACAGTGGGAAAAGGCACTGAGACACTGGGAACAGGCACTGAGATACTGAGAACAGGCACTGAGAACAGGCACTGAGACACTGAGAACAGGCACTGAGACACTGGGAACAGGCACTGAGACACAGAGAACAGGCACTGAGAACAGGCACTGAGACATTGGGAACAGGCACTGAGACACTGGGAACAGGCACTGAGACACTGAGAACAGGCCTGAGACACGGGGAACAGGCACTGAGACACTGGGAACAGGCACTGAGAACAGGCACTGAGACACCGAGAACAGGCACTGTGACACTGGGAACAGGCACTGAGGACAGGCACTGAGAACAGGCAGTGTGAACAGGTACTGAGACACTGAGAACAGGCACTGAGACATTGGGAACAGGCACTGAGACACTGAGAACAGGCACAGAGACTTGGGGAACAGGCACTGAGACACTGGGAACAGGCACTGAGAACAGGCACTGAGACACTGGGAACAGGCACTGAGACACTGAGAACAGGCACTGAGACACTGGGAACAGGCAATGAGACACTGAGAACAGGCACTGGGACACTGAGAACAGGCACTGAGACATTGGGAACAGGCACTGAGACACTGAGAACAGGCACTGAGACATGGGGAACAGGCACTGTGACACTGGGAACAGGCACTAAGAACAGGCACTGAGACACTGGGAACAGGCACTGAGACACTGAGAACAGGGACTGAGACACTGAGAACAGGCACTGTGACACTGGGAACAGGCACTGATGCACTGGGAACAGGCACTGAGAACAGTCACTGAGACACCGAGAACAGGCACTGTGACACTGGGAACAGGCACTGAGGACAGGCACTGAGAACAGGCAGTGTGAACAGGTACTGAGACACTGAGAACAGGCACTGAGACATTGGGAACAGGTACTGAGACACTGGGAACAGGAACTGGGAACAGGCACTGGGAACAGGCACTGAGAACAGGCACTGAGACACCGAGAACAGGCACTGAGACACTGGGAACAGGCACTGAGAACAGGCACTGTGAACAGGTACTGAGACACGGAGAACAGGCACTGAGACACCAAGAACAGGCACTGAGACACTGGGAACAGGCAAAGAGAACAGGCACTGAGAACAGGAACTGAGACACTGGCAGTGAGACATTGGGAACAGGCACTGAGACACCAAGAACAGGCACTGAGACACTGGGAACAGGCAATGAGAACAGGCACTGAGAACAGGTGCTGAGAGACTGAGAACAGGCTATGGGACACTGAGAACAGGCACTGAGACACTGAGAACAGGCACTGAGAATAGGCACTGGGAACAGGCACTGAGAGACTGAGAACAGGCACTGAGAACAGGCACTGAGATCAGGCACTGAGACACTGAGAACAGACACTGAGACACTGGGAACAGGCACTGAGACACTGGAATCCGACACAGAGGCACTGGGAACAGGCACCGAGACACTGGGAACAGGCACTGAGAACTGGGAACAGGCACTGAGACACCGGGAACAGGCACTGAGACACTGGGAACAGGCACTGAGACATGGGAAAAGGCATTGAGACACTGGGAACAGGCACTGAGACACTGGGAACAGGCACTGAGACACTGGGAACAGGCACTGAGACGCTGGGAACAGGCACTGAGACACCAAGAACAGGAACTGAGACACTGGGAACAGGCACTGAGAACAGGAACTGAGACACTGGCAGTGAGACATTGGGAACAGACACTGAGACACCAAGAACAGGCACTGAGACACTGGGAACAGGCAATGAGAACAGGCACTGAGAACAGGCGCTGAGACACTGAGAACAGGCAATGAGAACAGGCACTGAGAACAGGAACTGAGACACTGGCAGTGAGACATTGGGAACAGGCACTGAGACACCAAGAACAGGCACTGAGACACTGGGAACAGGCAATGAGAACAGGCACTGAGAACAGGTGCTGAGACACTGAGAACAGGCTCTGGGACACTGAGAATAGGCACTGAGATACTGAGAACAGGCACTGAGAACAGGCACTGGGAACAGGCACTGAGACACTGAGAACAGGCACTGAGAACAGGCACTGGGAACAGGCACTGAGACACTGAGAACAGACACTGGGAACAGGGACTGAGACACTGAGAACAGACACTGGGAACAGGCACTGAGACACTGGAATCCGGCACAGAGGCACTGGGAACACGCACCGAGACACTGGGAACAGGCACTGAGAACTGGCACTGAGAACAGGCAGTGAGACACTGAGAACTGGGAACAGGCACTGAGAACTGGGAACAGGCACTGAGACACTGGGAACAGGCACTGAGACACTGAGAACAGGCACTGAGACACTGGGAACAGTCACTGAGACACTGGGAACAGGTACTGAGAACAGGCACTGAGACATGGGGAACAGGCACTGAGACACTGAGAAGAGGCACTGAGACACTGGGAACAGGCACTGAGACACTGGGAACAGGCACTGAGACCCGAACAACAGGCACTGAGACACTGAGAACAGGCACTGAGACATTGGGAACAGGCACTGAGACACTGGGAACAGGCATTGAGACACTGAGAACAGGCACTGAGACATGGGGAACAGGCACTGAGACACTGGGAACAGGCACTGAGAACAGGCACTGATATACCGAGAACAGGGACTGTGACACTGGGAACAGGCACTGAGGACAGGCACTGAGAACGGCAGTGTGAACAGGTACTGAGACACTGAGAACAAGCACTGAGACATTGGGAACAGTCACTGAGACAGTGGGAACAGGCACTGGGAACAGGCACTGAGACAGCGAGAACAGGCACTGAGACACTGGGAACAGGCACTAAGAACAGGCACTGAGACACTGGGAACAGGCACTGAGACACTGAGAACAGGGACTGAGACATGGGGAACAGGCACTGCGGCACTGGGAACAGGCACTGAGAACAGTCACTGAGACACCGAGAACAGGCACTGTGACACTGGGAACAGGCACTGAGGACAGGCACTGAGAACAGGCAGTGTGAACAGGTACTGAGACACTGAGAACAGGCACTGAGACATTGGGAACAGGCACTGAGACACTGGGAACAGGAACTGGGAACAGGCACTGGGAACAGGCACTGAGAACAGGCACTGAGACACCGAGAACAGGCACTGAGACACTGGGAACAGGCAATGAGAACAGGCACTGTGAACAGGTACTGAGACACGGAGAACAGGCACAGAGACACCAAGAACAGGCACTGAGACACTGTGAACAGGCAATGAGAACAGGCACTGAGAACAGAAACTGAGACACTGGCAGTGAGACATTGGGAACAGGCACTGAGACACCAAGAACAGGCACTGAGACACTGGGAACAGGCAATGAGAACAGGCACTGAGAACAGGCGCTGAGACACTGAGAACAGGCTATGGGACACTGAGAACAGGCACTGAGACACTGAGAACAGACACTGAGAACAGGCACTGAGAACAGGCACTGAGATCAGGCACTGAGACACTGAGAACAGACACTGAGACACTGGGAACAGGCAGTGAGACACTGGAATCCGGCACAGAGGAACTGGGAACAGGCACCGAGACACTGGGAACAGGCACTGAGAACTGGGAACAGGCACTGAGACACCGGGAACAGGCACTGAGACACTGGGAACAGGCACTGAGACATGGGAAAAGGCACTGAGACACTGGGAACAGGCACTGAGACACTGGGAACAGGCACTGAGACACTGGGAACAGGCACTGAGACACTGAGAACAGGCACTGAGACACTGGGAACAGGCACTGAGACACCGAGAACAGGCACTGAGACACTGGGAACAGGCACTGAGAACAGGAACTGAGACACTGGCAGTGAGACATTGGGAACAGGCCCTGAGACACCAAGAACAGGCACTGAGACACTGGGAACAGGCAATGAGAACAGGCACTGAGAACAGGCGCTGAGACACTGAGAACAGGCACTGAAAACAGGAACTGAGACACTGGGAACAGGCAATGAGAACAGGCGCTGAGACACTGAGAACAGGCTCTGGGACACTGAGAATAGGCACTGAGATACTGAGAACAGGCACTGAGAACAGGCACTGGGAACAGGCACTGAGACACTGAGAACAGGCACTGAGAACAGACACTTGGAACAGGCACTGAGACACTGAGAACAGGCACTGAGACACTGAGAACAGGCACTGAGACATGGGGAACAGGCACTGAGACACTGAGAAGAAGCCATGAGACACGGGGAACAGGCACTGAGACACTGGGAAAAGGCACCGAGACACTGGGAACAGGCACTGAGACACTGAGAACAGGCGCTGAGACACTGGGAACAGGCACTGAGAACAGGCACTGAGACACTGGGAACAGGCACTGAGACATGGGGAACAGGCACTGAGACACTGAGAAGAGGCAATGAGACATGGGGAACAGGCACGGAGACACTGGGAACAGGCACTGAGACACTGAGAACAGGCACTGAGACATGGGGAACAGGCACTGAGAGACTGGGAACAGGCACTGAGAACAGGCACTGAGACACTGAGAACAGGCACTGAGACACTGAGAACAGGCACTGAGACACTGGGAACAGGCATTGAGACACTGAGAACAGGCACTGAGGCACTGAGAACAGGCACTGAGAACAGCCACTGAGACATTGGGAACAGGCACTGAGACACTGAGAACAGGCACTGAGACATGGGGAACAGGCACTGAGACACTGGGAACAGGCACTAAGAACAGGCACTGAGACACTGGGAACAGGCACTGCGACACTGAGAACAGGCACTGAGACATGGGGAACAAGCACTGAGACACTGGGAACAGGCACTGAGAACAGGCACTGAGACACCGAGAACAGGCACTGTGACACTGGGAACAGGCACTGAGGACAGGCACTGAGAACAGGCAGTGTGAACAGGTACTGAGACACTGAGAACAGGCACTGAGACATTGGGAACAGGCACTGAGACACTGAGAACAGGCACTGAGAACAGGCACTGAGACACTGGGAACAGGCACTGAGACACTGGGAACAGGCACTGAGACACAGGCAACAGGCACTGAGACCCTAAGAACAGGCATTGAGACACTGGGAACAGGCACTGAGACACTGGGAACAGGCACTGAGACACTGGGAACAGGAACTGAGACACTGAGAACAGGCACTGAGACACTGGGAACAGGCTCTGAGACACTGGGAACAGGCACTGAGACACTGAGAACAGGCACTGAGACACTGGGATAAGACACTGAGACACTGGGAACAGGCACTGAGACACTGGGAATAGGCACTGAGACACTGGGAACAGGCACTGAGACACTGGGAACAGGCACTGAGACATGAGGAACAGGCACTGAGACACTGAGAACAGACACTGAGACACGGGGAACAGGCACTGAGACACTGGGAACAGGCACTGAGAACCTAAGAACAGGCAGTGAGACACTGAGAACAGGCACTGAGACACTGGGAACAGGCACTGAGACACTGAGAACAGGCACTGAGAACAGGCACTGAGACATTGGGAACAGGCACTGAGACACTGGGAACAGGCACTGAGACACAGAGAACAGGCACTGAAACACGGGGAACAGGCACTGAGACACTGGGAACAGGCACTGAGAACAGGCACTGAGACACCGAGAACAGGCACTGTGACACTGGAAACAGGCACTGAGGACAGGCACTGAGAACAGGCAGTGTGAACAGGTACTGAGACACTGAGAACAGGCACTGAGACATTGGGAACAGGCACTGAGACACTGGGAACAGGCACTGGGAACAGGCACTGAGACACCCAGAACAGGCACTAAGACACTGGGAACAGGCACTGAGAACAGGCACTGAGAACAGGCACTGTGAACAGGCACTGAGAACAGCCACTGAGAACAGGCACTGAGACACCGAGAACAGGCACTGAGACACTGAGAACAGGCACTGAGACACCAAGAACAGGCACTGAGACACTGGTAACAGGCAATCAGAACAGACACTGAGAACAGGCACTGAGACACTGGCACTGAGACACTGGGAACAGGCACTGAGACACCAAGAACAGGCACTGAGACACTGGTAACAGGTAATGAGAACAGACACTGAGAACAGGCACTGAGACACTGAGAACAGGCACTGGGACACTGAGAACAGGCACTGAGACACTGAGAACAGGCACTGAGAACAGACACTTGGATCAGGCACTGAGACACTGAGAACAGGCACTGAGACACTGAGAACAGGCACTGAGACATGGGGAACAGGCACTGAGACACTGAGAAGAGGCCATGAGACACGGGGAACAGGCACTGAGACACTGGGAAAAGGCACCGAGACACTGGGAACAGGCACTGAGACACTGAGAACAGGCGCTGAGACACTGGGAACAGGCACTGAGAACAGGCACTGAGACACTGGGAACAGGCACTGAGACATGGGGAACAGGCACTGAGACACTGAGAAGAGGCAATGAGACATGGGGAACAGGCACGGAGACACTGGGAACAGGCACTGAGACACTGAGAACAGGCACTGAGACATGGGGAACAGGCACTGAGACACTGGGAACAGGCACTGAGAACAGGCACTGAGACACTGAGAACAGGCACTGAGACACTGAGAACAGGCACTGAGACACTGGGAACAGGCATTGAGACACTGAGAACAGGCACTGAGGCACTGAGAACAGGCACTGAGAACAGCCACTGAGACATTGGGAACAGGCACTGAGACACTGAGAACAGGCACTGAGACATGGGGAACAGGCACTGAGACACTGGGAACAGGCACTAAGAACAGGCACTGAGACACTGGGAACAGGCACTGAGACACTGAGAACAGGCACTGAGACATGGGGAACAAGCACTGAGACACTGGGAACAGGCACTGAGAACAGGCACTGAGACACCGAGAACAGGCACTGTGACACTGGGAACAGGCACTGAGGACAGGCACTGAGAACAGGCAGTGTGAACAGGTACTGAGACACTGAGAACAGGCACTGAGACATTGGGAACAGGCACTGAGACACTGGGAACAGTAACTGGGAACAGGCACTGGGAACAGGCACTGAGAACAGGCACTGAGACACCGAGAACAGGCACTGAGACACTGGGAACAGGCACTGAGAACAGGTACTGAGACACGGAGAACAGGCACTGAGACACCAAGAACAGTCACTGAGATACTGAGAACAGGCACTGAGACACTGAGAACAGGCACTCAGATACTGGGAACAGGCACTGAGACACTGAGAACAGGCACTGAGAACAGGCACTGAGACATTGGGAACAGGCACTGAGACACTGGGAACAGGCACTGAGACACTGAGAACAGGCCTGAGACACGGGGAACAGGCACTGAGACACTGGGAACAGGCACTGAGAACAGGCACTGAGACACCGAGAACAGGCACTGTGACACTGGGAACAGGCACTGAGGACAGGCACTGAGAACAGGCAGTGTGAACAGGTACTGAGACACTGAGAACAGGCACTGAGACATTGGGAACAGGCACTGAGACACTGAGAACAGGCACTGAGACACTGGGAACAGGCACTGAGAACAGGCACTGAGACACTGGGAACAGGCACTGAGACACTGAGAACAGGCACTGAGACACTGGGAACAGGCACTGAGATACTGTGAACAGGCACTGGGACACTGAGAACATGCACTGAGAACAGGCACTGAGACATTCGGAACAGGCACTGAGACACTGAGAACAGGCACTGAGACACTGGGAACAGGCACTGAGACACTGGGAACAGGCACTGAGACACTGAGAACAGGCACTGAGACATGGGGAACAGGCACTGAGACACTGGGAACAGGCACTGAGACACTGGGAACAGGCACTGAGACACTGAGAACAGGCACTGAGAACAGGCACTGAGACATTGGGAACAGGCACTGAGACACTGGGAACAGGCACTGAGACACTGAGAACAGGCCTGAGACACGGGGAACAGGCACTGAGACACTGGGAACAGGCACTGAGAACAGGCACTGAGACACCGAGAACAGGCACTGTGACACTGGGAACAGGCACTGAGGACAGGCACTGAGAACAGGCAGTGTGAACAGGTACTGAGACACTGAGAACAGGCACTGAGACATTGGGAACAGGCACTGAGACACTGAGAACAGGCACTGAGACACTGGGAACAGGCACTGAGAACAGGCACTGAGACACTGGGAACAGGCACTGAGACACTGAGAACAGGCACTGAGACACTGGGAACAGGCACTGAGATACTGTGAACAGGCACTGGGACACTGAGAACATGCACTGAGAACAGGCACTGAGACATTCGGAACAGGCACTGAGACACTGAGAACAGGCACTGAGACACTGGGAACAGGCACTGAGACACTGGGAACAGGCACTGAGACACTGAGAACAGGCACTGAGACATGGGGAACAGGCACTGAGACACTGGGAACAGGCACTGAGACACTGGGAACAGGCACTGAGACACTGAGAACAGGCACTGAGACATGGGGAACAGGCACTGAGACACTGGGAACAGGCACTGAGACACTGGGAACAGGCACTGAGACACTGAGAACAGGCACTGAGACATGGGGAACAGGCACTGAGACACTGGGAACAGGCACTGAGAACAGGCACTGTGACACTGGGAACAGGCACTGAGGACAGGCACTGACAACAGGCAGTGTGAACAGGTACTGAGACACTGAGAACAGGCACTGAGACATTGGGAACAGGCACTGAGACACTGAGAACAGGCACTGAGACACTGGGAACAGGCACTGAGAACAGGCACTGAGACACCGAGAACAGGCACTGAGACACTGGGAACAGGCACTGAGACACTGGGAACAGGCAATGAGAACAGGAACTGAGAACAGGAACTGAGACACTGGCAGTGAGACATTGGGAACAGGCACTGAGACACCAAGAACAGGCACTGAGACACTGGGAACAGGCAATGAGAACAGGCACTGAGAACAGGCGCTGAGACACTGAGAACAGGCTCTGGGACACTGAGAACAGGCACTGAGACACTGAGAACAGGCACTGAGAACAGGCACTGGGATCAGGCACTGAGAGACTGAGAACAGGCACTGAGAACAGGCACTGAGACACTGAGAACAGACACTGAGACACTGGGAACAGGCACTGAGACACTGGAATCCGGCACAGAGGCACTGGGAACAGGCACCGAGACACTGGGAACAGGCACTGACAACTGGGAACAGGCACTGAGACACTGGGAACAGGCACTGAGACACTGAGAACAGGCACTGAGACATTGGGAACAGTCACTGAGACACTGGGAACAGGCACTGAGACAGTGGGAAAAGGCACTGAGACACTGGGAACAGGCACTGAGATACTGAGAACAGGCACTGAGAACAGGCACTGAGACACTGAGAACAGGCACTGAGACACTGGGAACAGGCACTGAGACACTGAAAACAGGCACTGAGAACAGGCACTGAGACATTGGGAACAGGCACTGAGACACTGGGAGCAGGCACTGAGACACTGAGAACAGGCCTGAGACACGGGGAACAGGCACTGAGACACTGGGAACAGGCACTGAGAACAGGCACTGAGACACCGAGAACAGGCACTGTGACACTGGGAACAGGCACTGAGGACAGGCACTGAGAACAGGCAGTGTGAACAGGTACTGAGACACTGAGAACAGGCACTGAGACATTGGGAACAGGCACTGAGACACTGAGAACAGGCACTGAGACATGGGGAACAGGCACTGAGACACTGGGAACAGGCTCTGAGAACAGGCACTGAGACACTGGGAACAGGCACTGAGACACTGAGAACAGGCACTGAGACACTGGGAACAGGCACTGAGACACTGAGAACAGGCACTGGGGCACTGAGAACAGGCACTGAGACACTGGGAACAGGCACTGAGACACTGAGAACAGGCACTGAGACACTGGGAACAGGCACAGAGAAACTGCGAACAGGCACTGGGACACTGAGAACAGGCAATGAGAACAGGCACTGAGAACAGGCGCTGAGACACTGAGAACAGGCTCTGGGACACTGAGAACAGGCACTGAGACACTGAGAACAGGCACTGAGAACAGGCACTGGGAACAGGCACTGAGAGACTGAGAACAGGCACTGAGAACAGGCACTGTGACACTGAGAACAAACACTGAGACACTGGGAACAGGCACTGAGACACTGGAAACAGGCACTGAGAACTGGGAACAGGCACTGAGAAACTGGGAACAGGCACTTAGAGACTGAGAACAGGCACTGAGACACTGGGAACAGTCACTGAGACACTGGGAACAGGCACTGAGACAGTGGGAAAAGGCACTGAGACACTGGGAACAGGCACTGAGATACTGAGAACAGGCACTGAGAACAGGCACTGAGACACTGAGAACAGGCACTGAGACACTGGGAACAGGCACTGAGACACTGAGAACAGGCACTGAGAACAGGCACTGAGACATTGGGAACAGGCACTGAGACACTGGGAACAGGCACTGAGACACTGAGAACAGGCCTGAGACACGGGAACAGGCACTGAGACACTGGGAACAGGCACTGAGAACAGGCACTGAGACACCGAGAACAGGCACTGTGACACTGGGAACAGGCACTGAGGACAGGCACTGAGAACAGGCAGTGTGAACAGGTACTGAGACACTGAGAACAGGCACTGAGACATTGGGAACAGGCACTGAGACACTGAGAACAGGCACAGAGACTTGGGGAACAGGCACTGAGACACTGGGAACAGGCACTGAGAACAGGCACTGAGACACTGGGAACAGGCACTGAGACATTGAGAACAGGCACTGAGACACTGGGAACAGGCAATGAGACACTGAGAACAGGCACTGGGACACTGAGAACAGGCACTGAGACATTGGGAACAGGCACTGAGACACTGAGAACAGGCACTGAGACATGGGGAACAGGCACTGTGACACTGGGAACAGGCACTAAGAACAGGCACTGAGACACTGGGAACAGGCACTGAGACACGGGGAACAGGCACTGAGACACTGGGAACAGGCACTGAGAACAGGCACTGAGACACCGAGAACAGGCACTGTGACACTGGGAACAGGCACTGAGGACAGGCACTGAGAACAGGCAGTGTGAACAGGTACTGAGACACTGAGAACAGGCACTGAGACATTGGGAACAGGCACTGAGACACTGAGAACAGGCACTGAGACACTGGGAACAGGCACTGAGAACAGGCACTGAGACACTGGGAACAGGCACTGAGACACTGAGAACAGGCACTGAGACACTGAGAACAGGCACTGAGACAACGAGAACAGGCACTGAGACACTGGGAACAGGCACTGAGAACAGGTACTGAGACACGGAGAACAGGCACTGAGACACCAACTACAGGCACTGATATACTGAGAACAGGCACTGAGACACTGAGAACAGGCACTCAGATACTGGGAACAGGCACTGAGACACTGAGAACAGGCACTGAGAACAGGCACTGAGACATTGGGAACAGGCACTGAGACACTGGGAACAGGCACTGAGACACTGAGAACAGGCCTGAGACACGGGGAACAGGCACTGAGACACTGGGAACAGGCACTGAGAACAGGCACTGAGACACCGAGAACAGGCACTGTGACACTGGGAACAGGCACTGAGGACAGGCACTGAGAACAGGCAGTGTGAACAGGTACTGAGACACTGAAAACAGGCACTGAGACATTGGGAACAGGCACTGAGACACTGAGAACAGGCACTGAGACACTGGGAACAGGCACTGAGAACAGGCACTGAGACACTGGGAACAGGCACTGAGACACTGAGAACAGGCACTGAGACACTGGGAACAGGCACTGAGATACTGTGAACAGGCACTGGGACACTGAGAACATGCACTGAGAACAGGCACTGAGACATTCGGAACAGGCACTGAGACACTGAGAACAGGCACTGAGACACTGGGAACAGGCACTGAGACACTGGGAACAGGCACTGAGACACTGAGAACAGGCACTGAGACATGGGGAACAGGCACTGAGACACTGGGAACAGGCACTGAGACACTGGGAACAGGCACTGAGACACTGAGAACAGGCACTGAGACATGGGAAACAGGCACTGAGACACTGGGAACAGGCACTGAGACACTGGGAACAGGCACTGAGACACTGAGAACAGGCACTGAGACATGGGGAACAGGCACTGAGACACTGGGAACAGGCACTGAGAACAGGCACTGTGACACTGGGAACAGGCACTGAGGACAGGCACTGACAACAGGCAGTGTGAACAGGTACTGAGACACTGAGAACAGGCACTGAGACATTGGGAACAGGCACTGAGACACTGAGAACAGGCACTGAGACACTGGGAACAGGCACTGAGAACAGGCACTGAGACACCGAGAACAGGCACTGAGACACTGGGAACAGGCACTGAGACACTGGGAACCGGCAATGAGAAGAGGAACTGAGAACAGGAACTGAGACACTGGCAGTGAGACATTGGGAACAGGCACTGAGACACCAAGAACAGGCACTGAGACACTGGGAACAGGCAATGAGAACAGGCACTGAGAACAGGCGCTGAGACACTGAGAACAGGCTCTGGGACACTGAGAACAGGCACTGAGACACTGAGAACAGGCACTGAGAACAGGCACTGGGATCAGGCACTGAGAGACTGAGAACAGGCACTGAGAACAGGCACTGAGACACTGAGAACAGACACTGAGACACTGGGAACAGGCACTGAGACACTGGAATCCGGCACAGAGGCACTGGGAACAGGCACCGAGACACTGGGAACAGGCACTGACAACTGGGAACAGGCACTGAGACACTGGGAACAGGCACTGAGACACTGAGAACAGGCACTGAGACATTGGGAACAGTCACTGAGACACTGGGAACAGGCACTGAGACAGTGGGAAAAGGCACTGAGACACTGGGAACAGGCACTGAGATACTGAGAACAGGCACTGAGAACAGGCACTGAGACACTGAGAACAGGCACTGAGACACTGGGAACAGGCACTGAGACACTGAAAACAGGCACTGAGAACAGGCACTGAGACATTGGGAACAGGCACTGAGACACTGGGAGCAGGCACTGAGACACTGAGAACAGGCCTGAGACACGGGGAACAGGCACTGAGACACTGGGAACAGGCACTGAGAACAGGCACTGAGACACCGAGAACAGGCACTGTGACACTGGGAACAGGCACTGAGGACAGGCACTGAGAACAGGCAGTGTGAACAGGTACTGAGACACTGAGAACAGGCACTGAGACATTGGGAACAGGCACTGAGACACTGAGAACAGGCACTGAGACATGGGGAACAGGCACTGAGACACTGGGAACAGGCTCTGAGAACAGGCACTGAGACACTGGGAACAGGCACTGAGACACTGAGAACAGGCACTGAGACACTGGGAACAGGCACTGAGACACTGAGAACAGGCACTGGGGCACTGAGAACAGGCACTGAGACACTGGGAACAGGCACTGAGACACTGAGAACAGGCACTGAGACACTGGGAACAGGCACAGAGAAACTGCGAACAGGCACTGGGACACTGAGAACAGGCAATGAGAACAGGCACTGAGAACAGGCGCTGAGACACTGAGAACAGGCTCTGGGACACTGAGAACAGGCACTGAGACACTGAGAACAGGCACTGAGAACAGGCACTGGGAACAGGCACTGAGAGACTGAGAACAGGCACTGAGAACAGGCACTGTGACACTGAGAACAAACACTGAGACACTGGGAACAGGCACTGAGACACTGGAAACAGGCACTGAGAACTGGGAACAGGCACTGAGACACTGGGAACAGGCACTTAGAGACTGAGAACAGGCACTGAGACACTGGGAACAGTCACTGAGACACTGGGAACAGGCACTGAGACAGTGGGAAAAGGCACTGAGACACTGGGAACAGGCACTGAGATACTGAGAACAGGCACTGAGAACAGGCACTGAGACACTGAGAACAGGCACTGAGACACTGGGAACAGGCACTGAGACACTGAGAACAGGCACTGAGAACAGGCACTGAGACATTGGGAACAGGCACTGAGACACTGGGAACAGGCACTGAGACACTGAGAACAGGCCTGAGACACGGGAACAGGCACTGAGACACTGGGAACAGGCACTGAGAACAGGCACTGAGACACCGAGAACAGGCACTGTGACACTGGGAACAGGCACTGAGGACAGGCACTGAGAACAGGCAGTGTGAACAGGTACTGAGACACTGAGAACAGGCACTGAGACATTGGGAACAGGCACTGAGACACTGAGAACAGGCACAGAGACTTGGGGAACAGGCACTGAGACACTGGGAACAGGCACTGAGAACAGGCACTGAGACACTGGGAACAGGCACTGAGACACTGAGAACAGGCACTGAGACACTGGGAACAGGCAATGAGACACTGAGAACAGGCACTGGGACACTGAGAACAGGCACTGAGACATTGGGAACAGGCACTGAGACACTGAGAACAGGCACTGAGACATGGGGAACAGGCACTGTGACACTGGGAACAGGCACTAAGAACAGGCACTGAGACACTGGGAACAGGCACTGAGACACTGAGAACAGGGACTGAGACACTGAGAACAGGCACTGTGACACTGGGAACAGGCACTGATGCACTCGGAACAGGCACTGAGAACAGTCACTGAGACACCGAGAACAGGCACTGTGACACTGGGAACAGGCACTGAGGACAGGCACTGAGAACAGGCAGTGTGAACAGGTACTGAGACATTGGGAACAGGTACTGAGACACTGGGAACAGGAACTGGGAACAGGCACTGGGAACAGGCACTGAGAACAGGCACTGAGACACCGAGAACAGGCACTGAGACAGTGGGAACAGGCACTGAGAACAGGCACTGTGAACAGGTACTGAGACACGGAGAACAGGCACTGAGACACCAAGAACAGGCACTGAGACACTGGGAACAGGCAAAGAGAACAGGCACTGAGAACAGGAACTGAGACACTGGCAGTGAGACATTGGGAACAGGCACTGAGACACCAAGAACAGGCACTGAGACACTGGGAACAGGCAATGAGAACAGGCACTGAGAACAGGCGCTAAGAGACTGAGAACAGGCTATGGGACACTGAGAACAGGCACTGAGACACTGAGAACAGGCACTGAGAATAGGCACTGGGAACAGGCACTGAGAGACTGAGAACAGGCACTGAGAACAGGCACTGAGATCAGGCACTGAGACACTGAGAACAGACACTGAGACACTGGGAACAGGCACTGAGACACTGAGAACAGGCACTGAGAACAGGCACTGAGACATTGGGAACAGGCACTGAGACACTGGGAACAGGCACTGAGACACTGAGAACAGGCCTGAGACACGGGAACAGGCACTGAGACACTGGGAACAGGCACTGAGAACAGGCACTGAGACACCGAGAACAGGCACTGTGACACTGGGAACAGGCACTGAGGACAGGCACTGAGAACAGGCAGTGTGAACAGGTACTGAGACACTGAGAACAGGCACTGAGACATTGGGAACAGGCACTGAGACACTGAGAACAGGCACAGAGACTTGGGGAACAGGCACTGAGACACTGGGAACAGGCACTGAGAACAGGCACTGAGACACTGGGAACAGGCACTGAGACACTGAGAACAGGCACTGAGACACTGGGAACAGGCAATGAGACACTGAGAACAGGCACTGGGACACTGAGAACAGGCACTGAGACATTGGGAACAGGCACTGAGACACTGAGAACAGGCACTGAGACATGGGGAACAGGCACTGTGACACTGGGAACAGGCACTAAGAACAGGCACTGAGACACTGGGAACAGGCACTGAGACACTGAGAACAGGGACTGAGACACTGAGAACAGGCACTGTGACACTGGGAACAGGCACTGATGCACTCGGAACAGGCACTGAGAACAGTCACTGAGACACCGAGAACAGGCACTGTGACACTGGGAACAGGCACTGAGGACAGGCACTGAGAACAGGCAGTGTGAACAGGTACTGAGACACTGAGAACAGGCACTGAGACATTGGGAACAGGTACTGAGACACTGGGAACAGGAACTGGGAACAGGCACTGGGAACAGGCACTGAGAACAGGCACTGAGACACCGAGAACAGGCACTGAGACAGTGGGAACAGGCACTGAGAACAGGCACTGTGAACAGGTACTGAGACACGGAGAACAGGCACTGAGACACCAAGAACAGGCACTGAGACACTGGGAACAGGCAAAGAGAACAGGCACTGAGAACAGGAACTGAGACACTGGCAGTGAGACATTGGGAACAGGCACTGAGACACCAAGAACAGGCACTGAGACACTGGGAACAGGCAATGAGAACAGGCACTGAGAACAGGCGCTGAGAGACTGAGAACAGGCTATGGGACACAGAGAACAGGCACTGAGACACTGAGAACAGGCACTGAGAATAGGCACTGGGAACAGGCACTGAGAGACTGAGAACAGGCACTGAGAACAGGCACTGAGATCAGGCACTGAGACACTGAGAACAGACACTGAGACACTGGGAACAGGCACTGAGACACTGGAATCCGGCACAGAGGCACTGGGAACAGGCACCGAGACACTGGGAACTGGCACTGAGAACTGGGAACAGGCACTGAGACACCGGGAACAGGCACTGAGACACTGAGAACAGGCACTGAGACACTGGGAACAGTCACTGAGACACTGGGAACAGGCACTGAGACATGGGAAAAGGCACTGAGACACTGGGAACAGGCACTGAGACACTGGGAACAGGCACTGAGACACTGGGAACAGGCACTGAGACACTGAGAACAGGCACTGAGACACTGGGAACAGGCACTGAGACACCAAGAACAGGCACTGAGACACTGGGAACAGGCACTGAGAACAGGAACTGAGACACTGGCAGTGAGACATTGGGAACAGGCACTGAGACACTGGGAACAGGCACTGAGACACTGGGAACAGGCAATGAGAACAGGCACTGAGAACAGGCGCTGAGACACTGAGAACAGGCAATGAGAACAGGCACTGAGAACAGGAACTGAGACACTGGCAGTGAGACATTGGGAACAGGCACTGAGACACCAAGAACAGGCACTGAGACACTGGGAACAGGCAATGAGAACAGGCACTGAGAACAGGCGCTGAGACACTGAGAACAGGCTCTGGGACACTGAGAATAGGCACTGAGATACTGAGAACAGGCACTGAGAACAGGCACTGGGAACAGGCACTGAGACACTGAGAACAGGCACTGAGAACAGGCACTGGGAACAGGCACTGAGACACTGAGAACAGACACTGGGAACAGGGACTGAGACACTGAGAACAGACACTGGGAACAGGCACTGAGACACTGGAATCCGGCACAGAGGCACTGGGAACAGGCACCGAGACACTGGGAACAGGCACTGAGAACTGGCACTGAGAACAGGCAGTGAGACACTGAGAACTGGGAACAGGCACTGAGAACTGGGAACAGGCACTGAGACACTGGGAACAGGCACTGAGACACTGAGAACAGGCACTGAGACACTGGGAACAGTCACTGAGACACTGGGAACAGGTACTGAGAACAGGCACTGAGACATGGGGAACAGGCACTGAGACACTGAGAAGAGGCACTGAGACACTGGGAACAGGCACTGAGACACTGGGAACAGGCACTGAGACCCGAAGAACAGGCACTGAGACACTGAGAACAGGCACTGAGACATTGGGAACAGGCACTGAGACACTGGGAACAGGCATTGAGACACTGAGAACAGGCACTGAGACATGGGGAACAGGCACTGAGACACTGGGAACAGGCACTGAGAACAGGCACTGATATACCGAGAACAGGTACTGTGACACTGGGAACAGGCACTGAGGACAGGCACTGAGAACGGCAGTGTGAACAGGTACTGAGACACTGAGAACAAGCACTGAGACATTGGGAACAGTCACTGAGACAGTGGGAACAGGCACTGGGAACAGGCACTGAGACAGCGAGAACAGGCACTGAGACACTGGGAACAGGCACTAAGAACAGGCACTGAGACACTGGGAACAGGCACTGAGACACTGAGAACAGGGACTGAGACATGGGGAACAGGCACTGAGGCACTGGGAACAGGCACTGAGAACAGTCACTGAGACACCGAGAACAGGCACTGTGACACTGGGAACAGGCACTGAGGACAGGCACTGAGAACAGGCAGTGTGAACAGGTACTGAGACACTGAGAACAGGCACTGAGACATTGGGAACAGGCACTGAGACACTGGGAACAGGAACTGGGAACAGGCACTGGGAACAGGCACTGAGAACAGGCACTGAGACACCGAGAACAGGCACTGAGACACTGGGAACAGGCACTGAGAACAGGCACTGTGAACAGGTACTGAGACACGGAGAACAGGCACAGAGACACCAAGAACAGGCACTGAGACACTGTGAACAGGCAATGAGAACAGGCACTGAGAACAGGAACTGAGACACTGGCAGTGAGACATTGGGAACAGGCACTGAGACACCAAGAACAGGCACTGAGACACTGGGAACAGGCAATGAGAACAGGCACTGAGAACAGGCGCTGAGACACTGAGAACAGGCTATGGGACACTGAGAACAGGCACTGAGACACTGAGAACAGACACTGAGAACAGGCACTGAGAACAGGCACTGAGATCAGGCACTGAGACACTGAGAACAGACACTGAGACACTGGGAACAGGCAGTGAGACACTGGAATCCGGCACAGAGGAACTGGGAACAGGCACCGAGACACTGGGAACAGGCACTGAGAACTGGGAACAGGCACTGAGACACCGGGAACAGGCACTGAGACACTGGGAACAGGCACTGAGACATGGGAAAAGGCACTGAGACACGGGGAACAGGCACTGAGACACTGGGAACAGGCACTGAGACACTGGGAACAGGCACTGAGACACTGAGAACAGGCACTGAGACACTGAGAACAGGCACTGAGACACCGAGAACAGGCACTGAGACACTGGGAACAGGCACTGAGAACAGGAACTGAGACACTGGCAGTGAGACATTGGGAACAGGCCCTGAGACACCAAGAACAGGCACTGAGACACTGGGAACAGGCAATGAGAACAGGCACTGAGAACAGGCGCTGAGACACTGAGAACAGGCACTGAAAACAGGAACTGAGACACTGGGAACAGGCAATGAGAACAGGCGCTGAGACACTGAGAACAGGCTCTGGGACACTGAGAATAGGCACTGAGATACTGAGAACAGGCACTGAGAACAGGCACTGAGAACAGGCACTGAGACACTGAGAACAGGCACTGAGAACAGGCACTGGAACAGGCACTGAGACACTGAGAACAGGCACTGAGACACTGAGAACAGGCACTGAGACATGGGGAACAGGCACTGAGACACTGAGAAGAAGCCATGAGACACGGGGAACAGGCACTGAGACACTGGGAAAAGGCACCGAGACACTGGGAACAGGCACTGAGACACTGAGAACAGGCGCTGAGACACTGGGAACAGGCACTGAGAACAGGCACTGAGACACTGGGAACAGGTACTGAGACATGGGGAACAGGCACTGAGACACTGAGAAGAGGCAATGAGACATGGGGAACAGGCACGGAGACACTGGGAACAGGCACTGAGACACTGAGAACAGGCACTGAGACATGGGGAACAGGCACTGAGAGACTGGGAACAGGCACTGAGAACAGGCACTGAGACACTGAGAACAGGCACTGAGACACTGAGAACAGGCACTGAGACACTGGGAACAGGCATTGAGACACTGAGAACAGGCACTGAGGCACTGAGAACAGGCACTGAGAACAGCCACTGAGACATTGGGAACAGGCACTGAGACACTGAGAACAGGCACTGAGACATGGGGAACAGGCACTGAGACACTGGGAACAGGCACTAAGAACAGGCACTGAGAAACTGGGAACAGGCACTGCGACACTGAGAACAGGCACTGAGACATGGGGAATAAGCACTGAGACACTGGGAACAGGCACTGAGAACAGGCACTGAGACACCGAGAACAGGCACTGTGACACTGGGAACAGGCACTGAGGACAGGCACTGAGAACAGGCAGTGTGAACAGGTACTGAGACACTGAGAACAGGCACTGAGACATTGGGAACAGGCACTGAGACACTGAGAACAGGCACTGAGAACAGGCACTGAGACACTGGGAACAGGCACTGAGACACTGGGAACAGGCACTGAGACACAGGCAACAGGCACTGAGACCCTAAGAACAGGCATTGAGACACTGGAACAGGCACTGAGACACTGGAACAGGCACTGAGACACTGGGAACAGGAACTGAGACACTGAGAACAGGCACTGAGACACTGGGAACAGGCACTGAGACACTGGGAACAGGCACTGAGACACTGAGAACAGGCACTGAGACACTGGGATAAGACACTGAGACACTGGGAACAGGCACTGAGACACTGGGAACAGGCACTGAGACACTGGGAACAGGCACTGAGACACTGTGAACAGGCACTGAGACATGAGGAACAGGCACTGAGACACTGAGAACAGACACTGAGACACGGGGAACAGGCACTGAGACACTGGGAACAGGCACTGAGAACCTAAGAACAGGCAGTGAGACACTGAGAACAGGCACTGAGACACTGGGAACAGGCACTGAGACACTGAGAACAGGCACTGAGAACAGGCACTGAGACATTGGGAACAGGCACTGAGACACTGGGAACAGGCACTGAGACACAGAGAACAGGCACTGAAACACGGGGAACAGGCACTGAGACACTGGGAACAGGCACTGAGAACAGGCACTGAGACACCGAGAACAGGCACTGTGACACTGGAAACAGGCACTGAGGACAGGCACTGAGAACAGGCAGTGTGAACCAGGTACTGAGACACGGAGAACAGCACTGAGACATGGGGAACAAGCACTGAGACAACTGGGAACAGGCACTGAGAACAGGCACTGAGACACCGAGAACAGGCACTGTGACACTGGGACCTGGCACTGAGGACAGGCACTGAGAACAGGCAGTGTGAAACAGGTACGAGACACTGAGAACAGCACTGAGACATGGGAACAGGCACTGAGACACTGGGAACAGTAACTGGGAACAGGCACTGGGTACAGGCACTGAGAACAGCACGGAGACACGAGAACAGGCACTGAGACACTGGAACAGGCACTGAGAAACAGGTACTGAGACACGGAGAACAGGCACTGAGACACCAAGAACAGGCACTGAGATACTGAGAACAGGCACTGAGACACTGAGAACAGGCACTCAGATACTGTGACAGGCACTGAGACACTTAGAACAGGCACTGAGAACAGGCACTGAGACATTGGGAACAGGCACTGAGACACTGGGAACAGGCACTGAGACACTGAGAACAGGCACTGAGACACTGGGAACAGGCACTGAGACACTGGGAACAGGCACTGAGAACAGGCACTGAGACACGAGAAAAGGCACTGAGACACTGGGAACAGGCACTGAGATACTGAGAACAGGCACTGAGAACAGGCACTGAGACACTGAGAACAGGCACTGAGACACTGGGAACAGGCACTGAGACACTGAAAACAGGCACTGAGAACAGGCACTGAGACATTGGGAACAGGCACTGAGACACTGGGAGCAGGCACTGAGACACTGAGAACAGGCCTGAGACACGGGGAACAGGCACTGAGACATGGGGAACAGGCACTGAGACACTGGGAACAGGCTCTGAGAACAGGCACTGAGACACTGGGAACAGGCACTGAGACACTGAGAACAGGCACTGAGACACTGGGAACAGGCACTGAGACACTGAGAACAGGCACTGGGGCACTGAGAACAGGCACTGAGACACTGGAAACAGGCACTGAGAACTGGGAACAGGCACTGAGACACTGGGAACAGGCACTGAGACACTGAGAACAGGCACTGAGACATGGGGAACAGGCACTGAGACACTGGGAACAGGCACTGAGACACTGGGAACAGGCACTGAGACACTGAGAACAGGCACTGAGACATGGGGAACAGGCACTGAGACACTGGGAACAGGCACTGAGAACAGGCACTGTGACACTGGGAACAGGCACTGAGGACAGGCACTGACAACAGGCAGTGTGAACAGGTACTGAGACACTGAGAACAGGCACTGAGACATTGGGAACAGGCACTGAGACACTGAGAACAGGCACTGAGACACTGGGAACAGGCACTGAGAACAGGCACTGAGACACCGAGAACAGGCACTGAGACACTGGGAACAGGCACTGAGACACTGGGAACAGGCAATGAGAACAGGAACTGAGAACAGGAACTGAGACACTGGCAGTGAGACATTGGGAACAGGCACTGAGACACCAAGAACAGGCACTGAGACACTGGGAACAGGCAATGAGAACAGGCACTGAGAACAGGCGCTGAGACACTGAGAACAGGCTCTGGGACACTGAGAACAGGCACTGAGACACTGAGAACAGGCACTGAGAACAGGCACTGGGATCAGGCACTGAGAGACTGAGAACAGGCACTGAGAACAGGCACTGAGACACTGAGAACAGACACTGAGACACTGGGAACAGGCACTGAGACACTGGAATCCGGCACAGAGGCACTGGGAACAGGCACCGAGACACTGGGAACAGGCACTGACAACTGGGAACAGGCACTGAGACACTGGGAACAGGCACTGAGACACTGAGAAGAGGCACTGAGACATTGGGAACAGTCACTGAGACACTGGGAACAGGCACTGAGACAGTGGGAAAAGGCACTGAGACACTGGGAACAGGCACTGAGATACTGAGAACAGGCACTGAGAACAGGCACTGAGACACTGAGAACAGGCACTGAGACACTGGGAACAGGCACTGAGACACTGAAAACAGGCACTGAGAACAGGCACTGAGACATTGGGAACAGGCACTGAGACACTGGGAGCAGGCACTGAGACACTGAGAACAGGCCTGAGACACGGGGAACAGGCACTGAGACACTGGGAACAGGCACTGAGAACAGGCACTGAGACACCGAGAACAGGCACTGTGACACTGGGAACAGGCACTGAGGACAGGCACTGAGAACAGGCAGTGTGAACAGGTACTGAGACACTGAGAACAGGCACTGAGACATTGGGAACAGGCACTGAGACACTGAGAACAGGCACTGAGACATGGGGAACAGGCACTGAGACACTGGGAACAGGCTCTGAGAACAGGCACTGAGACACTGGGAACAGGCACTGAGACACTGAGAACAGGCACTGAGACACTGGGAACAGGCACTGAGACACTGAGAACAGGCACTGGGGCACTGAGAACAGGCACTGAGACACTGGGAACAGGCACTGAGACACTGAGAACAGGCACTGAGACACTGGGAACAGGCACAGAGAAACTGCGAACAGGCACTGGGACACTGAGAACAGGCAATGAGAACAGGCACTGAGAACAGGCGCTGAGACACTGAGAACAGGCTCTGGGACACTGAGAACAGGCACTGAGACACTGAGAACAGGCACTGAGAACAGGCACTGGGAACAGGCACTGAGAGACTGAGAACAGGCACTGAGAACAGGCACTGTGACACTGAGAACAAACACTGAGACACTGGGAACAGGCACTGAGACACTGGAAACAGGCACTGAGAACTGGGAACAGGCACTGAGACACTGGGAACAGGCACTTAGAGACTGAGAACAGGCACTGAGACACTGGGAACAGTCACTGAGACACTGGGAACAGGCACTGAGACAGTGGGAAAAGGCACTGAGACACTGGGAACAGGCACTGAGATACTGAGAACAGGCACTGAGAACAGGCACTGAGACACTGAGAACAGGCACTGAGACACTGGGAACAGGCACTGAGACACTGAGAACAGGCACTGAGAACAGGCACTGAGACATTGGGAACAGGCACTGAGACACTGGGAACAGGCACTGAGACACTGAGAACAGGCCTGAGACACGGGGAACAGGCACTGAGACACTGGGAACAGGCACTGAGAACAGGCACTGAGACACCGAGAACAGGCACTGTGACACTGGGAACAGGCACTGAGGACAGGCACTGAGAACAGGCAGTGTGAACAGGTACTGAGACACTGAGAACAGGCACTGAGACATTGGGAACAGGCACTGAGACACTGAGAACAGGCACAGAGACTTGGGGAACAGGCACTGAGACACTGGGAACAGGCACTGAGAACAGGCACTGAGACACTGGGAACAGGCACTGAGACACTGAGAACAGGCACTGAGACACTGGGAACAGGCAATGAGACACTGAGAACAGGCACTGGGACACTGAGAACAGGCACTGAGACATTGGGAACAGGCACTGAGACACTGAGAACAGGCACTGAGACATGGGGAACAGGCACTGTGACACTGGGAACAGGCACTAAGAACAGGCACTGAGACACTGGGAACAGGCACTGAGACACTGAGAACAGGCACTGAGACACTGGGAACAGGCACTGAGACACTGAGAACAGGCACTGGGGCACTGAGAACAGGCACTGAGACACTGGGAACAGGCACTGAGACACTGAGAACAGGCACTGAGACACTGGGAACAGGCACAGAGAAACTGCGAACAGGCACTGGGACACTGAGAACAGGCAATGAGAACAGGCACTGAGAACAGGCGCTGAGACACTGAGAACAGGCTCTGGGACACTGAGAACAGGCACTGAGACACTGAGAACAGGCACTGAGAACAGGCACTGGGAACAGGCACTGAGAGACTGAGAACAGGCACTGAGAACAGGCACTGTGACACTGAGAACAAACACTGAGACACTGGGAACAGGCACTGAGACACTTGAAACAGGCACTTAGAACTGGGAACAGGCACTGAGACACTGGGAACAGGCACTTAGAGACTGAGAACAGGCACTGAGACACTGGGAACAGTCACTGAGACACTGGGAACAGGCACTGAGACAGTGGGAAAGGCACTGAGACACTGGGAACAGGCACTGAGATACTGAGAACAGGCACTGAGAACAGGCACTGAGACACTGAGAACAGGCACTGAGACACTGGGAACAGGCACTGAGACACTGAGAACAGGCACTGAGAACAGGCACTGAGACATTGGGAACAGGCACTGAGACACTGGGAACAGGCACTGAGACACTGAGAACAGGCCTGAGACACGGGGAACAGGCACTGAGACACTGGGAACAGGCACTGAGAACAGGCACTGAGACACCGAGAACAGGCACTGTGACACTGGGAACAGGCACTGAGGACAGGCACTGAGAACAGGCAGTGTGAACAGGTACTGAGACACTGAGAACAGGCACTGAGACATTGGGAACAGGCACTAAGACACTGAGAACAGGCACAGAGACTTGGGGAACAGGCACTGAGACACTGGGAACAGGCACTGAGAACAGGCACTGAGACACTGGGAACAGGCACTGAGACACTGAGAACAGGCACTGAGACACTGGGAACAGGCAATGAGACACTGAGAACAGGCACTGGGACACTGAGAACAGGCACTGAGACATTGGGAACAGGCACTGAGACACTGAGAACAGGCACTGAGACATGGGGAACAGGCACTGTGACACTGGGAACAGGCACTGAGACACTGTGAACAGGCACTGAGACATGAGGAACAGGCACTGAGACACTGAGAACAGACACTGAGACACGGGGAACAGGCACTGAGACACTGGGAACAGGCACTGAGAACCTAAGAACAGGCAGTGAGACACTGAGAACAGGCACTGAGACACTGGGAACAGGCACTGAGACACTGAGAACAGGCACTGAGAACAGGCACTGAGACATTGGGAACAGGCACTGAGACACTGGGAACAGGCACTGAGACACAGAGAACAGGCACTGAAACACGGGGAACAGGCACTGAGACACTGGGAACAGGCACTGAGAACAGGCACTGAGACACCGAGAACAGGCACTGTGACACTGGAAACAGGCACTGAGGACAGGCACTGAGAACAGGCAGTGTGAACAGGTACTGAGACACTGAGAACAGGCACTGAGACATGGGGAACAAGCACTGAGACACTGGGAACAGGCACTGAGAACAGGCACTGAGACACCGAGAACAGGCACTGTGACACTGGGAACAGGCACTGAGGACAGGCACTGAGAACAGGCAGTGTGAACAGGTACTGAGACACTGAGAACAGGCACTGAGACATTGGGAACAGGCACTGAGACACTGGGAACAGTAACTGGGAACAGGCACTGGGAACAGGCACTGAGAACAGGCACTGAGACACCGAGAACAGGCACTGAGACACTGGGAACAGGCACTGAGAACAGGTACTGAGACACGGAGAACAGGCACTGAGACACCAAGAACAGGCACTGAGATACTGAGAACAGGCACTGAGACACTGAGAACAGGCACTCAGATACTGGGAACAGGCACTGAGACACTGAGAACAGGCACTGAGAACAGGCACTGAGACATTGGGAACAGGCACTGAGACACTGGGAACAGGCACTGAGACACTGAGAACAGGCCTGAGACACGGGGAACAGGCACTGAGACACTGGGAACAGGCACTGAGAACAGGCACTGAGACACCGAGAACAGGCACTGTGACACTGGAACAGGCACTGAGGACAGGCACTGTGAACAGGCAGTGTGAACAGGTACTGAGACACTGAGAACAGGCACTGAGACATTGGGAACAGGCACTGAGACACTGAGAACAGGCACTGAGACACTGGGAACAGGCACTGAGAACAGGCACTGAGACACTGGGAACAGGCACTGAGACACTGAGAACAGGCACTGAGACACTGGGAACAGGCACTGAGACACTGAGAACAGGCACTGGGACACTGAGAACATGCACTGAGAGGAGGCACTGAGACATTCGGAACAGGCACTGAGACACTGAGAACAGGTACTGAGACACTGGGAACAGGCACTGAGACACTGGGAACAGGCACTGAGACACTGAGAACAGGCACTGAGACATGGGGAACAGGCACTGAGACACTGGGAACAGGCACTGAGACACTGGGAACAGGCACTGAGACACTGAGAACAGGCACTGAGACATGGGGAACAGGCACTGAGACACTGGGAACAGGCACTGAGACACTGGGAACAGGCACTGAGACACTGAGAACAGGCACTGAGACATGGGGAACAGGCACTGAGACACTGGGAACAGGCACTGAGAACAGGCACTGTGACACTGGGAACAGGCACTGAGGACAGGCACTGACAACAGGCAGTGTGAACAGGTACTGAGACACTGAGAACAGGCACTGAGACATTGGGAACAGGCACTGAGACACTGAGAACAGGCACTGAGACACTGGGAACAGGCACTGAGAACAGGCACTGAGACACCGAGAACAGGCACTGAGACACTGGGAACAGGCACTGAGACACTGGGAACAGGCAATGAGAACAGGAACTGAGAACAGGAACTGAGACACTGGCAGTGAGACATTGGGAACAGGCACTGAGACACCAAGAACAGGCACTGAGACACTGGGAACAGGCAATGAGAACAGGCACTGAGAACAGGCGCTGAGACACTGAGAACAGGCTCTGGGACACTGAGAACAGGCACTGAGACACTGAGAACAGGCACTGAGAACAGGCACTGGGATCAGGCACTGAGAGACTGAGAACAGGCACTGAGAACAGGCACTGAGACACTGAGAACAGACACTGAGACACTGGGAACAGGCACTGAGACACTGGAATCCGGCACAGAGGCACTGGGAACAGGCACCGAGACACTGGGAACAGGCACTGACAACTGGGAACAGGCACTGAGACACTGGGAACAGGCACTGAGACACTGAGAAGAGGCACTGAGACATTGGGAACAGTCACTGAGACACTGGGAACAGGCACTGAGACAGTGGGAAAAGGCACTGAGACACTGGGAACAGGCACTGAGATACTGAGAACAGGCACTGAGAACAGGCACTGAGACACTGAGAACAGGCACTGAGACACTGGGAACAGGCACTGAGACACTGAAAACAGGCACTGAGAACAGGCACTGAGACATTGGGAACAGGCACTGAGACACTGGGAGCAGGCACTGAGACACTGAGAACAGGCCTGAGACACGGGGAACAGGCACTGAGACACTGGGAACAGGCACTGAGAACAGGCACTGAGACACCGAGAACAGGCACTGTGACACTGGGAACAGGCACTGAGGACAGGCACTGAGAACAGGCAGTGTGAACAGGTACTGAGACACTGAGAACAGGCACTGAGACATTGGGAACAGGCACTGAGACACTGAGAACAGGCACTGAGACATGGGGAACAGGCACTGAGACACTGGGAACAGGCTCTGAGAACAGGCACTGAGACACTGGGAACAGGCACTGAGACACTGAGAACAGGCACTGAGACACTGGGAACAGGCACTGAGACACTGAGAACAGGCACTGGGGCACTGAGAACAGGCACTGAGACACTGGGAACAGGCACTGAGACACTGAGAACAGGCACTGAGACACTGGGAACAGGCACAGAGAAACTGCGAACAGGCACTGGGACACTGAGAACAGGCAATGAGAACAGGCACTGAGAACAGGCGCTGAGACACTGAGAACAGGCTCTGGGACACTGAGAACAGGCACTGAGACACTGAGAACAGGCACTGAGAACAGGCACTGGGAACAGGCACTGAGAGACTGAGAACAGGCACTGAGAACAGGCACTGTGACACTGAGAACAAACACTGAGACACTGGGAACAGGCACTGAGACACTGGAAACAGGCACTGAGAACTGGGAACAGGCACTGAGACACTGGGAACAGGCACTTAGAGACTGAGAACAGGCACTGAGACACTGGGAACAGTCACTGAGACACTGGGAACAGGCACTGAGACAGTGGGAAAAGGCACTGAGACACTGGGAACAGGCACTGAGATACTGAGAACAGGCACTGAGAACAGGCACTGAGACACTGAGAACAGGCACTGAGACACTGGGAACAGGCACTGAGACACTGAGAACAGGCACTGAGAACAGGCACTGAGACATTGGGAACAGGCACTGAGACACTGGGAACAGGCACTGAGACACTGAGAACAGGCCTGAGACACGGGGAACAGGCACTGAGACACTGGGAACAGGCACTGAGAACAGGCACTGAGACACCGAGAACAGGCACTGTGACACTGGGAACAGGCACTGAGGACAGGCACTGAGAACAGGCAGTGTGAACAGGTACTGAGACACTGAGAACAGGCACTGAGACATTGGGAACAGGCACTGAGACACTGAGAACAGGCACAGAGACTTGGGGAACAGGCACTGAGACACTGGGAACAGGCACTGAGAACAGGCACTGAGACACTGGAACAGGCACTGAGACACTGAGAACAGGCACTGAGACACTGGGAACAGGCAATGAGACACTGAGAACAGGCACTGGGACACGGAGAACAGGCACTGAGACATTGGGAACAGGCACTGAGACACTGAGAACAGGCACTGAGACATGGGGAACAGGCACTGTGACACTGGGAACAGGCACTAAGAACAGGCACTGAGACACTGGGAACAGGCACTGAGACACTGAGAACAGGCACTGAGACACTGGGAACAGGCACTGAGACACTGAGAACAGGCACTGGGGCACTGAGAACAGGCACTGAGACACTGGGAACAGGCACTGAGACACTGAGAACAGGCACTGAGACACTGGGAACAGGCACAGAGAAACTGCGAACAGGCACTGGGACACTGAGAACAGCAATGAGAACAGGCACTGAGAACAGGCGCTGAGACACTGAGAACAGCTCTGGGACACTGAGAACAGGCACTGAGACACTGAGACAGGCACTGAGAACAGGCACTGGGAACAGGCACTGAGAGACTGAGAACAGGCACTGAGAACAGGCACTGTGACACTGAGAACAAACACTGAGACACTGGGAACAGGCACTGAGACACTTGAAACAGGCACTTAGAACTGGGAACAGGCACTGAGACACTGGGAACAGGCACTTAGAGACTGAGAACAGGCACTGAGACACTGGGAACAGTCACTGAGACACTGGGAACAGGCACTGAGACAGTGGGAAAAGGCACTGAGACACTGGGAACAGGCACTGAGATACTGAGAACAGGCACTGAGAACAGGCACTGAGACACTGAGAACAGGCACTGAGACACTGGAACAGGCACTGAGACACTGAGAACAGGCACTGAGAACAGGCACTGAGACATTGGGAACAGGCACTGAGACACTGGGAACAGGCACTGAGACACTGAGAACAGGCCTGAGACACGGGGAACAGGCACTGAGACACTGGGAACAGGCACTGAGAACAGGCACTGAGACACCGAGAACAGGCACTGTGACACTGGGAACAGGCACTGAGGACAGGCACTGAGAACAGGCAGTGTGAACAGGTACTGAGACACTGAGAACAGGCACTGAGACATTGGGAACAGGCACTAAGACACTGAGAACAGGCACAGAGACTTGGGGAACAGGCACTGAGCCACTGGGAACAGGCACTGAGAACAGGCACTGAGACACTGGGAACAGGCACTGAGACACTGAGAACAGGCACTGAGACACTGGGAACAGGCAATGAGACACTGAGAACAGGCACTGGGACACTGAGAACAGGCACTGAGACATTGGGAACAGGCACTGAGACACTGAGAACAGGCACTGAGACATGGGGAACAGGCACTGTGACACTGGGAACAGGCACTAAGAACAGGCACTGAGACACTGGGAACAGGCACTGAGGCACTGAGAACAGGGACTGAGACACTGAGAACAGGCACTGTGACACTGGGAACAGGCACTGATGCACTCGGAACAGGCACTGAGAACAGTCACTGAGACACCCGAGAACAGGCACTGTGACACTGGAACAGGCACTGAGGACACAGGATCAGGCACTGAGACACGTGTGAACAGGTCACTGAGACACTGTGAACAGGCAATGAGGACACTGAGAACAGGCTACTGAGACACTGGGAACAGCCTGAACACTGGGGATCAGGCACTGAGACAGGCGTGAGAACAGGCACTGAGACACGAGGAACAGGCCACTGAGAACACTGGGAACAGGCACTTGGACAGGCTGAGAACAGGCTACTGAGACACGGAGATCAGGCCACTGAGACACTGGGAACAGGCACTGAGACACTGGGAAACAGGCACTGAGACACATAGGAACAGGCACTGGGACACCTGGGGAACAGGCACTGAGACACTGGGAACAAGGCACTGAGAAACTGAGAACGTGCACTTGAGTCACAGGGAACAGGCACTGAGACACTGGGAACAGGCACTGAGACACTGGGAACAGTCACTGAGACACTGGGAAAAGCCACTGAGTCACTGGGAAAGGGCAGTGAGACACTGGGAGCAGGCCTGAGACACTGGGAACAGGCACTGAGACACTGGGAACAGGCACTGTGACACTGAGAACAGGCACTGAGACACTGGGAACAGGCACTGAGACACCAAGAACAGGCACTGAGACACTGGGAACAGGCACTGAGAACAGGAACTGAGACACTGGCAGTGAGACATTGGGAACAGGCACTGAGACACCGGGAACAGGCACTGAGACACTGGGAACAGGCAATGAGAACAGGCACTGAGAACAGGCGCTGAGACACTGAGAACAGGCAATGAGAACAGGCACTGAGAACAGGAACTGAGACACTGGCAGTGAGACATTGGGAACAGGCACTGAGACACCAAGAACAGGCACTGAGACACTGGGAACAGGCAATGAGAACAGGCACTGAGAACAGGTGCTGAGACACTGAGAACAGGCTCTGGGACACTGAGAATAGGCACTGAGATACTGAGAACAGGCACTGAGAACAGGCACTGGGAACAGGCACTGAGACACTGAGAACAGGCACTGAGAACAGGCACTGGGAACAGGCACTGAGACACTGAGAACAGACACTGGGAACAGGGACTGAGACACTGAGAACAGACACTGGGAACAGGCACTGAGACACTGGAATCCGGCACAGAGGCACTGGGAACAGGCACCGAGACACTGGGAACAGGCACTGAGAACTGGCACTGAGAACAGGCAGTGAGACACTGAGAACTGGGAACAGGCACTGAGAACTGGGAACAGGCACTGAGACACTGGGAACAGGCACTGAGACACTGAGAACAGGCACTGAGACACTGGGAACAGTCACTGAGACACTGGGAACAGGTACTGAGAACAGGCACTGAGACATGGGGAACAGGCACTGAGACACTGAGAAGAGGCACTGAGACACTGGGAACAGGCACTGAGACACTGGGAACAGGCACTGAGACCCGAAGAACAGGCACTGAGACACTGAGAACAGGCACTGAGACATTGGGAACAGGCACTGAGACACTGGGAACAGGCATTGAGACACTGAGAACAGGCACTGAGACATGGGGAACAGGCACTGAGACACTGGGAACAGGCACTGAGAACAGGCACTGATATACCGAGAACAGGTACTGTGACACTGGGAACAGGCACTGAGGACAGGCACTGAGAACGGCAGTGTGAACAGGTACTGAGACACTGAGAACAAGCACTGAGACATTGGGAACAGTCACTGAGACAGTGGGAACAGGCACTGGGAACAGGCACTGAGACAGCGAGAACAGGCACTGAGACACTGGGAACAGGCACTAAGAACAGGCACTGAGACACTGGGAACAGGCACTGAGACACTGAGAACAGGGACTGAGACATGGGGAACAGGCACTGAGGCACTGGGAACAGGCACTGAGAACAGTCACTGAGACACCGAGAACAGGCACTGTGACACTGGGAACAGGCACTGAGGACAGGCACTGAGAACAGGCAGTGTGAACAGGTACTGAGACACTGAGAACAGGCACTGAGACATTGGGAACAGGCACTGAGACACTGGGAACAGGAACTGGGAACAGGCACTGGGAACAGGCACTGAGAACAGGCACTGAGACACCGAGAACAGGCACTGAGACACTGGGAACAGGCAATGAGAACAGGCACTGTGAACAGGTACTGAGACACGGAGAACAGGCACAGAGACACCAAGAACAGGCACTGAGACACTGTGAACAGGCAATGAGAACAGGCACTGAGAACAGAAACTGAGACACTGGCAGTGAGACATTGGGAACAGGCACTGAGACACCAAGAACAGGCACTGAGACACTGGGAACAGGCAATGAGAACAGGCACTGAGAACAGGCGCTGAGACACTGAGAACAGGCTATGGGACACTGAGAACAGGCACTGAGACACTGAGAACAGACACTGAGAACAGGCACTGAGAACAGGCACTGAGATCAGGCACTGAGACACTGAGAACAGACACTGAGACACTGGGAACAGGCAGTGAGACACTGGAATCCGGCACAGAGGAACTGGGAACAGGCACCGAGACACTGGGAACAGGCACTGAGAACTGGGAACAGGCACTGAGACACCGGGAACAGGCACTGAGACACTGGGAACAGGCACTGAGACATGGGAAAAGGCACTGAGACACTGGGAACAGGCACTGAGACACTGGGAACAGGCACTGAGACACTGGGAACAGGCACTGAGACACTGAGAACAGGCACTGAGACACTGGGAACAGGCACTGAGACACCGAGAACAGGCACTGAGACACTGGGAACAGGCACTGAGAACAGGAACTGAGACACTGGCAGTGAGACATTGGGAACAGGCCCTGAGACACCAAGAACAGGCACTGAGACACTGGGAACAGGCAATGAGAACAGGCACTGAGAACAGGCGCTGAGACACTGAGAACAGGCACTGAAAACAGGAACTGAGACACTGGGAACAGGCAATGAGAACAGGCGCTGAGACACTGAGAACAGGCTCTGGGACACTGAGAATAGGCACTGAGATACTGAGAACAGGCACTGAGAACAGGCACTGGGAACAGGCACTGAGACACTGAGAACAGGCACTGAGAACAGACACTTGGAACAGGCACTGAGACACTGAGAACAGGCACTGAGACACTGAGAACAGGCACTGAGACATGGGGAACAGGCACTGAGACACTGAGAAGAAGCCATGAGACACGGGGAACAGGCACTGAGACACTGGGAAAAGGCACCGAGACACTGGGAACAGGCACTGAGACACTGAGAACAGGCGCTGAGACACTGGGAACAGGCACTGAGAACAGGCACTGAGACACTGGGAACAGGTACTGAGACATGGGGAACAGGCACTGAGACACTGAGAAGAGGCAATGAGACATGGGGAACAGGCACGGAGACACTGGGAACAGGCACTGAGACACTGAGAACAGGCACTGAGACATGGGGAACAGGCACTGAGAGACTGGGAACAGGCACTGAGAACAGGCACTGAGACACTGAGAACAGGCACTGAGACACTGAGAACAGGCACTGAGACACTGGGAACAGGCATTGAGACACTGAGAACAGGCACTGAGGCACTGAGAACAGGCACTGAGAACAGCCACTGAGACATTGGAACAGGCACTGAGACACTGAGAACAGGCACTGAGACATGGGGAACAGGCACTGAGACACTGGGAACAGGCACTAAGAACAGGCACTGAGAAACTGGGAACAGGCACTGCGACACTGAGAACAGGCACTGAGACATGGGGAATAAGCACTGAGACACTGGGAACAGGCACTGAGAACAGGCACTGAGACACCGAGAACAGGCACTGTGACACTGGGAACAGGCACTGAGGACAGGCACTGAGAACAGGCAGTGTGAACAGGTACTGAGACACTGAGAACAGGCACTGAGACATTGGGAACAGGCACTGAGACACTGAGAACAGGCACTGAGAACAGGCACTGAGACACTGGGAACAGGCACTGAGACACTGGGAACAGGCACTGAGACACAGGCAACAGGCACTGAGACCCTAAGAACAGGCATTGAGACACTGGGAACAGGCACTGAGACACTGGGAACAGGCACTGAGACACTGGGAACAGGAACTGAGACACTGAGAACAGGCACTGAGACACTGGAACAGGCACTGAGACACTGGGAACAGGCACTGAGACACTGAGAACAGGCACTGAGACACTGGGATAAGACACTGAGACACTGGGAACAGGCACTGAGACACTGGGAACAGGCACTGAGACACTGGGAACAGGCACTGAGACACTGTGAACAGGCACTGAGACATGAGGAACAGGCACTGAGACACTGAGAACAGACACTGAGACACGGGGAACAGGCACTGAGACACTGGGAACAGGCACTGAGAACCTAAGAACAGGCAGTGAGACACTGAGAACAGGCACTGAGACACTGGGAACAGGCACTGAGACACTGAGAACAGGCACTGAGAACAGGCACTGAGACATTGGGAACAGGCACTGAGACACTGGGAACAGGCACTGAGACACAGAGAACAGGCACTGAAACACGGGGAACAGGCACTGAGACCACTGGGAACAGGCACTGAGAACAGGCACTGAGACACCGAGAACAGGCACTGTGACACTGGAAACAGGCACTGAGGACAGGCACTGAGAACAGGCAGTGTGAACAGGTACTGAGACACTGAGAACAGGCACTGAGACATGGGGAACAAGCACTGAGACACTGGGAACAGGGCACTGAAGACAGGCACTGAGACCAACCGAGAAACAGGCACTGGTGACACTGGGAAGCAGGCACTGAGGACAGCACTGAGAACAGGCAGTGTGAACAGGTACTGAGACACTGAGAACAGCACTGAGACATTGGGAACAGGCACTGAGACACTGGGAACAGGTAACTGGGAACAGGCACTGGGAACAGGCACTGAGAACAGGCACTGAGACAGACCGAGAACAGGCACTGATACACTGGGAATCAGGCACTGAGAACAGGTACTGAGACACGGAGAACAGCACTGAGACACCAAGAACAGGCACTGAGATACTGAGAACAGGCACTGAGACACTGAGAACAGGCACTCAGATACTGGGAACAGGCACTGAGACACTGAGAACAGGCACTGAGAACAGGCACTGAGACATTGGGAACAGGCACTGAGACACTGGGAACAGGCACTGAGACACTGAGAACAGGCCTGAGACACGGGGAACAGGCACTGAGACACTGGGAACAGGCACTGAGAACAGGCACTGAGACACCGAGAACAGGCACTGTGACACTGGGAACAGGCACTGAGGACAGGCACTGTGAACAGGCAGTGTGAACAGGTACTGAGACACTGAGAACAGGCACTGAGACATTGGGAACAGGCACTGAGACACTGAGAACAGGCACTGAGACACTGGGAACAGGCACTGAGAACAGGCACTGAGACACTGGGAACAGGCACTGAGACACTGAGAACAGGCACTGAGACACTGGGAACAGGCACTGAGACACTGAGAACAGGCACTGGGACACTGAGAACATGCACTGAGAACAGGCACTGAGACATTCGGAACAGGCACTGAGACACTGAGAACAGGTACTGAGACACTGGGAACAGGCACTGAGACACTGGGGAACAGGCACTGAGACACTGAGAACAGGCACTGAGACACTGGGAACAGGCACTGAGACACTGGGAACAGGCACTGAGACACTGGGAACAGGCACTGAGACACTGAGAACAGGCACTGAGACACTGGGAACAGGCACTGAGACACTGGGAACAGGCACTGAGACACTGGGAACAGGCACTGAGACACTGAGAACAGGCACTGAGACATGGGGAACAGGCACTGAGACACTGGGAACAGGCACTGAGAACAGGCACTGTGACACTGGGAACAGGCACTGAGGACAGGCACTGACAACAGGCAGTGTGAACAGGTACTGAGACACTGAGAACAGGCACTGAGACATTGGGAACAGGCACTGAGACACTGAGAACAGGCACTGAGACACTGGGAACAGGCACTGAGAACAGGCACTGAGACACCGAGAACAGGCACTGAGACACTGGAACAGGCACTGAGACACTGGGAACAGGCAATGAGAACAGGAACTGAGAACAGGAACTGAGACACTGGCAGTGAGACATTGGGAACAGGCACTGAGACACCAAGAACAGGCACTGAGACACTGGGAACAGGCAATGAGAACAGGCACTGAGAACAGGCGCTGAGACACTGAGAACAGGCTCTGGACACTGCGAACAGGCACTGAGACACTGAGAACAGGCACTGGGAACAGGCACTGGGATCAGGCACTGAGAGACTGAGAACAGGCACTGAGAACAGGCACTGAGACACAGAGAACAGACACTGAGACACTGGGAACAGGCACTGAGACACTGGAATCCGGCACAGAGGCACTGGGAACAGGCACCGAGACACTGGGAACAGGCACTGACAACTGGGAACAGGCACTGAGACACTGGGAACAGGCACTGAGACACTGAGAAGAGGCACTGAGACATTGGGAACAGTCACTGAGACACTGGGAACAGGCACTGAGACAGTGGAAAAGGCACTGAGACACTGGGAACAGGCACTGAGATACTGAGAACAGGCACTGAGAACAGGCACTGAGACACTGAGAACAGGCACTGAGACACTGGGAACAGGCACTGAGACACTGAAAACAGGCACTGAGAACAGGCACTGAGACATTGGGAACAGGCACTGAGACACTGGGAGCAGGCACTGAGACACTGAGAACAGGCCTGAGACACGGGGAACAGGCACTGAGACACTGGGAACAGGCACTGAGAACAGGCACTGAGACACCGAGAACAGGCACTGTGACACTGGGAACAGGCACTGAGGACAGGCACTGAGAACAGGCAGTGTGAACAGGTACTGAGACACTGAGAACAGGCACTGAGACATTGGAACAGGCACTGAGACACTGAGAACAGGCACTGAGACATGGGGAACAGGCACTGAGACACTGGGAACAGGCTCTGAGAACAGGCACTGAGACACTGGGAACAGGCACTGAGACACTGAGAACAGGCACTGAGGACACTGGGAACAGGCACTGAGACACTGGGAACAGGCACTGAGACACTGAGAACAGGCACTGAGACACTGGGAACAGGCACTGAGACACTGAGAACAGGCACTGAGACACTGGGAACAGGCACAGAGAAACTGCGAACAGGCACTGGGACACTGAGAACAGGCAATGAGAACAGGCACTGAGAACAGGCGCTGAGACACTGAGAACAGGCTCTGGGACACTGAGAACAGGCACTGAGACACTGAGAACAGGCACTGAGAACAGGCACTGGGAACAGGCACTGAGAGACTGAGAACAGGCACTGAGAACAGGCACTGTGACACTGAGAACAAACACTGAGACACTGGGAACAGGCACTGAGACACTGGAAACAGGCACTGAGAACTGGGAACAGGCACTGAGACACTGGGAACAGGCACTTAGAGACTGAGAACAGGCACTGAGACACTGGGAACAGTCACTGAGACACTGGGAACAGGCACTGAGACAGTGGGAAAAGGCACTGAGACACTGGGAACAGGCACTGAGATACTGAGAACAGGCACTGAGAACAGGCACTGAGACACTGAGAACAGGCACTGAGACACTGGGAACAGGCACTGAGACACTGAGAACAGGCACTGAGAACAGGCACTGAGACATTGGGAACAGGCACTGAGACACTGGGAACAGGCACTGAGACACTGAGAACAGGCCTGAGACACGGGGAACAGGCACTGAGACACTGGGAACAGGCACTGAGAACAGGCACTGAGACACCGAGAACAGGCACTGTGACACTGGGAACAGGCACTGAGGACAGGCACTGAGAACAGGCAGTGTGAACAGGTACTGAGACACTGAGAACAGGCACTGAGACATTGGGAACAGGCACTAAGACACTGAGAACAGGCACAGAGACTTGGGGAACAGGCACTGAGACACTGGGAACAGGCACTGAGAACAGGCACTGAGACACTGGGAACAGGCACTGAGACACTGAGAACAGGCACTGAGACACTGGGAACAGGCAATGAGCACTGAGAACAGGCACTGGACACGGGAGAACAGACTGAGACATTGGGAACAGGCACTGAGACACTGAGAACAGGCACTGAGACATGGGGAACAGGCACTGTGACACTGGGAACAGGCACTAAGACAGGCACTGAGACACTGGGAACAGGCACTGAGACACTGAGAACAGGCACTGAGACACTGGGAACAGGCATCTGAGACACTGAGAACAGGCACTGGGGCACTGAGAACAGGCACTGAGACACTGGGAAAAGGCACTGAGACACTGAGAACAGGCACTGAGACACTGGGAACAGGCACAGAGAAACTGCGAACAGGCACTGGACACTGAGAACAGGCAATGAGAACAGGCACTGAGAACAGGCGCTGAGACACTGAGAACAGGCTCTGGGACACTGAGAACAGGCAACTGAGACACTGAGAACAGGCACTGAGAGACAGGCACTGGGAACAGGCACTGAGAGACTGAGAACAGGCACTGAGAACAGGCACTGTGACACTGAGAACAAACACTGAGACACTGGGAACAGGCCTGAGACACTTGAAACAGGCACTTAGAACTGGGAACAGGCACTGAGACACTGGGAACAGGCACTTAGAGACTGAGAACAGGCACTGAGACACTGGGAACAGTCACTGAGACACTGGGAACAGGGCACTGAGACAGTGGGAAAAGGCACTGAGACACTGGAACAGGCACTGAGATACTGAGAACAGGCACTGAGAACAGGCACTGAGACACTGAGAACAGGCACTGAGACACTGGGAACGGCACTGAGACACTGAGAAAGGCACTGAGAACAGGCACTGAGACATTGGGAACAGGCACTGAGACACTGGGAACAGGCACTGAGACACTGAGAACAGGCCTGAGACACGGGGAACAGGCACTGAGACACTGGGAACAGGCACTGAGAACAGGCCACTGAGACACCGAGAACAGGCACTGTGACACTGGGAACAGGCACTGAGGACAGGCACTGAGAACAGGCAGTGTGAACAGGTACTGAGACACTGAGAACAGGCACTGAGACATTGGGAAAGGCACTAAGACACTGAGAACAGGACAGAGACTTGGGGAACAGGCACTGAGACACTGGGAACAGGCACTGAGAACAGGCACTGAGACACTGGGAACAGGCACTGAGACACTGAGAACAGGCACTGAGACACTGGGAACAGGCAATGAGACACTGAGAACAGGCACTGGGACACTGAGAACAGGCACTGAGACATTGGGAAAGGCACTGAGACACTGAGAACAGGCACTGAGACATGGGGAACAGGCACTGTGACACTGGGAACAGGCACTGAGTACACTGTGAACAGGCACTGAGACATGAGGAACAGGCACTGAGACACTGAGAACAGACACTGAGACACGGGAACAGGCACTGATGACACTGGAACAGGCACTGAGAACCTAGAACAGGCAGGAGACACTGAGAACAGGCACTGAGACACTGGGAACAGGCACTGAGACACTGAGAACAGGGCACTGAGAACAGGCACTGAGACATTGGGAACAGGCACTGAGACACTGGGAACAGGCACTGAGGACACAGAGAACAGGCACTGAAACACGGGGAACAGGCACTGAGACACTGGGAACAGGCACTGAGAACAGGCCACTGAGACACCGAGAACAGGCACTGTGACACTGGAAACAGGCACTGAGGACAGGACTGAGAAACAGGCAGTGTGAACAGGTTACTGAGACACTGAGGAACAGGCACTGAGACATGGGGAACAAGCACTGAGACACTGGGAACAGGCACTGAGAACAGGCACTGAGGACACCGAGAACAGGCACTGTGACACTGGGAACAGGCACTGAGGACAGGCACTGAGAACAGGCAGTGTGAACAGGTACTGAGACACTGAGAACAGGCACTGAGACATTGGGAACAGGCACTGAGACACTGGGAACAGTAACTGGGAACAGGCACTGGGAACAGGCACTGAGAACAGGCACTGAGACAACGACCGAACAGGTCACTGAGACACTGGGAACAGGGCACGGAGAACAGGTACTGAGACACGGAGAACAGGCACTGAGACACCAAGAACAGGCACTGAGATACTGAGAACAGGCACTGAGGACACTGAGAACAGGCACTCAGATACTGGGAACAGGCACTGAGACACTGAGAACAGGCACTGAGAACAGGCACTGAGACATTGGGAACAGGCACTGAGACACTGGGAACAGGCACTGAGACACTGAGAACAGGCCTGAGACACGGGGAACAGGCACTGAGACACTGGGAACAGGCACTGAGAACAGGCACTGAGACACCGAGAACAGGCACTGTGACACTGGGAACAGGCACTGAGGACAGGCACTGTGAACAGGCAGTGTGAACAGGTACTGAGACACTGAGAACAGGCACTGAGACATTGGGAACAGGCACTGAGGACACTGAGAACAGGCACTGAGACACTGGGAACAGGCACTGAGAACAGGCACTGAGACACTGGGAACAGGCACTGAGACACTGAGAACAGGCACTGAGACACTGGGAACAGGCACTGAGACACTGGAGAACAGGCACTGAGACACTGGAGAACAGGCACTGAGAGGAGGCACTGAGACATCGGGAACAGGCACTGGACACTGGGAACAGGCACTGGAGACACTGGGAACAGGCACTGAGACACTGGGAACAGGCACTGAGACACTGAGAACAGGCACTGAGACACTGGGAGACAGGCACTGAGACACTGGGAACAGGCACTGAGACACTGGAACAGGCACTGAGACACTGAGAACAGGCACTGAGACACTGGGAACAGCACTGAGACACTGGGAACAGGCACTGAGACACTGGGAACAGGCACTGATACACTGGGAACAGGCACTGAGAACTGGGGAACAGGCACTGAGACACTGGGATACAGGCACTGAGAACAGGCACTGAGACACTGGGAACAGGCACTGAGACAGAGCACTGAACAACAGCAGTGTGAACAGGCACTGAGACACTGGGAACAGGCACTGAGACACTGGGAACAGGCACTGAGACACTGAGAACAGGCACTGAGACACTGGGAACAGGCACTGAGAACAGGCACTGAGACACCGAGAACAGGCACTGAGACACTGGGAACAGGCACTGAGACACTGGGAACAGGCAATGAGAACAGGAACTGAGAACAGGAACTGAGACACTGGCAGTGAGACATTGGGAACAGGCACTGAGACACCAAGAACAGGCACTGAGACACTGGGAACAGGCAATGAGAACAGGCACTGAGAACAGGCGCTGAGACACTGAGAACAGGCTCTGGGACACTGAGAACAGGCACTGAGACACTGAGAACAGGCACTGGGAACAGGCACTGGGATCAGGCACTGAGAGACTGAGAACAGGCACTGAGAACAGGCACTGAGACACTGAGAACAGACACTGAGACACTGGGAACAGGCACTGAGACACTGGAATCCGGCACAGAGGCACTGGGAACAGGCACCGAGACACTGGGAACAGGCACTGACAACTGGGAACAGGCACTGAGACACTGGGAACAGGCACTGAGACACTGAGAAGAGCACTGAGACATTGGAACAGTCACTGAGACACTGGGAACAGGCACTGCGACAGTGGGAAAGGCGACTGAGACACTGGGAACAGGCACTGAGATACTGAGAACAGGCACTGAGAACAGGCACTGAGACACTGATGAACAGGCAACCTGAGACACTGGGAACAGGCACTGAGACACTGAAAACAGGCACTGAGAACAGGCACTGAGACATTGGGAACAGGCACTGAGACACTGGGAGCAGGCACTGAGACACTGAGAACAGGCCTGAGACACGGGGAACTGGCACTGAGACACTTGGGAACAGGCACTGAGAACAGGCACTGAGACAGCCGAGACAGGCACTGTGACACTGGGAACAGGCACTGAGGACAGGCACTGAGGAACAGGCAGTGTGAACAGGGTACTGAGACACTGAGAACAGGCACTGAGACATTGGAACAGGCACTGAGACACTGAGAACAGGCACTGAGACATGGGGAACAGGCACTGAGACACTGGGAACAGGCTCTGAGAACAGGCACTGAGACACTGGGAACAGGCACTTGAGACACTGAGAACAGGCACTGAGACACTGGGAACAGGCACTGAGACCACTGAGAACAGGCACTGGGGGCACTGAGAACAGGCACTGAGACACTGGGAACAAGGCACTGAGACACTGAGAACAGGCACTGAGACACTGGGAACAGGCACAGAGAAACTGCGAACAGGCACTGGGACACTGAGAACAGGCAATGAGAACAGGCACTGAGAACAGGCCGCTGAGACACTGAGAACAGGCTCTGGGACACTGAGAACAGGCACTGAGACACTGAGAACAGGCACTGAGAACAGGCACTGGGAACAGGCACTGAGAGACTGAGAACAGGCACTGAGAAACAGGCACTGTGACACTGAGAACAACACTGAGACACTGGAACAGGCACTGAGACACTGGAAACAGGCACTGAGAACTGGGAACAGGCACTGAGACCACTGGGAACAGGCACTTAGAGACTGAGAACAGGCACTGAGACACTGGGAACAGTCACTGAGACACTGGGAACAGGCACTGAGACAGTGGGGAAAAGGCACTGAGACACTGGGAACAGGCACTGAGATACTGAGAACAGGCACTGAGAACAGGCACTGAGACACTGAGAACAGGCACTGAGACACTGGGAACAGGCACTGAGACACTGAGAAACAGGCACTGAGAACAGGCACTGAGACATTGGGAACAGGCACTGAGACACTGGGAACAGGCACTGAGACACTGAGAACAGGCCTGAGACAACGGGGAACAGGCACTGAGACACTGGGGAACAGGCACTGAGAACAGGCACTGAGACACCGAGAACAGGCACTGTGACACTGGGAACAGGCACTGAGGACAGGCACTGAGAACAGGCAGTGTGAACAGGTACTGAGACACTGAGAACAGGCACTGAGACATTGGGAACAGGCACTAAGACACTGAGAACAGGCACAGAGACTTGGGGAACAGGCACTGAGACACTGGGAACAGGCACTGAGAACAGGCACTGAGACACTGGGAACAGGCACTGAGACACTGAGAACAGGCACTGAGACACTGGGAACAGGCAATGAGACACTGAGAACAGGCACTGGGGACACGGAGAACAGGCACTGAGACATTGGGAACAGGCACTGAGACACTGAGAACAGGCACTGAGACATGGGGAACAGGCACTGTGACACCTGGGAACAGGCACTAAGAACAGGCACTGAGGACACTGGAACAGGCACTGAGACACTGAGAACAGGCACTGAGACACTGGGAACAGGCACTGAGACACTGAGAACAGGCACTGGGGCACTGAGAACAGGCACTGAGACACTGGGAACAGGCACTGAGACACTGAGAACAGGCACTGAGACACTGGGAACAGGCACAGAGAAACTGCGAACAGGCACTGGGGACACTGAGACAGGCAATGAGAACAGCACTGAGAAACAGGCGCTGAGGACACTGAGAACCAGGCTCTGGGACACTGAGAACAGGCACTGAGACACTGAGAACAGGCACTGAGAACAGGCACTGGGAACAGGCACTGAGAGACCTGAGAACAGGCACTGAGAACAGAGCACTGTGACACTGAGAACAAACAACTGAGACACTGGAACAGGCACTGAGACACTGAAACAGGCACTTAGAACTGGGAACAGGCACTGAGACACTGGGAACAGGCACTTAGAGACTGAGAACAGGCACTGAGACACTGGGAACAGTCACTGAGACACTGGGAACAGGCACTGAGACAGTGGGAAAAGGCACTGAGACACTGGGAACAGGCACTGAGATACTGAGAACAGGCACTGAGAACAGGCACTGAGACACTGAGAACAGGCACTGAGACACTGGGAACAGGCACTGAGACACTGAGAACAGGCACTGAGAACAGGCACTGAGACATGGGAAACAGGCACTGAGGACACTGGGAACAGGCACTGAGACACTGAGAACAGGCCTGAGACACGGGGAACAGCACTGAGACACTGGGAACAGGCACTGAGAACAGGCACTGAGACACCGAGAACAGGACTGTGACACTGGGAACAGGCACTGAGGACAGGCACTGAGAAACAGGCAGTGTGAACAGGTACTGAGACACTGAGAACAGGCACTGAGACATTGGGAACAGCACTAAGACACTGAGAACAGGCACAGAGACTTGGGGAACAGCACTGAGCCACTGGGAACAGGCACTGAGAACAGGCACTGAGACACTGGGAACAGGGCAACTGAGACACTGAGAACAGGCACTGAGACACTGGGAACAGGCATGAGACACTGAGAACAGGCACTGGGACACTGAGAACAGGCACTGAGACATTGGGAACAGGCACTGAGACACTGAGAACAGGCACTGAGACATGGGGAACAGGCACTGTGACACTGGGAACAGGCACTAAGAACAGGCACTGAGACACTGGGAACAGGCACTGAGGCACTGAGAACAGGGACTGAGACACTGAGAACAGGCACTGTGGACACTGGGACAGGCACTGATGCACTCGGAACAGGCACTGAGAACAGTCACTGAGACACCGAGAACAGGCACTGTGACACTGGGAACAGGCACTGAGGACAGGCACTGAGAACAGGCAGTGTGAACAGGTACTGAGACACTGAGAACAGGCACTGAGACATTGGGAACAGGTACTGAGACACTGGGAACAGGAACTGGGAACAGGCACTGGGAAAAGGCACTGAGAACAGGCACTGAGACACCGAGAACAGGCACTGAGACAGTGGGAACAGGCACTGAGAACAGGCACTGTGAACAGGTACTGAGACACGGAGAACAGGCACTGAGACACCAGAACAGGCACTGAGGACACTGGGAACAGGCAAAGAGAAAGGCACTGAGAACAGGAACTGAGACACTGGACAGCTGAGACATTGGAACAGGCACTGAGACACCAAGAACAGGCACTGAGACACTGGGAACAGGCAATGAGAACAGGCACTGA